>OX183137.1:1692500-2292500 GCA_945261195.1 Cryptosula pallasiana
AATAGCTTAGACACTATGCGTATAAAATTATCTAGTAAAGTTAAATTTATGTGTAGAGGCGAAAATGGAGGACAACTCCGTATCGCAACTAGTTGAGCTTTTCAACTAGTGTTAAACAATTATTTATTATTTATTTTAAAAATAAATAATTAGAGCTTTCTACTAGTGTTAAATAATTATTGATTATTTTTTACCTTATCACCACTTAGAGCCAGATGATTTAATTAACTAAAGACAAATAATTATTTTAGCATTTTTTACCTTGATGCTCTCCTAGTAGCTGTAGTAAATGTTGCTTCTCCGCTTGCTGTTGTAGAACTCTCTCTCCTCTCTCTCTCCTCTCTCTCTATTCTCTCTCTCCTCTCTCTCCTCTCTCTCTCTCTCTCTCTCTCCCTCTCCCTCCCCCCTCCCCTCTCCCCTCTCCCCTCGCCCCTCCCCCCTCGCCCCTCCTCCCTCCCCCCTCGCCCCTCGCCCCTCCCCCCTCCCCCCTCCCTTTTGCTAAACGATGATAAAAATGTCCTGGCTTGCACATACTTTGCCACCTGTTGCTTCGAAAGGGCTAGCACAGGATGCCGACTGCTCATCAAATCAAACCAATGATTCACCTGCTTCACGTACCACGCTGTGGTGATTGAATTTGCCGGCAGATTCCCTTCATCAACAAGGTTGCGTAAGGCAGCTCCAGCAGACTTACTGAAGACATTTAAGGCTTGAGAAACCTTCATCTTGTTGAAATGTCCAGGCGTCAGAGCAGCCATAGTCAGTTTAGGAGCCAAGAGCAAATCTTTACCCTGTTGGAATACTGCCACTGCATTGAGATGTTCTAGTGACACAATTGCCGACGGGAGACTATTCTGTTGTACAACATCATTCGGAAGCACTATGGTGGTATGTTTGTACAACATTGAGCGAAGGTTCTTGACTAGATGTGGAACATCGGCAAGGAAATAAAGACGCTTGACAGGGTCACAGGGATGAGAGATTTGATTGACCTAAAATCCAAATAGGTTGATCACTTATACAAATTAGTCCATCTCCTTGAACTCAAGTCAGCGAAACAAAACTCGGTTTTTTTAAAAGAGTCAAGACACCTAATTTTGAGAAGATTTGAATAAATTTAATCTTTTAAGATTGAAGTGTGTTCAAAAAATTTTCTCAATAGTTCTACAATGCTTGAGGTGAGAACAACTGTACACAAAGAGTGCATCTAGCAAAGCCCATTCTAAGCCCTTGAAAGACAACAGCAGCGAAAATATTGTAATGGATTCCGGTCTGTTACCACGGACATTCACTAATCTCGAGTATTCTACCTCTCTCCAGAGGGGACACTGTACTGACCGACAGTGACAACTGTGCTGGGCAACCGAATTACCCGGTAAGACAAGAGCCCATGGCTCAAACAAACAGTACCGTGTAGTGTCTGTTATAATGACTTTATTCTCTAAGCTGTCCTGAGGGTAATTATTCCTCTAGGGTTTAGCAATATAAGAGTATATGCCATGGCAACATTGTAATGAATGCAAAGATTAACAGTGTGTGCTCTCCTTTTATAGGAGAGCTGACAAGCACAAAACATATAGCAGTCAATGCACAGGAAGTAGATTAACCAATTACATTAACTATATAAATAACAAACCAATCAACAATGCAATGTGAATAATAAAGGGAGGTGCCAAGTGGCTAAGGGCGGAGTCCTTTCTCCTGATTGTCCAATGAGTGATCCTACTGGGCTCCCAGGCTGTACGTAGAATTAGGTCCATGGAGTTGGTAGTTTAAGGATGAGTACTTCCTGTTCTCGACCTTGACTAAGTTCTTAGACACTTTTGAGGATCCTCCGCTAAGGCGGCCATCTTGTGCCGGCCCAGTACAGCTGTACCGGGTCGGTAGAGGTCACTACCGACCCTGCAGGGGTCAATACCGGCCCTGCTTACTATGCCACCGGCACAGTAGGACTTTCTACCCAACAGCTATTAACCAAACGCTGTGGGTAAAAGTCTAGCGCATTGTCTCGCAAGGTTTCTAGCGTAAACGACCTGTTTACTACTAGTGTGCACTAAAATCTACCACACACCTCTCTCCATTAAAGTCATAGCCTGGCTTTAATAACAAAATATCAAGAGCAGATATGTGTGGGGGGTAACACTCGTACCCAGATTATATATTTGATTGTATAGACAGATATATAATAGAACAGGAGTATATATTTAATAATACATATATAGATTGTCCGGCGTCTCGTTTAGTAGAGAGCGCCCCTCAGGCTGGTGGCTTGCTGGCGCAACCGCTCAACCTCCGTGGTGACAAGCCGCGCTTCGGCTTTAGCCACCGAAGTCTGTCCCTCTGACAGAGTCTGACTGATCAACAGTCTCCGCAGCTCTCCCAGCTGCTGCTCAAGAACAGTGACGTGGTCCTCTATATGTGTGGCCAGACGGTCACTGTGTTGAAGGAAGTGGCATGAAGGCCTTGGCACTTCCACTTCTCCTGGCTCGGTACTGGCCACCTCTGGCTCCGGCAAGCAAGTTGCGCTGGGTGGACTGACTATCCGTTTAGGTATCCTGAACCCGGTAAGAGTTGGTGTAGGTTTGCCTCTCCGATCGTCTTTCTTCTTCGGAGCTTCCTTGTGTACTGGAGACCCCAGTCGCTTCCTCACGGGCACCCTGGGAGTTGGCTCCCCTTGGTGCGTAGGCTGACATCGCCTAAACTTAGGTGCGTTGGTCTACCTGACAAATTCGCGGAAGCGGGAGTAGCTAGGGCGATCAACAGTATAGATGATCCCCGTCTTCTGGTAGTGGATAGCATCTCCTGGCGCATCAAATTTGCTCTGGTGGGAGTACACCGCATCGCGGCTCTCGCTCGCGTAGTGGCACCGACAGTAATGTCTCAGGTAGTGTTGCAGCGTGTGTATTCTGAGTTGCCGAGTGTTTCTGGCCTGATTGTTACACTTGGTACATGTGTAGTCCGCGGCCTCCTGCAACAGGTGTTCCACCCGCTCCTCAGTCTCCGTGGTAATCCAGCGCAGCATACGCCATCTTGTGGGATTCCTCCGACCATCCTCCTTCCACGAGGTGGTTGGCTCGTCATCCAAGGTAGGTGTAACGGGAACTGGCACCTTCTCCTCTGTCTCCCCTGCCTTCTCCTCTGTCTCCTCTGCAGGAGGACTGGGTGCTTGCACCAACCGTATGGTGAGCCTTGGCGTCACGTTCACTTGGGAGCGTGAGTCTACAACAACAGGTGCATTATAAACTTTATGCAACGTGTTAATGGGCTGCCTGTATTGCAGCGGGGCTTGCTGTACCATAGTGTCATGTATGGGTGAGAGCAGTGGCCCTGGAAGTTCTAGCGCTGACAGAACTTTCCGTATCTTATTCCTAGGAGAACGCCGTTCCTTATTTAAGGAAAGCCAGCGCCTTTTCTCCTCTTCCCACTGTACCGTGGGGGTGCAAGCAACATCCCGTGCCGGGGTGTGCTGCACTGTGCTGTGTGGCACTAAGGTTGGTGGTGAAGACGACGTGGGACGTTCACCCTTAGCTGCCAACACAGGCTTTCCCTTTCGGTAGGCTCTACAAGGGTAATTACTGCCTTGTAACCTCTGTCTTTCCTGACTGAATCTCTGGAGGATCCCGGGCCGGTACAGGGTTGCCCCGGGCCGGTATAGAGGTGCTCCGGGCCGGTAGGGAGTCATCCCGGGCCGGCAGGCAGGCAGCATCAAGTGGTGGGCACTTGATCTCCCGCTCTTTTTTATCTACTGCCCTTATGAGGGTGTCAGCAGTCCCAACTCGTGGGAGAGCGCATACTCTACTGTCACCAGCGCATGGTAAGTCTAGAGGTATAGGTTTAGCATAGCTAGGCGGGCTGCCACTCCGTAGTGCTAACGGGTCTCGTGGTGTGCAGTTTTCAAACAACCATTTCGAAAATGCTGCATTTAATTGCTCACCCTCTTTTTCTTTCTCAGCTAGCTGGACCTCCTCCTTCTCCTCTGCTTTCCTTGCCTTTCCTCTAGGCGGGTGGTGGGAATTCCCATCTAGACACAGTTGGGCGCTTTCATAGCCTGCCTCTGTGTTGTGCTTGCTTGCTTCATCTCTGTATCTTTTAACAGAGGGTTGATAGTCAAAGGGCAGCTGCCTCTCTCCAGCAGCAGGGCTCCCTTCTCCCCAGCGCAGGGGCGTAGCCAGCGGGGAGGGGAAAATACTGTTTTGCCTATAGCTCCTACAGTTGTTGTCCGATCCGGCTCAAATCTTCTGCCATCTACCTGTGGCAGGGGGGCTCTTCACAGCCTGATGCATTCCACCTGTAGTTCTCTCTACAGTGGGTGGTTGTAAGGGGTCATCCTCTTCTTCAGGGGTGTAAGGGGGGTTCTCCGTCAGCTCTGCCTGTGCTAGACGGACACTGTCATTAAGTGGCCTCCCGTGCTTGTCCGTGCAAGGTAACACATGTCCGTCAATGATGACATGGGAGTCTGGAAACCGTGGGGCACACTCGTGTAAGGTGAGGAACGGCATGCCGATTATGGCATCTTCATTGATGTCACTAATGACGAAGTTAACGCTCGGCCTCAGTCTACGAAGCTGCAAGTTTACTTGCAGGGTACCGTAAAAGGGAATCCTAGACCCGTCAGCCATGAGTCCATGTGCCTCGCTGCGTTGCAGCGTGTCCTTCACTGACTGTGGCAATTGCTGATACAGATGCTTCGACAGCAAGTTGGTTGTGCAGCCTGTGTCAATCAACAGGGAGGCTGGTTTACCGGCTAACCTTCCAGCCAGGAAGTAGCTGGCCTGGTAAAGTCGCTCCAACGGTGGCGCTGCCATTTGTGTTCTCCTGGGGGGGTTGTCCACTCTCTCCTAGAGTAGCAGGACTGTAAGGGGGTTGGCGAGCTTTCCGGCTACTGTCAGTCTATATTCTCCTGGGGGGTTGTCCACTCTTTCCTAGAGTTACAGGACTAAAAGGGGGTTGTCGAGCTGTCCGGCTGTCCTCAGCGGGCGTCTGTGCTCTCTGGGAGGGTTGTCCACTCTTTTCTAGAGTTCCAGGACTATATGGGGTGTCAGGAGTTGTCCAGCTGCAGTCAGCGGGTATCGATGCTCTTTTGGGGGGTTGTCCACTCTCTCCTAGAGTTCCAGGACTGTACGGGGCATCAGGAGTTGTTTGGCTTGTCCAGCGGTGGTTGGTTGCTGTTGGTTGTGTCTTGGGGAGTTGTCCACTCTCTCCTAGAGTTCCAGGACTATAAGGGGTTGTGGGTGTGGTCCGGTTTGCCCAGCTGCAGTCAGCTGCCGGTGGCGCTACTGCGGGTGCCGGCCGTTTCCCGTCTGTCTGGGGTTGTTTGCAAAGTGAACTGCGCCCTGAGTTCGGGGGCAGGTACCCATCATGTGACCTGGTTGTCCGCAGCCCCAGCAGCGTGTTGCAGGCGCTGTCTCTAACTGTGGAGGGGGAGCTGCTTGTCTGGCCGCCCTCAACGACCGTAGCTCTTCTGTCAAGAGCTTTAGGCTGTCCATGACAGTTGTCATAGGATCCGGTATGGCAGGTGCAGGGGTGTGGTGTTTTGCTGTACTGCAGTAGCAGTGGAGACACGTTGAGACGGGCCCTTGGCAACCGTCCTCATCCATTCCTCTTCCTCCTCATCGGCATCCTCCTCCAACAGCCGTACATGAGCCTGGCGCTCTTCAAACGGTGTCTTTATCTGCATATACGCGTTGCCGGCCCTGACTGCTTCAGCTACGTCCACGGGCTGCATGGCCAACAAGTGTCATTGCAGGTAAGCATTCCCGACTGTGGTGCTGAAGATATCCAGCATCATCCTCTGCATAGGTCGGTGAGGTAAATCTGCATACGCAACGCGCACTAGGCGCTCTACTTCACTTGCATGCTCTTGGAGCGACGTCTTGTGTTGGCGGCGTAGGCTGGTCAGCCGGGACATAGCTTCCCTGGGTGTTAGCCCAAAATGTGCTCGTAGTGCAGCAAAGATACCCTGCAGATGTGGAGGCTTTCCACAGTCCAATGCTTTACCTCGTAATGCATCTCTTAGGTACAACATGGCCGTGTTCTCTGGCCACTCGTTCATTTCGGCTACCTCCACGAATCTACTGATAAAGTACTCGACGTCTCCTTCGCCGTCAAACTTCGGAGCCTTTAGCCTAGCTGGTGCATTGTCTTGGTTGGGTCTCATCATAGCCGTCAATGCTTCGGTCAATCTATCAATTGCTGTAGCTTCTGGGTTGCCAGCGGGTGCTCGACCAGCGCTGCGTGCTCTCTGGGTGGCCATTCTTTGCAGATAGAGGAGTGGTCTCAACTCAAATCTAAGAAATGGTCAGTACAACTGGATCCCGGGCCAGTATAGGTGAGATCCGGGTCGGTAGCAGTGTTTCCAGTGGCTCTAGCAGATCTAGGGGTTGGTCCAATGGATACTGTGGCAGTATCTGGCACTCCGTCGCTTGTAACAACCGTTACGAAACTTCTTGTACTGCTGCAGAGCGGAGCAAAGCTCTACGAGCCTACAGGCAGTAGTGTAGGGACACTGTAAATGGATACAGTGCCGGGGTCACTGTTACCAGCTGAGTAACACTCCAAGCTGAATAACCTCTGGTAGCTGAGTCTGTATAGCGGATACACGACTCTCTCTTCTTTCCGCACAGTGCCGGTATCTCCAGGTCGGAGCGAACTCTACGAGCCTGTAGAAGATACGGTAGGGTCTGTACTGGACTGCTGCAAACGGAGCAAGCTCTACGGTTGATGCAGACAGCCTTTAGTAGTGGATACTGTGCCGGGATAGCTGCTGCAGGGCGGAGCGAACTCAACGAGCCTGCAGAGAAATCCGGTAGTATCTTGTGTCAATTGCCTCTTCAGATCTACTACTTCGGTAGATCAATTTCTTCTCCTCTCTCCAGATCTACACCCGGTAGATCACTTCTCCTTCTTCAGTGGTAGCCGGCCTGCAGTGCATTCGCAGGGCCAGAGGGTAGCGTGAAAGAGCACAGCGTGGGAAGGTACCGTTTATCCCACCGCTGCCACCAATGTAATGGATTCCGGTCTGTTACCACGGACATCCACTAATCTCGAGTATTCTACCTCTCTCCAGAGGGGACACTGTACTGACCGACAGTGACAACTTTGCTGGGCAACCGAATTACCCGGTAAGAAAAGCGCCCATGGCTCAAACAAACAGTACCGTGTAGTGTCTGTTATAATGGCTTTATTCTCTAAGCTGTCCTGAGGGTAATTATTCCTCTAGGGTTTAGCAATATAAGAGTATATGCCATGGCAACATTGTAATGAATGCAAAGATTAACAGTGTGTGCTCTCCTTTTATAGGAGAGCTGACAAGCACAAAACATATAGCAGTCAATGCACAGGAAGTAGATTAACCAATTACATTAACTATATAAATAACAAACCAATCAACAATGCAATGTGAATAATAAAGGGAGGTGCCAAGTGGCTAGGGGCGGAGTCCTTTCTCCTGATTGTCCAATGAGTGATCCTACAGGGCTCCCAGGCTGTACGTAGAGTTAGGTCCATGGAGTTGGTAGTTTAAGGATGAGTACTTCCTGTTCTCGACCTTGACTAAGTTCTTAGACACTTTTGAGGATCCTCCTCTAAGGCGGCCATCTTGTGCCGGCCCAGTACAGCTGTACCGGGTCGGTAGAGGTCACTACCGACCCTGCAGGGGTCAATACCGGCCCTGCTTACTATGCCACCGGCACAGCAGGACTTTCTACCCAACAGCTATTAGCCAAACGCTGTGGGTAAAAGTCTAGCGCATTGTCTCGCAAGGTTTCTAGCGTAAACGACCTGTTTACTACTAGTGTGCACTAAAATCTACCACAATATTATATAATTACCAAGTTTGACCTTGAGGAAACAATCCCAAAGCTAGCCCACATAGCACGGTTACAACTACCCATATCGGAGGTGACACAGACAACATGCAGCCCGATATCGGACGCTTTCTTCACAATCTGAAGCACTACAGGCTTGAGTTTTTTACCATCGACTGAACAGCCAGTGTAATGGTAACATACTGTTTGCTTCCAGGGTGTAGTGATACCTGTAAAATGAATAAGCAAAACCAATTGGTAGATTATAAAAAAGGGAAGAGAAAAACCAACAATCTGTGAAGACTGGAAAACTTACCTCTAAGCATGAAGATCAAAGCCTTTGAAGCATTCTGCGTCTGATCTGGAAATGTACTATCACTGAGAATCGAGCCATTTTTGGTGTCGTATTCCACACTTGGTGTGATTTCGCACTCATCCAGTGTCAAGCAGCAATTCTTTTCTGCACATGTCATATTATCGACCTGGAAATACAAATACAATCAATAGTGCAACTTAACACTTATTAATTACATTATAACACAAAAAACAATGCCTTCATAAACATGATAGCCAACTAACCTTAAGCTTCATAAAGCCAAAGACCTGATGAAGTATTCTTGGTCTGAAAGTCACATGACTTAAACGCCTCTGTAGAGTCCGAAGTGATGGCAAAGGCATACGCTGATTAATAAGTAGATTGTAGCCAGTTGCTCCACATGCAAATTTGTTCTATAAAAAAATTACAAAGTAGTAACAAGAATCTGATGAAACAAAGTCAAGTGAAATTTTTTGCACTCACCGAATTTGCAAACTTTTTTTAATGGTAGCATTGTCCCATTCCATGCCTCTTGTGGAGTTGAGAGACAGAGCTCTCAGTTGATAATCAGTCAACATTCGAGACACTCTTTTGTGGGAAGTTTCTAAATTTGACTGGGCTCTCCGAAGTGCATCAGATTTCTAGCAAAAAACACCAATTTGTAAAACTCTGATGAAATGAAAATTGGTTTAAAATTGGGTGTTACAAATGTGCAGCAGAAACATAGTGAGCAGCCACCAGTGGTTAGGTTGTTAGTTTCTAACTAAATGGTATTTTAAATCAAGCGGAAGGAATTAGTAACCTTAAACACATTGAGAATCATAAGCAATTAGTTGAAGCCACACAATAATTGGGTTCACACAAACAGCAATACTTACCAAGAACATAGAACCTATTAATAAAAACATAAACAAGTTGATTGCAAATATTAACCAAGGGAAATGACAGAACAAACAAGTCGAACTACTCACTCTACGAAGCTGCTGTTCCAGGAAACGATTGCGTTGTTGCAGTTTGCAGACCGAAGTATCAGGCACAGTTTGGGAAGTTGGAGGGTCCGGGCCCTCTTCAACCACAAGGTCTTCTAATATAGGCTCTAGGAATACATATATTGTATGTACACCAACTACACACTTAGATGTTGCATCTAAACTAAAACTTAGCTCTTGTTTTTGATGCATTACCTTTATCAGCATCGTGTCTAGGAGACTGATCATTTGTATTGGGAGAGTGATGTTTGTCAGAGACAAGAGATTTGGCATAGCAATGGTCAGTACAAGGAATCTTAGCTGCAGGTTCACCAACTGTCACCACACAAAGACTTTTGCGCTTACGTGACACTTTACACACTTCGTGAGTAAACTGTGTTGTCACCGAGTTGCGTCGAAGCTTCAACTTTCCATCTTCACGTACCTTCTCGAATGCATCATCTTCAAAATGATCCTAAAAGCACCACCTTAGGATAAACAAAACAAACCACAAATCAATTAATCAACACAATTGTATGAAGTTGTGTTTCTCATAAACTTTGTCTATATATTTAGAAATTAAGTTCTATTCGAAACATTATTTTTAAACATCCATCAACGCATGCACATCATGACAGCGGGCAAAGTTCTCATCTTTTCAACAGTGCTATCTTGCACAATGTATTATATGTATATAATATTATACTGTTGGTCCCTATTATTCTTCATCAAATTAATCAACTGTTTGTTGCAATTGTTAAATTCTATGGTTACATTTGAAATCAATTGATGGGAAAACGTAAACTTCGTTTTATTGTTTGACCCATGAACTAAGTGGCGATTCTTGTTATTTATAATAGAAAAATTTCACTATACATATCTTTATCATTCTGGGTTCAAATCACCATAATAATAATAATAAAATCAAATAGAAAATAAATAAAAATGACCTGGATAACTGACGATGAAAAGAACCATGAATAATTAATAATTATTACCATAAAAAAATGTATCACATGGATGATGTATCATCATTTATTTGGTTTATTAGATCAGTAATAACATAATAATAATTAACAATAATCATAATAATAATGATCACATAAAAAATTCTGAGTATAGGTAGCAGTAGGTTAGATATTAATGAAAAACAATAATTAATGATAATAATTAATAGCATTGGATGCCGATCATCATTGACTATTCATTGTTTTCAAGCTGATGGTCGAAGATGGTAGAAGAGTAGAGTATCTCATCAATGTAATAATACTGATAATAATAAATGAACAATAATTATAATAATAAGCAAAATAATAATTAATAATAATAATGTGAGGGACGCTAGTACTCTCCTTATTTTATTATTATTATTTTATACTCACTAAGAACTCTCTCACTTATTATTACGCCGGAGACATTATCTCGTAATTACTGTCTAAGCCTATATCTCATTGTCCATATTCCTTTGTGTACGATTTAAGCCATTAACTCACTGTCTATGTTACATCTCAATATCTACTCGCTACGCATTGTATACGTCTGTGTATAGTTCTATTGTTTGTATGTATCCACGATACCAGAGTCTATTTCAGAGCGTTCTATCTTGTACACCAAATAATTATTTACTACATGTTATACTTTTTCCACGATTTTTAATTATTGCAATTGGGTGCTGACTGTAAGGACAAGGCGTGGCTTGTACCAATATTTTTGCTCAGGCGTGGTTTGTAATGTGTACCCGCCTTCCCTGTATTTAAATCGATGTAAGCATAATAAAAATCAGAGTTAGCCTGACTCTCAGATGATTCTCTCTCTCTCTGAAGCAAGCACAGCTAGGAGCACTATAACTACAAGCGCTGGTCGACTATTAGCAAGCACGAGGCTTGGCGGAAAGTAAGATTGTTCGCTCTCTTACTGCGTATTCCCTCGACTCGAGGTGTACGACGCAAAGCACCTGGTGTCCTAGTAGTTCGACCCTTACTGAAGCCGAACTGTGGAGTTCGCACAAAAACTACCACCACAATAATCAAGGAGTAATTATTGTCGACCTCGACTGAGTCGAACTAGACAAAGTAATTACCGCACCATTATTGTCAGTGGCCAAAAGTTCGAAACAAACTATAAACTAGACAAGTAATTCCTGAGGAATTAATGTCAGAGCACAGTTCGAAACAAACTATAAACTAGACCATAATCACGACAGTGATTATTGTCGAACCTTGGGAAGGTTCAGAGGTAACCAATAATTCAGATATAATTATTGTCTACTGCCAGCGCACATACAAGCCAGATTCGGCCGCACCCATAAATGCACAAAACCAATAAAGGCTCTCCAGACAATACGAACAATAATAACAAATTATTGTAAGTAGACTTGGGCAGAAGTAGAGCACGTCGGGAGTGTGTACAGGTGGCTACCACCCAGACGCAAATTCCTGTACATTGGTGGCAGCAGTGGGATTGCAAGGCCCACAAAGAATTCTCGACCTCCCGAAGACGAGAGCCCATTCTGCATGATGTCATACCGACGGAGAGCAGCAAGTTCAGATCGGGAAGGTTCATCCCTACAGATAATGGGTGCCTTAACAGATATCCTAGAGAGGATGACGACCAATAATACTCGAAGTAAATTCAAAACCCCCCACTTTGATGGAGAAGGTGATGTCCATTACTTCATCCAGCGATTTGAAGAGGTGGCTAGAATGAATCGTTGGGCTCCTGAGGAGACCACGGTCCATCTCCGCCACGCGCTGACAGGGAGAGCTGAACAGTGTGGACGTGGACTGACCCAACAAGCTATTCTGGAGGCCCTCCGAGCCAGCTTCGGCTTGACTCGAACGGAGGCACAGAGTAAGTTGACGGGGTATCGGAAGCACCCAAAAGACACGCTGCGAGAGCACGCAGCCACAGTAGAAAGGCTGGTGGAGGCGGCCTACGAAGAACTCCCTCAGAGAAATCGGACGGAGTTGACCCTCCAGACATTCCAGAACACTTTAGGACACGCTTATTTACAGCGTCACCTGTTGGCCATCCGGCCCACCAGTCTAGAGGAAGCCGTTAGGGCAGGCAACGACTACCTGCAAATACAACACCAAGCGGTACCACATTCCAACATCCGGACGGTGCACGAGGGACACCCCGAGGACACCTCCGACCCTGTCGCTCGAGAAGTGTCCTGCCAAGAGGTCGACGACCCGCTCACCAAACTACTAAAAACAGTGGAGGCCCTCAGCAAGGAGGTGGCAGGATTGAAACAGAAGCCACAAGAAGGCCCACCCAAACGCTGTTGGGGTTGCCAACGGACGGGCCACCTACGCAGTCAATGTAAGACTGCCCCCTGGACTGCGAGGCAGGGAAACGGGCTCGGCCCGCAGTAGTGGGACAACCCACTAGCTGCATACGGGCAAAAACTCGAGGAACCCCCTACAGTCACCAGAAGACCCCTACACCCGTCCCACTGACCAATCGGTTTCACCCATTGGCCGACGGAGAAGAGGAGACACCTCCACTGCCAGAGGAGCAAGTGAACCACGTGCCACGACCCCCGAGGCAGGACCAGAACCGACCCAGCACGAACCGCCCCAAGACCATCCACTTAAACCAAGTAGAGAGGCCGTACAAATCAAGCTACTACCTCCCCGGAAAGGTGGAAGGCCGGGCAGTCACGTACCTCATAGACACCGGGTGCAATACAAATCTACTGGCAAAAAGGATCTACGACCAACTCTCCCCCAGAGTCCAGCAACACCTGCAACAATACGACTCTCACGGATTGATGGCGGATGGCACGCGGTTGCCCTTCTACGGCCTGCTCACACTTACAGGACGCATCCGTCATATCCACTACGAGGAGACATTCGTAGTAAGCCAGATAAACGAGGATGTAATCCTAGGCATGCCATTTCTCGCAAACCAAAGTTGTCAAATAGGATTTGACCAGCCCATCCTGAAAATCCAAGATAAGGAGCTGACATGCACCGACAGGCACGGGAGAGATTTGATCTCCAAGGTACAAGTCCAAAAGGACACCTATCTACCCCCACAAGCAGAGACCACCATACTATGTCACCTCACCAGCAAGGAGCCCTGTCCACAAGGCATCATCGAGAGTATGGAGGGTGGCCTGCTTTTAGCTACCAGCATCAACGTACCCGACCACCAGGGAAGAGTACTAGTACGATGCCTCAACCCCTCCCCCGAAAGTGTCCGCGTTCCAGCCGGTGAAGTAATCGGGACGTTTACGGGAGTAGGACCCGAAGAGGTCCAACCAACCACCGAACAATACTCACCAGAAACCACAGAAGGACAGGACCTACCTCCACATCTGCACGCACTATATGCACAAGCCCGACACGGGTGTAGCACCGCAAGAGAGGAACAACAACTCCACGAACTGCTTACCCACTACCAAACAGTGTTCAGCAAGGACGATGGAGACATCGGACGCACCCACCTCGCTGAGCATTCAATCCCAGTAGCCTCAGGAACTCGACCTATCCGTAGCCCTCCACACCGCCTAGGGGCGGAGAAGGAAGCGGAAGCTGAACGGCAGGTCAAGGAGCTGTTGGCAAAAGACCTGATCGAACCAGCCGACAGTGCCTGGAGCTCCCCCGTCGTCCTGGTACGAAAGAAAGATTCATCCTGGAGATTTTGTGTGGACTACAGGAAGCTAAACGACGTCACCCGCCAAGATGCATACCCGATCCCAAGGATCGACGACTCCCTGGACGCATTGGCCGGCAGTCGCTACTTCTCCACTCTAGATCTCACCAGCGGATACTGGCAAGTGCCACTAGATCCAGACGCTCAACAAAAATCGGCCTTCATAACCCGGAGCGGTCTGTGGAGGTGGAAGGTCCTCCCATTCGGACTCACCTCAGCACCAGCTACTTTTCAACGCCTGATGGAAAGAGTGCTAAAGGGCCTGCACTGGAAAACGCTGTTACTATATCTGGACGACGTCATTATAATCGCCCCAGATTTCCAGACACATCTGCAACGCTTAGGAGAAGTGTTGGACCGACTACAACAGGCTGACCTCAAGGTCAAACCCTCCAAGTGTGAGCTGCTAAGTCAGAAGGTGCGATATCTGGGACACGTCGTAAGCTCAGAAGGAGTCGCCACCGACCCTGGGAAGGTGGAAGCTGTCACCAAGTGGGAGGAACCCCGTGACGTGAAAGCCCTCCAAGCCTTTTTAGGCACGGCCGGCTATTACCGTCAATACATTCCTGAGTACGCGACGATCGCCAAGCCACTGACCGTACTAACCGGGAAGGGAGTCAAATGGAGATGGGGAGACGACGAACGAGGGGCATTTCACATCCTCAAGTCACGCCTGAGTCAGGCCCCCGTACTAGGATACCCCGACCCCTCTATCACCTACATTCTAGACACGGACGCCAGTGCCGTGGGACTGGGAGCTGTGCTCTCACAGGAACAGGAAGGCAGGGAGCGAGTAATCGCCTATTATAGTAAAACCCTGGCCCCAGCCGAACGCAACTACTGCGTAACCAGACGAGAACTCCTGGCCGTAGTGAAAGCGGTGAAGCATTTCCGTCCCTATCTGTATGGGAGGAAATTCCGCCTGAGGACAGACCACGCATCCCTCCGATGGCTGTGCCGCCGCAAGGAGCCGTCTAACCAGATTGCACGATGGCTAGAGATACTGGCAGAATTTACATACCAGCTGGAACACCGCGCAGGACCCCGTCACGCTAACGCCGACGGGCTCAGCCGGCAAGACCAGTGCATAGACTGCAAGCAGTGTACCGCCATCGAACGGCGCGACGGAGGACCCTCACACGCCGACCTCGCCGCAGAGCAGGAACAGGCACAAGTGCATCTAACCCTCACCGACCCCTCTCGTAATACTAGAGAGTTGGTTCAGGCCCAGAAAGAAGGCAACCACCCAGTGAGTCGCATGTACAGGGCAGTTCAAGAACAAGAACCCATTCCTCGCCAGGAGCTAGAGGAAGGCAGCACAGAACTGCGCGTTCTGCACGATCGGAGGGAGCGCCTGTGCATAAGGCCCGACGGAGTACTAACCCTACGCCTGGATCACCAGGGAAGGACTAAGTACTGTACCGTCTGCCCCCCTCCGTGGCGTGAGAACACAGTATGGGAAACCCACAAGCTGGCCCATGCCGGCATCAACCGCACCAGGAACCGTGTCATGCTAGACTGGTACTGGCCCGGCATGTCCGCCATGATACGACGCTTAGTGAAGAACTGTGAAGTCTGTCAAGTTGCCAAAAAGAGCCAGAGACCCGGCGCCCCGGAAGGGCAAAGACTCTACGCCGGCCGCCCTTTCCAGAAGCTCGCGGTGGACTTGGTGGGACCCCTACCCCTCACCAGTCGGAAAAACCGCTGGATCTTGGTCCTCACTGACCATTTCACTCGGTGGCAAGACGCGATCGCCATACCGGATGCCACCGCCCCCACAGTGGCCGCCACCTTGGACGAGCGAGTTTTCAGCTACTGGGGGCTGCCCGAACAACTCCACACAGATCAAGGGGCCCAATTTGAATCCACCCTGCTGGAGGAGCTGTGCATCCTGTGGAACGTGCGCAAAACGCGTACTACGCCCTATCACCCGCAAGGGAATGGAATGGTCGAGCGCCAGAATAGGACGCTGGGGGACGCTCTTCGGACGTTGATCCTCACCAAAGGACAAGACGAGTGGGACGGCCTGCTGCCCCAAATAATGCGGGCATGCAGGGCCACCCCCAACTCCACTACGGGCGAGACGCCCAATCTCCTCATGATGGGCAGAGAGGTACGGCTTCCCGACCAACTTACCGGGAACGCACCCACCTTAGAGCAGGCAACCATCAACGAACATACTCAGCGCACACAGGAGAACCTGGCTGTCGCCCACGAATACCTACGTAATCTGCAGCATAAAGTACGCCAAGAGGAGGGAGATGAGCCACTAAGATTCACTGAGGGGGACCTAGTAGTGATGGAAAACAAACGCCGCGTAAAAGGGGGCAACCCTAAGCTCCAACCGAGTTACGTCGGCCCTTACACCATCACACAAACATACCCCAACCACACATACCGGCTAGAGAGAGACGGCCAAGCATTCACCCAGAACGGCCGGCGGTTGAAACACTACCGCTCTTGCCAAGAGACAATAGGGAGAGCCCCACCCAGTAGGGAACAAGCAGTAAGACCCAACATGAGAGGGGCATACTTGGGACGACAACTACCAAGGCAAAACGCTACACCAATAGAACCAAACAACGCACCAACCGAACCAGTCACTGAAATATCCAGAGAGGTTGAAAGGGCACTGAGAGAGATAGAAAGACAAGCAACGTCGGTACCCCCCAGAGAACCAATACCGGACACCCCTCAACCCCCCACACAGCCTGCGAGGACACCCACACCCGAGCACAGGGCCCCGACACCTCCAGTAGACGCCCCCACACCAACCGACACCGGTGGGCACGACCTAGATACAAACGAGTGGCCTCCACTACCACCCAGACCAGAAACCACTGCAAGCCATGATCGTCCTAGGAGAGAAGCAAAGAAACCAGCGAAATTTGCTGATTACCAATGCTATAGGACACAAGAAATGGACAGAGAGGACAACCAACATATAAAACAGAAAAAACTAAAAGAAATAACACACTTACCTTGGAAAAATGCAACAGAAACAACGAAAATCTTAGGATTGCAGAGAGAAGACAACTACACAACAACGCCGGCGCCGGGAAAACCCCCAGCTTCCGACGAGAAGATAACTCCCCAGGCAGAACCACCTGCCGAAAACGCCCCCGCGATAAAACACACCCAGCAGAACACGTGGGTAAACAAAACAATTGAAAGGGAGGTACCAACAACAAACCAAGGCGTGCTCAAGCAGCAACGCTGCACAGATAAAAATAATAAGCACTCCAAGCACTCATCACACTACCACACGCAGTGCCTACAAGCCATAACGAACATTCTGCACAACATGGACAACGATGGAGCTATTTCTGTGGAAGAGGACCCGACCTTCGCAGAGGAGTTACTAGCCAGTGCCACCACAAGTCGGGTAAGAAGGCGAAATTACTCATCTCCTGCCAGAATAAATAATGTTGCTAGAGCCGAAGAAGGAGCTGCCAGATGTCGGATCCGAATACACCAAGCTCCAGCACCTCCTCCCCCGACACAACATGCAAAAGAAACCTGGAAAGCAGATGCCACTACACAAGCAATAAAAAACGCTATATACCAGATCGAAGGAGATACATGGGGCTGTAAAATCTGCAGTCTACAGCTGAATAAGAAACGGATCATCTATCATGTGCATCAGCACTTTACTTATTTCTTTTGTGCCTGCGGTAAAAAGAGTAGTTCGAGGGATACGATACTCAAACACATCAAGGAGAAAGGAGGGGCACAAGCACATGGAGGAGAGACTCGACCCCTCTACGAAGTGGACGAACAATCATATGTCGAATTTTGCAAGGCCATGCGTTGGACAAACCCAGCACCCTTCGGCACTCCAACACCAATCATAGAGCATGGGAAAGCCTCGGTCAAGAAACGACTAGGTGACAAAAAGAGTGAAACCCCCACCAAGATAGCTAGGATAGAGCTAGTGGATAGCAACCCACCACCAAGGAAACCCCGAATACATGTAGGGGGAAAGGAGACAGCACACCGAAGACACCTCGCCGCCACCGAAAATCTGCCAAGAGCTCCCACTCCAGAGCACAGATGGCAAAGAGAAAGGGTAAACGAGGACAGACGAGAGGACAGATATAGGAGAATCAAGCGCTTAGAGGAGGAGATGTACACCACGACTCGAGATGCCTTCAAGCTATTACAAAGGACCGAGGACATAAAGATAGCCATCCAAAGGGAAAGGGACCTTCTCTAAAGGAACATAATGGACAGTAAGCATTGACATTTGTTACACTCTGTGCGCCCCTTCTTTTTATTGGCCTTACAGTTGCCAATGGGGGGGAGTGTGTGAGGGACGCTAGTACTCTCCTTATTTTATTATTATTATTTTATACTCACTAAGAACTCTCTCACTTATTATTACGCCGGAGACATTATCTCGTAATTACTGTCTAAGCCTATATCTCATTGTCCATATTCCTTTGTGTACGATTTAAGCCATTAACTCACTGTCTATGTTACATCTCAATATCTACTCGCTACGCATTGTATACGTCTGTGTATAGTTCTATTGTTTGTATGTATCCACGATACCAGAGTCTATTTCAGAGCGTTCTATCTTGTACACCAAATAATTATTTACTACATGTTATACTTTTTCCACGATTTTTAATTATTGCAATTGGGTGCTGACTGTAAGGACAAGGCGTGGCTTGTACCAATATTTTTGCTCAGGCGTGGTTTGTAATGTGTACCCGCCTTCCCTGTATTTAAATCGATGTAAGCATAATAAAAATCAGAGTTAGCCTGACTCTCAGATGATTCTCTCTCTCTCTGAAGCAAGCACAGCTAGGAGCACTATAACTACAAGCGCTGGTCGACTATTAGCAAGCACGAGGCTTGGCGGAAAGTAAGATTGTTCGCTCTCTTACTGCGTATTCCCTCGACTCGAGGTGTACGACGCAAAGCACCTGGTGTCCTAGTAGTTCGACCCTTACTGAAGCCGAACTGTGGAGTTCGCACAAAAACTACCACCACAATAATCAAGGAGTAATTATTGTCGACCTCGACTGAGTCGAACTAGACAAAGTAATTACCGCACCATTATTGTCAGTGGCCAAAAGTTCGAAACAAACTATAAACTAGACAAGTAATTCCTGAGGAATTAATGTCAGAGCACAGTTCGAAACAAACTATAAACTAGACCATAATCACGACAGTGATTATTGTCGAACCTTGGGAAGGTTCAGAGGTAACCAATAATTCAGATATAATTATTGTCTACTGCCAGCGCACATACAAGCCAGATTCGGCCGCACCCATAAATGCACAAAACCAATAAAGGCTCTCCAGACAATACGAACAATAATAACAAATTATTGTAAGTAGACTTGGGCAGAAGTAGAGCACGTCGGGAGTGTGTACAGGTGGCTACCACCCAGACGCAAATTCCTGTACAATAACATATTATTGAATTGATCATTATTATTTTTATTATTATTATTGAATTGATCATATTGAATTGATCATTATTATGGTTTTAGATTGATAATCAATGTCCTAAATTAAATATTATAAATAATTATAGCTATTATTATAAATTATGAACGATAATTATTAATAAATAATAATTATTATAATAATAATATATGATAATTATAATAATAATTAATTGATAATATTTAATTAAGGAAAATTATTATTAATTCAAAACGAGGATAATGCTTGGGAGAAAAACGCAAAACCTCCATAACGAAGCATCAGTGAGAAAAAATAACTGCATATCAACCAACTATTCATTATTATTTGTACCTTGCACAATCTTGAGCCAGGGGATGACTTCCACAACAACTTGCCATCAGAATCTAAACGGCTAACTGCTACTTCCCACTTTAGCTTACGAGTTGGATCCTTTGCTGATGGAAATGGGAACATTAATATTCCCTTCTCAGAACGATTGCTACATCCAAAAGCTGCACAGCCAGGCATAATTTCAAATTAAATAGAGAAGCCACTGTAATGGTAATAATTCAGTCGCTAATGACAGGCTCGAAAATGGCGGTCTTAGTGAAATCACGCGTTTTAACGCAATAATTCGTGACGTATAGATGACATAACCCTCTATATATACGGTCCTGTACTAAGTGAGCTCAGGGAGGACTTTCCCGCTTCTAATGACACTTTGTTTACATCTCTATTATGACTCATTATTTAGTGTGACAGCTATTGTATTGCTTTTTGTACCTTGCTGGGGGTAGCTATTTTATCCAATCATACATTTATGCGCTTGCTTGATTTGTTATTTTGTATAAATAGACTTGCATGTAGCCCAGCAGCTCAGTTCTTGGTTAGCGATTGAGGAAGACCCTTGAAGATACAGGTACTCAGGAAGAATAGCAAGTGGATGTGCAATCCTTGCCCATAGTCATACCGTTTATTCTGTACTTGTGCAAGTGTTCATTTCTGTGCGTATCGTTGATGTTGTTGCTTTGTGAAGTAACAATAAAGTCATTGTTGTTACCATCAACATTGTGAGATCTGTGCGGCTGGTTGCCCTATACACAGTTGTGCCTGCTCTAGTAGCAGCATCCAATTCTATCCCGTATCAGGTTAGACCAAACTGCCTTGTCATTTCTGTTGCCACGCTACCACGTAAAGCAGAAACAAGTCAGTCTAAACAAGCACTCTTGCAAGTACCTGCAACCGTGTCCTCGTATACCTGGGAAAACCATTACATTATTTTGAAGTGGTTGTCTAAGGGCTCAAGGTCATCTAAGTTTCTTTTAAATCTGAACACCGACCAAATATTTCTTTCCTGCACTTTAAAACATGCGTGAACTTGTGTACAAAGTAGTTACCAATTTCCACCACTTTCTATCAAGTAAAAATTTTCAGACCAACAGCTAAATGTAGGACTTGTGTTTCATTATAACAAAGAATAAGTATGAGAATCAAAAAACGAAAAGTGTCATAAAGTAGGATCAACCTATTGAAACAGAAACTATTGCAATTAGTCGTATTGTAGTGGATTTTACTGAACTCCACCAGTGACCACTACCTTGCAGAGGTCCCCCTGATGGTTGTTACCAACAGGCAAGCCTTCCTTATACACAATAGAGCAAGATCCGGATTCTTATACAGTTGCCATATTGTGAGAGATTTGTACAAGTATTCCCCTCCCCTTTCGGTCTAAACACGAATCATCCCCTCGAGAATGGACCCCAAAGACTCAGACCCCGTGTAGAGAAAATGTCACACCTAAAAACTACCCCGGGTTACCCGGGGTCTACCCCGGGTCAGCTACCCCGGGCCTGGGTAGAAAGAGGGTGGAAGAGGTAGCCTGGGATCTAAGGAACCTAATGCCCTAATCAAGAAGTCGATAGGAGAAATACGAAGACCAGGAGAGCAAGCCAAGTACCAGCATGTCCTAATAAGGACTGGAAGATTACCAGCCACAGAAAAGAGCGGCAACAAGTGCCCAGAGCAAAGCACCATGTGCTCAAGACTTTAATTGGATAACTTTATAAATAACCTTGTATACTGCATTGTGATTTGCTTGTTTTTACTATTGTGTTGTATGGTTGGCTCACCCAAATAAGGGGGTGAGTTTTCCTCCCCTTCTCCTATAAAATGAGCTTTCTTGCATGATTTGAAGCAGAAGTCAAGTGGAGTTGTTAGATACCATTATATCTTGCTAAATGGATTGTGCACAAATAAAGTATTGTAAATTAAACCTTTGTCATTGTGTGTTCGGGTCTAGGACCCCGTCAGTTGATAGCGTTGATTCGGAGTGATTCCGAAGTAACATTCAGAAGTTGATGGAGTGACCCCATTGTGTCTGGTAGCCAGTGTAAAAACTACTACAATATTGATTTGGTTTAAGCAATAATGTCATAATTCGTCATACCGGCACAGGGTACTTGTATAGTGAATTTTGGGGACTGAAAATCACTAACTGAGGTTGGTAGCTTGCTGCCACCAGTTGTTAGTTTTACCTGTTACAACAACAGGGTCGGTGATGTAGCGAGCGAATGCAAGACAGAGTATGTCTACTGTATGTAGAACTAGTCGGGTTCCCTCAGCTCAGACGTTGAACTCAATGCTGTTGAGTACATATGCATTTATTACTCCAGAATAAAACGAGTTGGTAAGAGTCCCATTACAACTGACAGACAACATACAGACAAAGTTCTGCCTTTTATAGGCGATGCTCAGGAAGTGATTAACCAATCACAGAATAATGTTACAACATGCACCAATGAATATGAGTATATAAATACACAGCGAATAAGAATAACAGTATGGGCTTAAAGGTAATAGGCGCCCTGTAGTAGTAGGAGGAGTTAGAGAATAGTACACCAATCACAGTCTTGCCTATGGTTCTTGGTCTTTATGGCTTTAGTACTCCATCTTTGGTAGGGGTTAGGGGTGTTGATCTCTGGTAGATGGCTCTCTGCTTGTCCCAGGCTACCTTTAGGTCCTCAGGCTATAGTGGCTCACTTCCTGCCTGCCCAGTGAGGTCGGTACTGCTGCATACAGGGTCGGTATAGGTCGGTATAGCTCTTTACAGGGTCGGTGTAGACAGTAGTATAGTTTTAGTCTATTCGATATCACCGTTTCTAGTCATTCTGGCCATCTAATAGCTATTATATGTTGAAAATATGTAGTTTTTACCTGTAATCATATGTCATTACCATTGCACCATATCCATATTGTTTCGTAGCCAGCATACTTGTGGTTAACTATTATTTGCATAACCCTGCCTTCGTAGGCAAAAGGTTTGGGAGTACTCGACTTACTGGAAATTTCATCGAATCAGAGTGTGTTGCCAGAGGTTCAAAAGTCGTTGTCAGATCTGTTTCCAGAGTTGTGCCAGCTTGTTTCCATGATGTTTTGTCTGGCCAACACTACAGCAGAAGTATACGATCACAAAAAGCCGTGTTTGATGCCTTGCGAAGGCTCATAATAGAAGCTTTGATTGATACATCAAAAGATTCAACATTTGCTCACTTAGACAAAAGAATTCCTCATATCAACAAAATGCATTTGACGACTTAATTATAATGTCTTTATCAGCCATATATATATATATATATATATATATATATATATATATATATATATATATATATATATATATATATATATATATATATATATATATATATATATATATATATATATATATATATATATATATATATATATATATATATATATATATATATACATATATGTATATATATATACATATATAAAATAATGACCATTCAAGGAAATTATACATATATATATATATATATATATATATATATATATATATATATATATATATATATATATATATATATATATATATATATATATATATATATATATATATATATATATATATATATATATATATATATATATATATATATATATATATATATATATATATATATACTAAAAGGTAAAATAGTAAAAGATGTTAAAACTATTGGCTGACTACAAGTTGTTTCATGTGCTAGAAAAAAAAATGGAAAAAGAAAATAATTCTAGGCACAATCATCAGGTCGGCTCTCAGCTGTTAAAATGGTGGAACAGGAAACAGTTAGTTCAGTTTCCGGTCTGAACTAACTGTTTCCTGTTCCACCATTTTAACAGCTGAGAGCCGACCTGATGATTGTGCCTAGAATTATTTTCTTTTTCCATCTTTTTTTCTAGCACATGAAACAACTTGTAGTCAGCCAATAGTTTTAACATCTTTTACTATTTTACCTTTTAGTATCTAGCTCCTCGATTTTTTCTTGTTGAGCACTGTCTTACTTGCTCCAGTCTTGACTGGTTTTTCCATCTCTC
This sequence comes from Cryptosula pallasiana, assembly GCA_945261195.1. Classification (NCBI taxonomy): domain Eukaryota; kingdom Metazoa; phylum Bryozoa; class Gymnolaemata; order Cheilostomatida; family Cryptosulidae; genus Cryptosula; species Cryptosula pallasiana. The sequence goes on from OX183137.1 coordinate 1,716,056, forward strand.
GGGCAACTAATATTAATAATTAATTATTTATTATTTATTTATTTGATTGTTTCTATTTAGTCTAAGCCCCTGTGCACATCCTGTGCCCCAGTCATACTTTCACTTATATATATACATATATATATATATATATATATATATATATATATATATATATATATATATATATATATATATATATATATATATATATATATATATATATATATATATATATACATATATATATATATATATACATATATATATATATATATATATATATATATATATATATATATATATATATATATATATATATATATATATATATATATATATATATATATATATATATATATATATATATATATATATATATATATATATATATATATACATATATATGTATATATATATATGTATATCTATATACATATATATATACATATATATATAAATATATATATATATGTATGTACATAAATGGATATATATATGTACATAAATGGATATGAATATGCTCATGGAAATGTACATGGTTATGCATCAAATCCTCATTGGCGCAAAAAAAATAACATCAGATTCACTGGGAACAGGGGTATCTTTTACGAGTCTGGTCTCGTTATATCGGGAGATTTCCCTATACAATATAAGACATACACATCTCATCAAGACATTGACAATCCTCAAGAGGTTTTTCATCTGATAACTAAAAAAACTAAAAAATAATACAAAGAGAGAGAGAGAGAGAAAAGAAAACGTGTCCAAAATTTAGATGCCATAAAGTATTAAATAGCAGCATAAATCAGCGGGGTAAAAAATTGCACAACGCTGGAGATAAAACCCACAAAAAATCACTTGGTAGGGAGATCTGCTCATATATTACTACTTATATGCTCTCACTTGGGTACATAGAATATCATAGGAGCATCCGATGTAAAGTTACCCAATAACCTGTTTTGTTTTGTTTTGTTTTCTGAGCTGTGCCTTGTGGGCAACCCTAAAGACGGGTCTCATAAGCTTGGAGCTTGTGTGAGCAGCACCCTATACCCATGCCCGCCGTTACCAGCTACTCTTCCGAAAAGGCAGAGGGGGATCTTTTACTAGCATGACTCCATAGTTATTATGGAGAGTGCAATCAAACTAGGGACCACGTTATTTTTATGCCCATATCCGATCAGGCAGAGCATAGGAAGCCAAATATCTTGCTCACAGATAACCGTGCTGGGAATCGAACCCCCAGTTCTAGGATTAAAGTGCAAGCACTTTAACCACTAGACCACACGTGCCTCCTGTGTTGATTATTCGTTTGCTGAGTCGTATCTATTCGTAGACAGGAGTATGGGTTTTTTGTCGCATCTTCAAAAGCCTCTTGTAAATATTTTACTCTTGAGGGAAAACATTGACGGGCCAAATAGGAAATCGAAAAAGCATCTCTAGGGGTTTTAAAAAGTAAAAAATAATGACCATTCAAGGAAATTGTACTATTTTTTTTAAAAAAAGATACTGAACAATAAAAAGACACTTATGTTCAAATGGTGGCTATGTTTTGGATACAGAGCATTGGCATCTGCTTTACCAGAAACTTCGTTCATGAGGTCATCAAGTATCAACCAACAGTTTTGTCCATCTCTGGGAAAACTCATTTTTACATCTATCATTCCTTCATGAAAGATCACTCCGGGTGCATCATCAAAGGCTTTTTGATAGGCTCATCCTCGAATCATAATCTTCAGGTTTCCCATTCATGATAAAGAAGGTGTTCGTCATCCAATAATAGTTTCATTTATGAGTCCAACAGGAGAGTTTCTCACTTTTTGTGTTTCTTCCATAGCATTTTCATACATACTAAACTCAGTAACACCTCCAAAAGTAAAAAATCCTGCAACAAATACCAAAATCATCATAACTCCCAGCGCTTTACGTTTCATACTCGGTAAATTATCTAGTGTATCACTCGTAGTACCATCAACAGTATCAATTTCATTCATCGGTCTCATCTCAACATTTTCCTCTGACGACATCTTCGCTTTCAATAACAATGCAATAATACAGAGCTTTATTTTTATACAATACTCAAACCCCACAATCTCACATCATCTTCATCATCACACCAATAAATACCAATAAATACCTAAGCACCTGGTGCACACAAAAAGGCACTCATCGGACCAGGAGAACCTCCAGAAGAACCTCCAGGATAACCTCCAGAACATCCAACGCACCATACAATGTATTAATCAACATTCAACACTATTAAATTAACATCATTCTAAACAACTGGTGCACACAAAAAGGTCCCTTACAGGTTCTCATGGTAACTGGTGCATACTTTACCTGGAGAACCAGAAGAACCTTCTCCTTAGACTCCATGATAGAGATTTTCTCCCTTATTACTATTTCCGTCTGGTGAACAATCATGTCATGTTGTAAAGCGTATGCCAGCAATTGAAGTGAACCTGACCACAGATGCAAATGGTTTCTCAAAACCCACTCTTGGTTGCTGTGCATATCCTTTTGCTACTAAACGTCCCATGAACCTCTCCACCATTCCACTTGAATCAGGTTTTGCTCTAAATACCCATTTGCACCCAATTGGTTTGCGACCTGGTGGTAGTGGTACAAGCTCCCAATCAGTGTTGTCCATTAATGATTGGTATTCAGAATCTGCAGCATCTAGCCACTCTTTAGCCTCCAAGCTCTGTTGCGCTTGCTCAATAGATTGTGGTTCGATAATTTCACAGGCACGGTACAAAGTACAGCAAATTCTTCAATACCATAGCAAGTTGGAGGGCGATTTTTCCGATCAGAGCGTCTTGGAAGCTCTTCAGCTACCACTTCTAATTCGGAGACTGTGGGTTCGTGTCCCACCGGAGTCATCACCACTGTGTTGTTAGTGCTACGATGTTCTTGTGTTTCTAGATTTACTTCTATCATAGGCAATTCCGGCTTTGTGATTGCGGTCTCGCACTCAAAGTCTGACTCATATAACACAACGTCACGTCTAACAACCATTTTTCTTGCTTTTACATTGAAAAGTTTATAGGCTTTAGAAGCAATGCTATATTCGACAAACCCTTGTTTTCAGCTCTCATGTCCAGCTTCTGGCATTTTTGGTGGGAGATATCTGCGTATGCAGTACACCCACAAAGGAGTAGATGGCTGATATCGGGTTTACGTCCATACCACTTTCCAAATGGAGTTACACGATCTTTGTGACTTGAAGTGGGTAGATGATTTCTGACATACACAGCTGTAGCTCCCGCTTCTGCGCAATACCCTTTTCCTATATGTGCATGTGATAGCATAGCATGTGCAGCTTCACACAGTGTTCGATTTATTTGTTTAGAAACACCATTTTGCTCCAGGGTGTATGCTACAGTGACCTCATGCTTGATACCCTGTTCCTTGAAGTAATTACTAAACAATTGAGACATGTACTCACCGCTGCCGTCAGACCTAAGAGTGACTATTTTTCGACCTACACAATTCAACACTCTGGCTTCAAATTCCTTGAATTCACCAGGAGGCACGTGTGGTCTAGTGGTTGAAGTGCTTGCACTTCAATCCAGGATCTGGGGTTCGATTCCCAGCACGATTCCCAGCACGGTTATCTGTGAGCGAGATATTCGGCTTCTTATATGCTCTGCCTGGTCGGATATGGGCATAAAAATAACGTGGTCTCTAGTTTGATTGCACTCTCTATAATAACTATGGAGTCATGCTAGTAAAAGATCCCCCTCTGCTTTTTCGGAAGAGTAGCCGGTGCAACGGCGGGCATGAGTATAGGGTGCTGCTCACACAAACTCCAAGCTTATGAGACCCATATTTAGGGTTGCCCTCGAGGCACAGTTCAAACAAACAAACAAAACCTCTGATTTATTATGTAAAAAATACACCGCACAACATCTAGAAAAATCATCTATGAGTGTTACCAAGTACTTGATCCCGCCTATTGATTCAGTCTCAAAAGAACATTCATCAGAATGCACTAATTATAAACAATAGTTAGATCTAATGTCTCCTACTGACGGAAAAGGTATACGAGACATTTTTCCTTGCACACAACCTTCACAGAATGAAACATTATCATGAGGAATACTACCATTTCTACCAACAGTTACATTGTTAGAGTTCAACTTACTGAGTGTTGATTTACCCACATTGAGCAAGCCGCTGATGCCATGTGTCAATTGCTACTGAGTCGACTTCTCCTGTACTACTACATAACAGTTCACAGTCTAGGAGGTAGAGTTTGCTTTTTAGAGTTCCAGTAGCACGCACTTTGTAATTCGAATCTTTGATCCGGCATCTTTTGTTACCAAGCTGCAATACTTTCCCCTTCTGAGTAGCAGACTTGACTGAGAAAAGATTTTCAGTTGGATTAGTTACGCGCAGTACTCTATTCATTTTGCGACCCATGTTAAGCATGACACAAACCGATCCAACGCCTATAGCATCAACTGCGTGACCATCTCCTAATCCAACTTTCTCCACGGTCGATAGTGTCATATGGTCAACAAACCAACCTCCATGTGGTGCCATGCGTCTAGATGCACCGGAGTCTATAATCCAAGATGCATTGCCTGTTGATTGTGAGCTACTATTTGCAGTAAAGGCATAACCATAATGTGTGTTCGAGTTCTCCTCTGCGGAAGAGGCTGCGTGATTAGCTTTGTGCTGTTGTGCACCGGTCTTCTCTTTGTTAGCTAAAGTGTTTCGTTCAAAATGACTTTGAAGTTTTTTCTATGTGCCAGCAGGTGTTGTGCAGTTTTTTATGAGATACAGCAGCTCAGCGCTTACACTCAATCTGATATATAAGAAAGCTTTACGAGAGCGCTCCTTGTATGCCTCTTTCACTGTCCCATCCTCTGTGCTATCCGGCTCCTTTTCTGAGCCATTAACAATTTCAAATAATCCCTTAGCCAACAGTAAATGTTTCCTTTGAAACTTCCACGTTTGATAGTTACTCCCGTTCAGTCTATCGACACTCCATAATCCATAATGATGATCAATGGTCAGCCGGAAAATTATAGAACACTAGTCATTAGAAATAGCTGGGCCTATAACCTGTTAGAATTTGGGTTGTATATTCTCTTTGCATCTAGCCACTCTATTAAGGTATCTCAAAGGATCAATTGACTCTAAGATTACGTATCATCAAACTGCAAGCACCAATGTCATTTGTTACACAGATGCAAATTGGGCAGAGGACCTAGATGACAGGCACTCTACATCTGGGAACGTATTCTTATTGGAAGGTGGCTCAATTAGTTGGACAAGCAGGAGACAAAGCGTGGTGGCAGTACCCACAACTGAATCAGAATATATCGCACTGGTCCACTGCACTCAGGAAACGCTCTGGTTGCGCAAGCTGATTAATGACATCAGTCAGACCGAGAATGTAGGGTCAATGAAGCTATACATTGACAATTAGGCTTCAATCAAAATTGAAAAGAACTCCAGTGGACATGGTCGTATAAAACGCATAGACATAAAGTATCATTTTACTAGAAATGCTGTAATTTGTCGACAAGTCCATCTTGTATACTGTCCTACAAATGATATGGTCACTGACATGCTCACAAAACCAACGCCCTGTGATGCTTATGCTGATCTCCCCCACAGATCGTTGCAATGAATGGTATTGGATACCTTTAGCTCTATATTAGGCAACCCCTATTTGCAGAGACACTTCCTGGTGGTACAGCCCGTAGATATTTCTGACCCAGTGAGAGCAAGAATTGAATGCCTGCATATATGGACCGGCCATGAGGAGAGGCCCACTCACGTGCACATGGTTGAAGACAAATCTGCAGATGAACAAGAAAAAGAGTGCTCGGATGCTACACCACACCCCGCGGATCCACCAACTACGCTGGCGAAGAATGTCCACAACCCCCCTAAGGACAAAAATGACCCTCTCACAATAGTTACGGAGACACTGCTGAACTTCGCTGAGTAGATCAGGTTGCTAAAGCCAGGAGATACCACTGCCCAGCAACCCATCTGCAACCAAGCTACCCGAAATCCCTCGCCAGTGGTGCAGGATACCCCATCAAAAGGCGCCCCCCCCTAGCAATGGCAGATGGATGGCAACAAAGCATGCCAAGCAGCTCCAGAAAACCGAAAAAGCACAATCAGGAAAAAACCTCCCATGTGATTCATCAAGAATCCAGACTAGGGAAACACCAGTAAACCCTGAAAACTGTACGCCACCACGCAACTACTTTCTCCCAGGAAAAGCTGATGGTAGGCCCGTGTCGGTGTTTATAGACAGCAGCTGTTCCACAAACCTGTTGTCCTACCACATCTATCAATGTCTTCCCACAGCTGTTAGAAATACATTAAAGAGCAGCCTCCCTTGTGATACCATGGTCGATGGCTCATGGGTGCCTTTCTACGAGACCATTACAGTTCCCTTGCACCTCAGGGACTTCAAGTGTGAAACAACCTTCGTCGTTGGACGCATCCGTGAGGATGCCATTCTGGGTGAGCCATTCCTGACTGCACATCAATGCAGGATCAAAATTGATAAAGCCGCCATCATGATTGGTGACCGTCAGCTCCAATGTACCGACCGGAATGGGAGGTTATTGGTTAAACGGGTGCAAGTGATACTGACTATTACCTTACCCATCTGTTCAGAGGTTGCATTGACATGTAGACACAATGCTTGCATGCTTGTAGCAAACAAGAGGGAGAAAAAACAATTTGCGAATGGCTGAGCAGAGAGGATGCCTACACGCTACACAAAAAAAAGTAACGACTAAGTTTAATAGGAGAGCAGTTTCAAGTAAAGTGGATGGGCATCCGTTCTCAAAAAGAAGAAAACAACGACACAGAATTTTTACTGACAGCTGTTGATTCTCTATCCAGAAAAAAATGGGCTGTACCACTCATCTCCAAAGCAAGACACATTGTAGCCAGAGGGTTGAGAAGGATACTTAATTGAGAAAACTACAAGGTATGACAATCCAATAAAGGTGAAGAGTCTGACAATTATCATGTCAAGCTTATGCTGGCTGAGAAAAAAATCAAGCTCTTTTCAACCAAAAACAAGACGATGAAGGCTTCGATTGATGGAGCGTTTCACCAGGACATTGAAAGAGAAGCTTTACAGATATCTGACGTACAAAGATGACAACAGATACATCGATGCTTTACCCGATATGGTTAACCCATACAACAACACTATTCACACCGCTAGAGGTATGAGACTGAACGACATAAATTTTCAAAACCAAGAACTTGTGTGGAATTGAGTGTACAAAGGAGGTGAGCATAGTTTAGCTAAAGAACCGGCATTGAAAGTTGGAGATTATGTGAAAATTAGCAGGCAAGAGGGGCGTTTGAGAGAGGGTGCACCCCAAATCGGACCATTAAGATTGCTCTAATCAATGATGTGCTAACCCATGAAAAACCTATCATATACAAGGTGAAAGATCTGGCGGAAGAGATGATCGAAGGAACCTTTCACAAAAAAGAGTTGCAAAAGGTAAAAAACCAACAACTTTCAGAATAGAAAAGATATTGGATAGAAGAGCGAGAAGAGGTAAAAGACAGAAACTGGTCAAGTGGTCGGGTTACGGAGAAAAGTTTAACAAGTGGGTTGATGAATAACTTATAAGAAGCAAACGCTAGCTGTCTCCATCATACGATAGTAAAATTTCGATGCTGGTAACTCTACCCTCCAACTCCAATGTGCAAGAGTTTCCCGATAACACCAACTACGATTTTACAGTGAGACTGTATAAAAATTTAGATATCATCGGCGGTAGATGGGAGGTAGCTCAGCTAGATATTTTGTATCTAATAATTGGAAAAGTGTGACCAAAGGTAAAGTATATCTGGAAAAGACGAATGTCTCCGGCAGAAGCAAAAAGTCATTCATTATACTTGGTACCGGGAGATGAAATAGTTTAGAAGAGTTGGAGGAGATTATACAAAAGAGATTGCGTGAAATGAGATTGGACAAAAAGTGTGCCATTTCCTATGACAAGGTAACCAACACGAGTTTACTGACCAACAGAGATCCCGATACGAAACTGAGCTTTTTCAAAGAGTTGGCACGCATTTTTGAATTTGAACTGAGAGAAAAAACTACTACAATATCCCCAAAGTAAATACAACAATGGAATATCACCTGATATAAATTTCTATACATCTATTCCAACATTGTCGAAAATAGAATGGTAGGCAATACAAATGTACCTTTGCTATGAGTAGCAGCAGTACAAGGGAAAAAGAACACTGTTGTGTACTAAAAAGTTAAAAGCCCGCACTACGTCAACATGGCATCGCTGAATGTCAATCTCATCAAAGTGCTTATAACGAGCGATGACGGTGAGCGAATACCATTTGATGGTGTGAAGGTCATGCTGATGGTTCACTTTAGGGAAAAAAAGACACAATGAGTTTGGTACGATACACGCCCGAAGACTCAAAATATTTTTTCGAAGAGTATTACAAAATACAAGCTGGGAATGGATTCGGTGTGTATAACGGGTGCTTAGTGATGCCTAGTATGAGGGGCAAAGGACTTGGTAGTATTTTTTCTATTATTCCCAAATCGGAAACGCTTCCCTGAAAAGAGGAGCGATAAGCCTGGGTAAAAGAGCATTGTCTGTAACTAGCAATGTAGCACCTGATGTCATCGATGGTCATAGTTTTGCATCATCTACAAAGAAGAAAGGATTGCAGGAGCTCTATGATATTGGAGGAGATGTGCTCGGCTCATTGAGTCCGAATTGCTTCAAGAGGAGAAGAAAATCGGCTCCTGAGAAGAGCAGTGATCCAGGCAAACAGGATCATTCCATATTTTAGCAAGCGTATACTCCGCAAAGATGTTGGAGGGTGTCATTTGACTTCATTAAGCGATATCACTTCAAGCAATCATCACTCACAAAGAGATGGTTAGCCTAAGCGGAATGACCGGTAATAAATTGGAAGATTCTCCCTACAGCAAAAAGCCTGTGCTAGATGTGTTCACAAGGGAGCCCATAAACATATTGGTAGAGAGATCAGAAAACGTCGTCATCACACCCGACAGATTGGATCCTCACGGCTGGATTGAGTTGACTTTGGCATGGAGTAATGAGCATTACACAGATCTTTACAACTCGTTTCTGCAAATCAAAGCCACAGTTGTCCAAGACGATGGAAGTGATATTACAGGTACCAATGAAAACGCACCTGTGTGGATGGGAGACTCACCCCATGCAATGTTCAAGGGTATGAAAATGTCTATACAAGGCAATACTGTTGAAAACGCTAATAAATTTGGTTCACACTCCTACTTTTCGCAACTACTCGAAACTAGCGCCACTGCAAAGAAATACCAGGGGCTCTTGGAGGGTTGGGTGTGCGACGATTCGATGAATACAGACGCCTCTCAACACAGCACCGCTGAAGAACAGAAGAGGAGGGAGTAATCAGGGGTGGGAAGATATTGGAGATTTCCGGCAAACCCCACCTCGCGCTGTTCCAACAGAGAAAACATATAGTTTCTGGAGTTTGAGCGGGTTTCCAGCAAACTGGCCTTGTTCGCTGCCGACGAGACATCAACTGGAGGAGCGAAGATCGGAATTGACAAGTTTGAACTGCATCTTTGAAAAGTCAAAGTAAACCCCACGATACAAAGCTCTCAACTCAGTTTGGCGTTGGAAGGACACAACTACATTCATCCTATTGAGCGAAAGCGATTAAAGTTGTACGGGAATCACAGGGGAGTGGGACAAATTGATATAACATTGGAAGAGAACAAACAGAAACCAAAACAGTTCTATCTAGGTTTGGCCGATCCCAACACTCTGAGTGGACATTTCACCAAGAACTCGTTTAGGATGCAGCATGCCACTGTCAAGAATATTGTATCGAGAGTTGGAAATTGCCAGGCAGGAAGGAGGTATGAGCCAAACTATACCAAAGAAATTTTTGTTCGGAAAATCATCAATTTTACACACTAGCAGATCTTTGCTCGACGATCAAAGCATAGGTGTCATGAGAGAACAATATCTAGACGGCACCACGATTTACGGACAGGGATTTTCTCAAAGAAGATTTACACTTGATGAAAAATGCCTCGACTAGTGTGGAGATTCAGTTTAGTACCAGCACAACCGAAGGTTGTCCCTAGTCGCCTACTTTGTAAAGGATGGTGTATTGGAGATGGATAGCATTCTCCAATTAGCTGTTACAGGTGATGTACTGCTCTGAAGAACAAGCAGGAGATGAACACCATCATGAACACTCATCATCCGGAGAAGCATTGGTTAGCTGCGTACGCTGATGTTTTTGGGGTGGACTTTTTTGACCCATTTGGACAACCAGTAATGCTTTTATCCAGACGTAAGCAAGTTGCTGAAGAGCCAGGGAGAAACTGATTCAATACGGAGTAATGAGATACGGGTGCAAACCTTTTTGTCAATTGTATGCGGTGATTACTGCGTATACTTTTGTTTACCGAGAAGCAGAGGATGGAGCATCGATGAAATTGTGAGAAGCTTCTGAGATATAGGAGACAATGAGATGAGAAATCACTCAATAAGAAGATTTATCCTACAGACTTAACCTTGCTGCGAGTTTACACGAAACAATACACTAGAAGGATTAGATAGAGTACACAGACCAAGAACTAGTCTGCTAAGTAAATTGCAAAAGTAAATTATTATAATAAAATTTCATTTGATGTAACAAATAATAAAATCGTTGTAAAACACAAATTAATGTAGTATTTGTACTGATTACTATGAATCCTATGAAATTAATGTGTAATAATCATAGTTAATGTTGAGCTCATCGCTTCAAAGGCGCAAATTGGAGTCTCTCTTTCCTCTCACCCCTCTCTCCACTACCTTTCAAGTTCTAATGGTACCTGGTGCCAACAAAAAGGTACTTGGAACAAGTAGAAAATTGTTGTCCTTAGACACCATGACAAAGATCTGCTCCTCTTATACTACTGGATTAGCATCATCAAGTTATACGTTGTTTGGGTAACGTTATAACAGGAACATTTATCGCAAAGGAATAAGCCACTGGTAATAGTAGACATCAGATTACCAATAAACGCTTTGCATAGCTGCTGGTAGATGCAGTGCCTATGTTTCACTGCCAAATGCGTTGACTTAACGCAATACGCTTCAATGGATTTTCTCATGCATCCAGCTGCAAAAGCAGGACAAAAGAGATGAATAGCTGAACTGAAATGCATACTTTGTTACGTATGAAAAAGCTTTCAATTTCACCATTGCATTATCAAAATGCAAGCACAGTTGGTTTTAATTCAATCACTTTGTGATTGACCAGAATCAGAGAAATAAGTAAACAAGTTTAAATCTGTCGACTCATAGCTACGTTATTGTAATAAGTAATGTGTTAATTGCACTGGCTCCAAACACAAACACAACAATACATTTTTGTAGCAGTTCGAGCCAGTTCAATGACTCACAAAACCTGTTTTTCTGTACTGGTATGAGAAACTACACCTGACAGCACAAAACAAGCAATAGACACGAAGCTCAAACGCACATGTATAAAGGTTTTACTTTGTGTAACATTCCCAATTAATGTTAGTGATTTATTCATGACACCCCCCAGCGAGAAAAGCTATTCAATATTCGTAGTAGAATAAAGAATTTGGCTCCGATCCGGTAATTATAGACACAACTATCCATAATGAACAACTCCTAAACTGCAAGTCACTGGTGAGTGCCAGGTAGCTCTGTAACTAATAAAAACATTAAATTTGTTGCATTCGTATTTCCACGGTATTGAGCACCTCGTTGGCACATGACGTTTTACAGATACATTCCTTTTTCAACACAAGAAATAAACGTAAACTCTGGGTAGAAAATTGAAAGTTATAACAAAATCTGAAGGTATGACTAAATCTGAATATGAATTTCAGCTGGAAAGCGTTTTTGGAGGCAACCGGTCAGATGTATGATAATGTGTTTGACAATAATAAAACACTTTATTGCTTTATTTGCGCATTAGAGTTCACAACTACAATTGTACTCTCAAAAATCCAAATTAACTGTCAAGTCAGCTCAGCTCTGCTCAAAATAATAATAATATCATATGCTGCCGCTTGAACGATTCGATTGAAGTCACTGATTGATAGAGAGACTATGATAAAGTTTGAAGTGTTTCGATGGTCTACCCCGCATACAGTAGTCTACATGGGAATGCAAAAACAAAATAAACTCAGACTTCACGTTATCAACAGCGTTCAGAACCATACTAAGGAACAACAGTGTGTTTTAGCCAAGAGTCTCAGAAAAAGTACCCGTGACTAAATGGATGGGTACTTTGAAATCATCATTTTTGATAATCTTCCCAACAACATGATCCTGACATTCAGCAGACTCTCCTCTTGGAAAAATCTGAAAATAAGGCAGGCAGGGGACGATACCTCTACGCGTTGCTCACACAGTCATCTACAGATTCATGCTAGATGATGACTGTTTAATGAGTGGAAAGATTATCATCCCTCCTGAGAGCATTTTAACAATAAAAACTTATGGACAAGGCATTATCCACTACCTAATCGCAATAAAAAACAGTAATGGAGTGAATAAAACATAATCTTACGTTTTTATCGAATAAAGAAGCTTCGCTGTTGTTGAGTGTGTTGGCTGTAAAAGAAGAAAAAGCTTTGCAGTTTTCTCTATTCGATGAACTTGGTGACAAGAGTGATAAAAGTGATGATGAAGATGAAGATGATTGTGAAGAAGGTGATAATGAGGTGAGCTCCGATGTCGATGATAGCAATGACAGTGATGACAATGATGGCTGCAGATGGAAATGCAATTCATAGAACACAATGCTGATATCAATGGTCTGAACAAGGTGCGTGGATTTTGAACTTATACTATTAATTGTTATAACTAGTTTTACTAGTATCAACTATATAGTTACCGTCTGTATAATACCAATACTATTTTTTGATAACCCGCTGTAATTGCTTTAGCGATGACTATATATGCTTTTAGATGGATCTTGTGTACAACTAAAGGAATGACGATTAATTAGAGATGACAAGAGCAGATGATCGCTAAAATGTTAGCATTTAACATTGGACTCTGTCATTTGCATTGAAGTTTAATTTGTACCGATTTATTGTAATCAAACAAATTATTAATATTTATATTATTATTAGTATTGTTATTAGAAAGCATATACTTCATTTTTAAATGTCAACTACAAAACACAAAAAAGTTTACTCACTGGAATTGTGAAAAGGCAACTCCTTAACTTTTAACAGTTCGCAAAATTTTAGAAGTTACGCTCTCACTTTTACGTCAACTCAGCAAATTTTAACAAATCGTAAAAGATTTTGAAGTTGTGAACTCATTGCAAACAATTTGAAAGACTTAAAAGTTGAGCTCACATTGTTAAGACAACTCTGCAATTTTTGACAAGTCACGTTAGTAGTAATATATGAGCAGATCTCCCTACCAAGTGTTTTTTTGTGGATTAGATCTTGGAGTTTAGGCAATGGGTTACGACGTTGCATGAATTCGCCGAGTTTATATTGTATTTTATTTGAGGGGTACTTGAGTGGCATTTGAGTGGCATTTAAGTGGCATTTGAGTTTTGATTATTATTTTACTTAATTTGAACTCATATGGCAGCTAGATTTTGAATGTATGGCATTTAAGTTTTGATACTTTTTTCACATAATTTGAACTCATATGGCATCTTGAGAGAGAGGAGAGAGAAGACAGAGAGGAGAGAGGAGAGTGGATATATTTATATCTACATAGAGAGAGGAGATATATCTACATTGAATAAATATATTCATCAAAAATGAAAATGATATGATTATATACCTGATTACATAATAAGTAGGGAAAATCTTCCTATATAATATAGCTAGAGTCAGTAAATACTAAGTTATACAAAGCAATACAACTTGTAATGACAATCAATGCATTCATACATACATACATATGGTATCTTGAGAGAGAGAAAGAGAGAGAGGAGAGAGATCTTTTAGTTTTCTAGCAATTAATGTATATATGGTCAATTATGTACATATTTATGGGTATATTTATATCTACATAGAGAGAGAAGAGAGGAGATATATCTAAATTGAATAAATACATTGATTAAAAATGAATCATTATATGATTATATACATTTATTACATAATAAGTAAGGAAAATCTCCCCACATAATATAGCTAGAGTCAGTAAATACTACGTAATACAAAGCACTACAACTTGTAATAAATACAAAGTAATAACAGTTAATGCATAGTTTGTTCCTTTATAATGATGTCTTTGATGTAGTGATGTTACATCTTAGGAAGGAAGACTTCTTTTCTATGTGCTTTCAATTTCGTAATGAACTAAAATAAAATAATTATGTATTAGTATAGAATGATTAAGCAAAAATGTAAAATAATTACATGAATTTGAATTATAGTTCTAGTTACATTGGATAGTTTACATTATTAGAAAAGGGAAATAACTCACCAAGTTACATTGTTCAACTTGTTCTTTCTTGAGCATTATTTTCAACAAGTGCTTTTGATTCTCTTTCATCTATCTAAAACAAAACAAAAAATACTTGCTTTATAAATATGTTGTAAAAAAATACACTAATTACACCAAAAAAGTGCTTTTTTTTTTTTTTTTTTACCTGAAACAATGTATATGTTCAACATTTTGTTGTAAAAACTACGCTAATTACACCCAAAAAGTCCTTTTCTTTACCATGAAAATGTATATATTCAGCATTTTGTTGTAAAAAATACACTAATTACATCAAAAAAGTCCTTTTTTCACCTAGAAAATGTATATATTCAGCATTTTGTTTATTTATGGTAAAAACTAGTAAAACTCACCTATAGTGATATGATTGCCTTGAGTTGTAGATTAGCTTTTTGAACTCTTGTTCTGAACAGTTTTTTCAGCATCATCGAAATATAATATAAGTAATTTTTAGAGTCTTCATTGGTTTGGTATCATCTAAGTAGGTGATAGATCTTGAAAGAAATTCTTGCTGTGTTGGAGAAGTGTGCTGTCTTCAGAATCCATGTAGTTTGAGTCTTTATTGATTTGGTATCATCTAAGTAAGTCGTAGATCTTAAAAGGAATTCTTGCTGTGTTGGAGAAGTAGATTGTCTTCAAAATTCATGTAGTTTGAGTCTTCATTGGTTTGGTATCATCTAAGTAGGTGGTAGATCTTGAAAGAAATTCTTGCTGTGTTGGAGAAGTGTGCTGTCTTCATCTTCATTGGTTTGGTATCATCTAAGTAGGTGGTAGATCTTGAAATGAATTTTTGCTGTGTTGGGGAAGTATGCTGTCTTCAAAATCTATGTAGTTTGAGTCTTTATTGGTTTGGTATCATCTAAGTAGGTGGTAGATCTTGAAAGGAATTCTTGCTGTGTTGTAGACTGTCTTGAAAATTGATGTAGTTTGAGTCTTCATTGGTTTCGTATCATTTAAGTAGGTGGTAGATCTTGAAATGAATTTTTGCTGTGTTGGAGAAGTATGCTGTCTTCAAAATTCATGTAGTTTGAGTCTTCATTGGTTTTGGTATCATCTAAGTAGGTGGTAGAGCTTGAAAGGAATTCTTTCTGTGTTGGAGAAGTATGCTGTCTTCAGAATCCATGTAGTTTGAGTCTTCATTTATTTGGTATCATCTAAGTAAGTCGTAGATCTTGAAAGGAATTCTTGTTGTGTTGGAGAAGTCGACTGTCTTCAAAATTCATGTAGTTTGAGTCTTCATTGGTTTGGTATCATCTAAGTAGGTGGTAGATCTTGAAATGAATTCTTGCTGTGTTGGAGAAGTGCGCTGTCTTCAAAATTGATGTAGTTTGAGTCTTCATTGGTTTGGTATCATCTAAGTAGGTGGTAGATCTTGAAAGAAATTCTTGCTGTGTTGGAGATGTGTGCTGTCTTCATCTTCATTGGTTTGTTATCATCTAAGTAGGTGGTAGATCTTGAAATGAATTTTTGCTGTGTTGGGGAAGTATGCTGTCTTCAAAATCTATGTAGTTTGAGTCTTCATTGGTTTGGTATCATCTAAGTGGGTGGTAGATCTTGAAAGGAATTCTTGCTGTGTTGTAGACTGTCTTCAAAATTCATGTAGTTTGAGTCTTCATTGGTTTGGTATCATTTAAGTAGGTGGTAGATCTTGAAATGAATTTTTGCTGTGTTGGAGAAGTATGCTGTCTTCAAAATTCATGTAGTTTGAGTCTTCATTGGTTTGGTATCATCTAAGTAGGTGGTAGAGCTTGAAAGGAATTCTTTCTGTGTTGGAGAAGTATGCTGTCTTCAGAATCCATGTAGTTTGAGTCTTCATTGATTTGGTATCATCTAAGTAAGTCGTAGATCTTGAAAGGAATTCTTGCTGAGTTGGAGAAGTCGACTGTCTTCAAAATTCATGTAGTTTGAGTCTTCATTGGTTTGGTATCATTTAAGTAGGTGGTAGATCTTGAAATGAATTTTTGCTGTGTTGGAGAAGTATGCTGTCTTCAAAATTCATGTAGTTTGAGTCTTCATTGGTTTGGTATCATCTAAGTAGGTGGTAGATCTTGAAAGGATTTCTTTCTGTGTTGGAGAAGTATACTGTCTTCAAAAAACCATGTAGTTTGAGTCTTCATTGATTTGGTATCATCTAAGTAAGACATAGATCTTGAAAGGAATTCTTGCTGTGTTGGAGAAGCCAACTGTCTTCAAAATTCATGTAGTTTGAGTCTTCATTGGTTTGGTATCATCTAAGTAGGTGGTAGATCTTGAAATGAATTCTTGCTGTGTTGGAGAAGTGCGCTGTTTTCAAAATTGATGTAGTTTGAGTCTTCATTGGTTTGGTATCATCTAAGTAGGTGGTAGATCTTGAAAGAAATTCTTGCTGTGTTGGAGAAGTGTGCTGTCTTCATCTTCATTGGTTTGGTATCATCTAAGTAGGTGGTAGATCTTGAAATGAATTTTTGCTGTGTTGGGGAAGTATGCTGTCTTCAAAATCTATGTAGTTTGAGTCTTCATTGGTTTGGTATCATCTAAGTAGGTGGTAGATCTTGAAAGGAATTCTCGCTGTGTTGGAGAAGTATGCTGTCTTCAAAATCCTTGTAGTTTGAGTCTTCATTGGTTTGTTATCACATAAGTAGGAGAGAAAGTCATGTTGTTTTACATCTATCGTTGGTGTTGGTAGATCTTGACCACATGTTTATAGTCTTTGCTACTGCTGCATTTCGTCTCAAACAAGAGTCCGAAGTAGACATCATAACTACAAAATACAAAAAATTGATTGTTACAATTGATTCATTTATTTTCATTGGCTTTATCTACATAGAGTAGCGAAGAAAAAGTTTGTGTGAGTATAAAACTATCTAGTAGAGATAAATTTATATCTAGGTTCAACTAGCATTGAATAATTATTATTATTTTGTTAATAATAAATAAGTAGAGTCGGCTACTTTACTAGAGCTTGGACAAACACTTATTTTAAAAATGAATAATTAGAGCTTTCTACTAGTGTTAAATAATTATTGATAATAATTTACCTTATCACCACTTAGAGCCACATGATTTAATTAACTAAAGACAAATAATTATTTTAGCATTTCTTACCTTGATGGTCTCCTAGTAGCTGTAGTAGATGATGCTTCTCCGCTTTCTGTTGAAGAACTGGATGCTTTCTGTGTGAAAACAGTGGCTCTGAAATAGCTAAAGTTGCACTGATAAAACCCTATGAATCAGCATTTTTTCCAATGCTTTCGCGGGAATAAATAATTTTTTTTCAGGCAAATAGAAACTGTTGCTTTCGCGGGAATACATAATTTATTTTCAGGCGAATAGAAGCTGTTGCTTTCGCGGGAATAAATAATTTATTTTCAGGCGAATAGAAACTGTTGCTTTCGAGGGAATAAATAATTTATTTTCAGGCGAATAGAAACTGTTGCTTTCGCGGGAATAAGCATTTTATTTTCAGGTGAATACAAACCGTTGCTTTCGCGGGAATAAATAATTTATTTTCAGGCGAATACAAACTGTTGCTTTAGCGGGAATAAATAATTTATTTTCAGGCGAATAGAAACTGTTGCTTTGGCGGGAATAAATAACTTATTTTCACGCGAATAGAAACTGTTGCTTTCGCGGGAATAAATAACTTATTTTCACGCGAATAGAAACTGTTGCTTTCGTGGGAATAAATAATTTATTTTCAGGCGAATAGAAACTGTTGCTTTCGCGGGAATAAATAATTTATTTTCAGGCGAATAGAAACTGTTGCTTTCGCGGGAATAAATAACTTATTTTCACGCGAATAGAAACTGTTGCTTTCGCGGGAATAAATAATTTATTTTCAGGCGAATAGAAACTGTTGCTTTCGCGGGAATAAATAATTTATTTTCAGGCGAATAGAAACTGTTTCTTTCGCGGGAATAAATAATTTATTTTCACACGAATAGAAACTGTTGCTTTCGCGGGAATAAATAATTTATTTTCAGGCAAATAGAAACTGTTGCTTTCGCGGGAATAAATAATTTATTTTCAGGCGAATAGAAACTGTTGCTTTCGGGGGAATAAATGATTTATTTTCATGCGAATAGAAACTGTTGCTTTCGCGGGAATAAATAATTTATTTTCAGGCGAATAGAAACTGTTTGCTTTTGCGGGAATAAATAACTTATTTTCAGGCGAATAGAAACTGTTGCTTTCGCGGGAATAAATAATTTATTTTCACGCGAATAGAAACTGCTGCTTTCGCGGGAATAAATAATTTATTTTCACGCGAATGGAAACTGTTGCTTTCGCGGGAATAAATAAATTATTTTCACGCGAATACAAACCAATGCTTTCGCGGGAATAAATACTTTATTTTCACGCGAATACAAACCGTTGCTTTCGCAGGAATAAAACTTTTATTTTCACGTGAATACAAACCAATGCTTTCGCGGGAATAAATAATTTATTTTCACGCGAATGGAAACCGTTGCTTTCGCGGGAATAAACAGTTTTTATTCCCGCGAAAGCATTGGAAAAAATGCTGATTCATAGGGTTTAATCAGTGCAACTTTAGCTATTTAAGAGCCACTGTTTTCACATAGAAAGCATCCAGTTCTTCAACAGCAAGCGGAGAAGCATCATCTACTACAGCTACTAGGAGAGCATAAAGGTAAGAAATGCTAAAATAATTATTTGTCTTTAGTTAATTAAATCATCTGGCTCTAAGTGGTGATAAGGTAAAAAATAATTAATAATCATTTAACACTAGTAGAAAGCTCTAATTATTTATTTTTAAAATAAATATTAAAAACTTGTGAAAATGAACTGGTAACATTACGCCGACTGAAATAATGCCTAAAACGTCTCGCTTAAATTTTGGTCTGACCAAAAATGGACTGAAAACCTTTAGAGCGAGTACAAATTATCGTAACTTGCTATAGAGGATATTACAAGAAATATTTATTTTTCCGTTGCTAACTTAACGTAAATATTTGTAACGGATGTCACATGATCTCAATCGGTTTTTGCCAACTGAATCACTTAGTTACTCGTAAACATTTGATACTCGCTTGATTTTTTTGTTGATAACAGCAATGTCCCTAGTTTTTTTTACCGAATTGCTTAGTTACTCGCAAACATTTGAAAATCGGTTGATTTTTTCGTTGATAAAACATGACGCAAGTATCTATTAACAAATATTACCGCGATTTCAATCAGTTTTTCTTACTAGATTACTTAGTTACTCATCAACATTTCATAATCGCTTTCATTAATAGTCGTTGCAAAGCAATGTTGTATTTAAAAAATATTACTACGATTCCAATCATTTTGGTTTTAATTATTTATGTTTAAAATAATCGAACCTCAACTAGAGTATATGAAGATAAAACCAATGAAAATAAATGAAACAATTGTAACTATCAATTTTTTTGTATTTTGTAGACACAATGCCTACTTTGGACTCTTGTTTGAGACAAAACGCAGTAGCAGCAAAGACTATAAAACATCTGGATAAAATCCAATTGAAGTAACTGCAGATAACTAAAGGAAAAACATGTGCTACAGCATACAGAGTGAACAAGGTGTGTGTAGATTATTACTCAGTCTCATTACACTACTATTACTAAGAACTATTGTAGGTGTTGGATAAAGGATTGAGTATAACAAAGTCATGTTTGATCTAATAAGTTGTTGCTAAGATGTTTGAATTAACAACTAGGTAGCTAAAATAAGTTTTTCATGAGGATCTCCTGACAGTTGTGATTCCTTGAGTGGTGAGCAGACTTTTAAATCTACTGTAGTTAACTTTTGTTGATCTTATTGAGTCTTTATCAGTTAGTACATCTTGCAACAAATTCTTTGATAGCTTAGCGCTAAGCCATCTTCCCTTGAGTTTTATCCTGTCAGTATCCGGATCGTATTTTCCAGAATCTCTCAATTGATACAATATTTTTACACCTAACGCTTGATTGTCTTTACTAGCTGTCATGTCGGATACTTTCTTTTTAAACTCTTCTAATTGTTGCATCATTCTCTCCGAATCTCTATTGCTATCATCATCAATTGTGTTTCTATCAAACGATGATGGTGAGAGCTTTGGTGTTTTAGCAGAGCTCCAGCTCTTTGGTTGCTTGTACTCTCCCTTAATCTTTCCAACATCACTCCGATAGGTTTTTGTGCTTTGAACATTTTCATTTGTCTTTTTGCGCTCAAGCAACTCGTTTTTGATTCCCATTACTATTTCATTCGTTGCAACCAAAATGTTCTGGATTTTCTCGATATCTCTCACCATTTTGTCTTTTGTCGGGTTGTCATACAATGATGACGCAAACTTGTCTTGGTCGGTTGATTTAGCCCCACTGATCTTTTCCATCAAACTATGATACTCCTCTTCTGGTATAGCAAAATAACGCTCATCATATTTTAAAGGTGGAAGATTCATTTTGTATTGATATTAAAACCTGTGCAATCAGGATGATTATAGGGTCTAAAAAAGCTTCCTCTCCCAATCTGCATTAAAATTTGTTGTTTGTCAGCAATCAGTGTTTGTACCTCCTTGAAGCGCTACTACCTAATAAACTGAGTTGTGTACTGATTAGTTTTTTGTAGTTCTTTTTTGAAGCCTCCTCTATCCTCTACCAAATACTCCTCTCTCCTCTCTTGCAGTTATTTCCCAAATACTGTAAATTTTAACCATCTAGAGGACTAATTTGGTGATTTTCCAACATATTTTATAGCATTCAATATAGTTATTATGTCATAGATGTATATTATTCAATCTAGATATAAATATATCCGTAAATATGTACATAATTATCCATATATACATGGTTGTATAAAAAACTAAAGAATCTCTCTCTCTCTCCTCTCTTCTCTCTCCTCTGTACATAGCTATAAAATGTTAATATGGACATGAATTTGGACATGCGCATGTACATAAATATGAACATAGGTATGTACATAAATGGACATGAATATGCACATGTACATAAATGGACATGAATATGGACATGAATATGGACATGAATATGGACATGAATATGGACATGAATATGGACATGAATATGGACATGAATATGGACATGTACCTATTCATGTCCATTTATGCACATGTACATGAATATGGACATGTGCGTATTTACTGACTCTAGCTATATTATATAGGAAGATTTTCCACACTTATTATGTAATAAATGTATATAATCATACAATGATTCATTTTTGATCAATATATTTATTCAATTTAGATATATCTCCTCTCTCATCTCTCTATGTAGATATAAATATACTCATGAATATGTACATAATTAACCATATATACATGAATGTATAGAAAACTAAAAAATCTCTCTCTCCTCTCTCTCATCTCTCTCTTTCTTCCTCTC
Source organism: Cryptosula pallasiana (assembly GCA_945261195.1). NCBI lineage: Eukaryota > Metazoa > Bryozoa > Gymnolaemata > Cheilostomatida > Cryptosulidae > Cryptosula > Cryptosula pallasiana. The sequence continues at coordinate 1,737,885 of OX183137.1, forward strand.
ATGATACCATATGTATGTATGTATGCATTGATTGTCATTACGAGTTGTGGTGCTTTGTATTACTTAGTATTTACTGACTCTAGCTATATTATATAGGAAGATTTTCCCTACTTATTATGTAATCAGGTATATAATCAGATAATGTTTCATTTTTGATCAATATATTTATTCAATGTAGATATATCTCCTCTCTCTCTATGTAGATATAAATATATCCATAAACGTGTACATAATTAACCATATATATATATATATATAGGAATGTATAGAAAACTAAAGAATCTCCCTCTCCTCTCTCTCCTCTCTCTCCCTCTCTCCTCTATCTCTTTCTTTCTCTCAAGATACCATATGTATGTATGTATGTATTGATTTTTGTTACAGGTTGTAGTGCTTTGTATTACTTAGTATTTACTGACTCTAGCTATATTATATAGGAAGATTTTCCCTAATTATTATGTAATCAATGTATATCATCTTATAATGTTTCATTTTTGATCAATATATTTATTCAATGTAGATAAAACTCCTCTCTCCTCTCTCCTCTCTCTCTTCTCTCTCCTCTCTCTCAAGATGCCATATGAGTTCGAATTATGTAAAAAATTATCAAAACTTAAATGCCCTACTTTCAAAATCTAGCTGCCATATGAGTTCAAATCAAGTAAAAAAATAATCAAAACTCAAATGCCACTTAAATGCCACTCAAATGCCACTCAAATACCTCTCAAATGAAATACAATATAAACTCGGCGAATTCACCCAACGTCGTAACTCATTGCATAACCCCCAAGACCAGATCCACAAAAAAACACTTGGTAGGGAGATCTGCTCATATATTACTACTCACGTTTTTGTTCTGTTTCAACACTAACAAAGCAACTGCAAAACTTTTAAAAGTTACACTCTCACTTTTGTAAACAATCAACTTCAAGTTTTCGCAGTCTGCACTATCAATGTTTTGAATTAATTGCTACTGGTTGTTGCTTTTGATTTTTGTTAGACAGTTTATAGACAGTTTGTACATATCAACTTCATAGCTAAGAAATTATAGTTGCAAAGCTTGTTTCGTGCTACAACTTGGTTGTGGTATAAAGTTAGACAACAGTTTATTTTAGAAAGGTATAAAAAGTAAACAAATGAAGAAAAACAGTAGCTACGCTGCACATATTATGAATGCTTAGACTAGGTAACAAAAAAATCAGCCAGATACAATATTAGTAATAAAGGAGCAGATCTCTGTCATGGAGTCTAAGGAAAAGGTTTTCCTGGTTCCAAGTGTAATGAGGTTGGCACCAGTTAAAATGAGAACCTGTGAGGTACCTTTTTGTGTGCACCAGGAGTAGTAATATATGAGCAGATCTCTCTGATTTTTGGATCATTTTTGTGAGGTTAATCTCCAAGATGTGCTGCAATTGTTGTTGCCTGATGACATATGATCGGTCATAACTATTTTTCCCTTTTTCTCTCTTGGCACATGTTCCTCTGTCTCTATTATTTTTTAGTAAGATATGAGCAGTTCAAGCCAGCGGGTTATTGATCGGGGGGGGGGGGGGGGGTGATTGGGGGTGTGATCCGAGGTGTTCACCCAACATCATTATTTATATTACTACGGTTTTTCATTGTATAAAAATGAAGCGTTGTATGATTGTATACCTTTATTATATAATAAGTATTACAAAAGTCCATGAAAACTTCGACCATGATTTCAAATGTAAAAATAGAGGAGCCTAGACATTCATTCATTTGTATGTATCTGCATACGTCTGGATAGCTTTGATATAAGGCTTTTTCAGTCTATTTCATTTTGATTAATTTTTGAGTTAGTGTTTTATCCCATACCTTTCTTTTAACTTTTTTCTAAATAATTGCTTATATTTACAGTTTTTATCATTTTTAAAACGGTTTTAAAATTGTTTTCAGTCATAATGTGAATTATCTCTAGAGGATTTTCTTGATGACTCGTGTAAGGTCTATATTGAATAGGGGAAATCTCTCCATATAATGCGGCTAGGTTCAGTGAATGTTGTATTATGCATAATATTATGGCTTGAAATGTAAGTCGTTAGATTGCCTCGTCCTTCACAATAACACCTTCTCTGATATACTGATGATAGATTTGCGGGAGGAAGTCTTTTACTCATACTGTGGTTTCGATTCCATAATGAACCAAAATAAAAAGCTATGTATTAGTATAGGATGATTAAACAGTGATGTAAAATAATTATAAACTTTTTATTTTTCAACTCTTACTGAATAGTAGTTTTTATTAATTCTTACCTTATCACCAAGAAGTTCGCTGTTAGATGTATAATGAATGCTGTACTAGTTGATCCTTCAAAAGCTATTGCTGGAGAGAATGATTTCTATGCAGAGAGAGCTGTTCTTATATACTATAAGTCACACCTGCTCATTTAGCTTACATCCAATGAGGATGCTCACGTGAAAACCCTTTTGTAATAGTGTTATTCACGCGAAAACCCTCTTTAACACATATAGATTATTCACGCGAACAATGGAATTATTTTACATTGCAAAAAATGTTTTTCTCGTTTGTTTTATTCACGCGGTAAAAATTGTTGTTATTAGCGTAAAAATAAAACGTTTATTCACTATTATTCACGGGAAAAACTGGTTTACTTTTTCATGTTTTACTCGCGTGAAAATATATGTTTCATTCCCGAAAGCATTCGTTTTTCTTAGTATGAAAACATGTTTTATTCGAGTAAAAAATATATGTCTTATCCGCATGAAAAAACTGTTTCATTCACACAAAAAAATTTGTTTTCATTTGCCTAAAAAAAAAACTTTTATTCACCGTTATTCGCGAGAAAAATTGGTTTATCTTTCATGTTGTATTCGCGTGAAAAAATTATTTTATTCCCGGGAAAGCATCAGTTTTCTTGCGTGAAAACATGATGTTGTATTCCAGTAAATAATATTAGTAATATATGAGCAGATTTCCCTACCAAGTGTTTTTTTGTGGGGTTAAAATCTGGGGTGATGCAATGGGTTATGGCGTTGAATGAATTCGCCGAGTTTATGTTGTATTTTATTTGAGGGGCATTTGAGTGGCATTTGAGTGGCATTTAAGTGACATTTGAGTTTTGATTATTTTTTTACTTAATTTGAACTTATATGGCGTATAGATTTTGAATGTATGGCATTTAAGTTAGGATAATTTTTTTACATAATTGTATACATAATTATAACTCATAGGGCATCTAGATTTTGAATGTAAGGCATTTAAGTTTAGATTTTTTTTTGTAATTCCGACTCATATGATATCTTGAGAGAGAGAGGAGAGATGAAAAGAGGAGAGGGAGTAGAGAGGAGATATATCTACATTGAATAAATACAGTGATTAAAAATGAAACAATATGTGACAGGGCTGTAGTTTAGAAAATTTGCCTGGGACAGCCAAAATACGTACGACTCAAAGGCGATGAGCGCCTTCGCCGACGGCGTGTAGCTCCGATTAACAGCCTGGGGCGGGACGCTGCAAGCACCCCAGAGGGTCCGGGGCGGAGCCCCGGCCGCCAACGCATTATGCGGCTCTACATTTTAATATAATGGGTAATTCACGATATAACAGACAATTCATGTGAGAACTGCTAAAATTACAAGAATTACACAAGCACTTCACTTATTAACAAACAAAAGAGTTAAAAATGTTAGCATGAAAAATATACTCTGCTTACTAGGGTGGCTCGTAACGTTAGACAGTTTCGTTTTCAAAGCGCATGAAAGGATTTGAGATAGTCCAGACGGTTTTCAAAGCGTCTCTTACATTGAAAATAATTGGGTAATTGTAGTAAAATAGCCCAAGTAACTATGTTTAAAAACGGGCTTGTTGGTTATAGTAAATTGATCGTCGGTCTCAGCAGTTGCGGGATTCATGCTATAAAACTGTATTTCCTGTCTGACAATCGTAAATTCTGCAAACCGTATAGTTGTCGTGCAAATAATTCACACGGCTTAGAAATGATTCAGATGATTTGGAAAATTACAAACCGTATGAACGCTTTAGAAAGAGTATGAAGTATTTACAAACCGTATGAACTATTTTGAAATAGTCCGAACTGTTAAAATAATCTAAACTATTTTGAAATAGTTGGAAAAGTTGGCAAAGCACATGGCTTTCGAACCCAAATCGATTAATCATCATTTTATTTATAGCCTCTGTACAACTTGATCAACATAAACGTAGATCAAAAGACATGGAGAAAATTAATTAACTGTATAAAACTGTTATTGAACATAATCTCTAAAATTAATTTTTACATCTATAATTAGGTTGTATTGATTATTTAAAATAATTTGAAACAAATAATATTTAATTTATTTATTCAAAGAAAATTCAACTGTTCGGTGTCTAGGAAAAACATTATCAATCATAAATGGACCGTAGATCTATGATCAATAGAGCAAACCAGCAAATCGGCTCGAATTTTCAAAGCCCACGAACGATTTCACAATGCGTTCAGAAGTTTTACAAAAGCTCAGACTATTTCAAATTTGTTCAAACGGTTTGTAAAGCGTTCAGACATTTCAAAACCCAAAACAGAAAACGTTCTGAGCCACCATAGCTTACAGAGTTCCAATTTTGACCTCGATTCTTTCTGCATTTTTCTTGGTAGTGCCTGCGAATTATTTTATTACAACTTGAGGGTCCAGTTTTTCAGTAATGTCTTTGTAAATGCGAATCTTCATTACATTGTTGAGCCTGTCTTCGGTAATGGTTGACCGAAGGCAGGTCTTTACTTGCTTCAATGTCGAGAATGACCCCTCGCTTATAGCGTTGGTGGCAGGAAGAACCAGAATCAGTTTAACTAGAGCTTTCACCTCTGAGAGTAAATGTCGACTGGGAGTGGTTTGAAACCAGCGAATGAAATCTGAGAAGCTCTTTACTTTTACTAACATAGTAACAATTCTGTAAAATGCGTACATGACCAACATCTGGTACCCCTTTTCTTTGTGTAGCCAATCTTATACTGCTCAGGCTATTTTAATACATGCTTGAGTCACTCTTTGTTTGCCACCCTTTCCTTTGAATGTCATTAGGGCTAACTCCTACACAAAGGAATCTTACATAACGCTTTGTATAAATAAATACAGCGGCTGAGCCTTTCACTAATATCAGTGTATATCGAGAGGCACAGCTAGACAATTCTTTTCAAGAATAAAGATAGCTTTACATTCACTCAAGCTTTATACTTGAACACTGCGCAACAGACAGCTTACTACTCTAGAAGGCAACCAGCTCTGACGACCCACTAGGTCTGGCAGCACTAGTGTTGACTGACGAGTGGTAGGCGAGGGACAGACCTGCCTGGCAGACTCTTGCCTATCACGGCACGGCCTACCTTCTAGCAGTTATGCAGAGCTGACAGCAAGCTTGTCTGGACAGACAGACAGCTCTGCTACCTAGAGGTAGTGCGGGTGGGCTACCAGGGTAACTGCTGACATTACCACAAAATCCTGCACAATAATAAATAAATAATAAAACATGTAATTAATTATTAAGTTATTAATTAATATAATAACAATATTAGACAACTATAACTATTATTATCATTATTATAGTATAATAATGACAATGATCATCATAATAATAATAAATTAATAATAATTTAATTATTATAAATTATAATTTATTAATTATTATGATAATTAATAATAATTAATTAATTAATCAGTAAATAAACTGATTGATATAAAACAACAATCATAATTATTATTAATAATAATAAATTATTATTATTTATTATTATTAACTAATGTTGTAGTCTCTATATCTATTACTAAGTAAGTACTATGAACCTACTATTATTATGATTATCATTAATATTGTGCAGGATTTCACTGTGGGGGTGTGAGGTGGTAGCTCGGCCTACCTGCACAACCTCCCGAACTGTAATGGCAACTGTGTCTAATGCGCTAGCAATACAATCCTTCCGCAGGTCGACTTAGTAGGCTGAAGAATGGTGACTAACCATCTCAGTTACTAGTGAGCTGCCGATTGCGTTAGCTGTTATCTGTGTGTGTAGTGAGTTCGAACTTTGAAGGGCGAACTAGTTAAACTAGGTTCGGCCAGCACAGGTTCGGCTGTCTTGTTTCAGTGCTGTGCAGAGGTCGAACATTGAAGGCGAAGTTAGACAAAGCTAAGTTCGGCCAGCAGAGGTCCAGACTGATGTGCCTGTATATTACTACTTGAGTAATGGTGCGCAGTGAAGTTATTTGTTAGAAACAAAGAAACTTCTGAGAGTGTGCAAGCTGACTCTGATTTATTTGACTGATACATTCACATTTATACAAACGATTACATAACATGATTTGGATAGATATGGATAAAACAAAAGAAGCCACACCTAGCACAACTGGTTGGCTAGCATGAGCGAATCACATATAAAAGGGCGGCACTTAGACTAATGGTTGATTGCACTCACATGGTGTACATATAAGTTTGCATGGTAAAGTAGAAATAAGAATAAGTATGCATAGAGTTAATGTCTTTAGATTGTCAGCATAGAACAAACGATGTAGCACAAGGTAGGTTACTAATAGGAATAAGTATGCATAGAGTTAATGTCTTTAGCATAGAACGAACGATGTAGAACAAGGTAGGATTACTGTTTATGCAGGATGGCGCCGGTCCTCCACAATATTATAATAATAATTATTACTAAAATTTAATGATGATGATATCAATTTTATCAATAATATAATAATTAATAATAATAATAAATAAATAATAATAATAATAATAATAATAATAATAATAATAATAGGCGAATACTTGGATCAAATATTAACAATAATAGATAATAAAATCAATTCAAACTAACGATAGCATAGCAATGGAATTCTACAAATCAGTTTCGGCTGTCCCTCTTTCAAAATGTAACAGACGTATTGAAAAATGTATCTGTCATAAATTATAAAAATTCTGTGTTTTTTCTGCTGTTCATTGCTGGAAATCGTCGTTTTTTTAGCCTATGAATCCCTATGTTCTGTTAGTGTTGGGGTGTGACATTTCCCCTCACAATACAAGTATGAAAGTGGTCGATTAACAGCTATTGTAATTAATTCTTATTTTTCTAGTCTGAAAGAAAAACGCTGCAGACAAATAATTTTCATTCAGTAACTTTTGTAGTCATCTCATAAAATACTGTACAGGATTTCATGTCTGGGTGGTAGCCACCTGTACACTCTCCCGATATGCTCTGTTCGACCCTAAGTCAGCGCTCAATAATGTGCTTATTATGGCTTGGCTTGTGCAGTTTCGGGTGCGGCCGAATCTGTTTGCTGGCAGTTTACAATAATTATCTAGTAATTATTGGCTGCGTCCGAACATGTCTATGTCCGACAATAATTGCGCTGTAATTATTGTTTAGTTTATAGTTTGTTGCAAACTGTTGCTAATGACAATACTCGGGCTGAGTGATTGTCTAGTTTATAGTTTGTTTCGAACTGTTGCCACCAACAATAACTGTGCTGGAATTATTTGAGGTCGAATCTGACTCAGTCAAGACCGACGATAATAATTGCACTATAATTATTGCTTCCTACTTGGTTGGATTCCCCGAATCCGAATTTGTCATGAGCCGAACTATTAGGGCACTAGGCGTTGTGTTGTAATCCTCACCTCAGGTGAGGGTATACACAGTGATAGGGCGAACCGTTCTCACTTTCCACCTTAGCTTCGTGCTTGCTAACAGTCGACCAGGTTAGCACTTGTAGTTTTGATGCTCCTAGCTGTGCTTGCTTCTGAGAGAGAGAATCATCTGAGAGTCAGGCTTACTCTGATTTTTATTATCACAACACAGATATTTATACAGGGAAGGCGGGTACAAGTTACTTAACCACACCTAGTAAAAATATTGGTACAAGCCACGCCTTGCCCTTACAGTAGCACCAAAATGCATTTATATAATTATTTCGTGGAAAAAGTGTAAAAAGAAAATAGTAATAATTATTATTTGGGCACATCATAGAACTGTTCTAGATTTTTCGACAAGCAGGAAAGATGAGAATTAGATGGCGCTTTCAAAGTCCAAGCATAGTCAATCGTTTTATTTCTATCTGAATCCCATGGCTTTGGTCAAACTGTTTTCAGTTTCCTCCTTATTATAGGTGAATCAGGAGGGATATTTTCTTTATCATCAGAGTATGGTTCGAATGTTAAGAGAAATGAGGTATTGCGGTCTTCATTCATATTCAGAGCACTCAGTGAGAAGTTGAACTGAAAAGAAAGTAAAAAAACTAGGTAACAGATTGTTGGAATTTAAAAAATATTTGAAAAGAATAAACTAACTAGATATTTATAAAAAAAACACATAATCAAAACCTAAATAATTCTTCTGATGCGTTATGGTGAAACTATTTGATCTTTTATTAATAAGAACAAATGATTAACACATAAAATTAACTTTCTGAAGCATTATAGCAGAACTAGTTGAACTTTTCTGTCAATACATGTTAAAGAATAATTTAGTGATTCTCACCTTATTGACTGAAAGTCTTTCTATCGTTTCAAGTAAATGTAGTATAGGTGTGTAGATGTTGCTTCTTCGCTAGCTATTGTAGAACTGGATGCTTTCTGTGTGAAAACACAGGTTCTTAAATAGCTAAAGTTGCACTGATTGACCCTATGAAAACCATCTCGTGACAACTTTCTTTATAATATATTTATGACTCAGCATTTTTTCACGCGAAGGAAAACCAAAGCTTTCGCGTGAAAATTAATTTTTTATTCCCGCGAAAGCATTGATTTTTATTCGCGTGAAAATAAGTTTTTCATCCCCGTGAAAGCAACGGTTTTTATTTGCGTGAAAATAATTGTTTTATTCCCGCAAGAGCATTGGTTTATATTCGCGTGAAAATAAATTTTTTATTCCCGCAAAAGCATTGGTTTTTATTCGCGTGAAAATAAAATTTTTATTTTCGCAAAAACAATGGTTTTTATTCGGGTGAAAATAATTGATTTATTCCCACGAAAAAAATTGATTTTCATTCACGTGAAAATAAATTATTTATTCCCACAAAAACATTGGTTTTTACTCACATGAAAATAAATTATTTATTCCCGCGAAAGCATTGGTTTGTACTCGCATGAAAATAAAAATTTTATTCCCGTGAAAGCATCGGTTTTCATTCGCGTGAAAAAAAATTATTCATTCCAGCAAAATTCTTGGTTTGTATTTGCGTGAAAATAAAATTTTGATTCATGCAAAAACAACGGCTTTTATTTGCGTGAAAATAATTGATTTATTCCTGCGAAAACATTGTTTTTTATTCGCGTGAAAATAAAATTTGTATTCCCGCAAAAGCAACAGTTCTTATTCCATGAAATAAATTGTTTATTCCCGCGAAAGCATTAGTTTGTATTCGCGTGAAAATAAAATTTTTATTCCCGCGAAAGCAACCTTTTTTATTCGCGTGAAAATAATTGTTTTATTCCCGCGAAACACTGGTTTTTATTCGCCCGAAAATAATTCTGTTATTCCCGCGAAAGCATTGGTTTTCCTTCGCGTGAAAAATTGCTGATTCATAGATATATTATAAAGAAGGTTGGTACGTGATGGTATTCATAGGGTTTAATCAGTGCAACTTTAGCTATATAAGAAGTACTGTTTTCATACAGAAAGCATTCACTTCACAATTAGTAACTGAAGGAACAAGATCTACTACATCATCATCTACTACAGTACTCCTTCTTCATCATCTGAATTGCATAGGAAACAGCTGAAGTTCAAACAACTATGTGTATAATTCATCTAATTCAAAGAAAAACAAGCCTTCATTTGTGATGTAAGTATTTACATTTTGTTTCAATTGTAATCAATTTAAACGTGAAGACATTTTCTGAAAAACATGATTATTTACTATTTAAGTCATCAAAAATGCTGTATGTAAATTTTAATTATATTTTATTATTATTATTTCAGGGCTTCAAAATGAAAAAAAGTACTCCTTCTTCATCCGAATTTTATAGGAAGCAGCTTAAGTTCAAACAACTATGAATATCATTCATCTAATTAAAAGAAAGACAAGTCTTCATTTGTGATGTAAGTATTCACATTCTATTACAATAGTAATCAATTCAAGTGCAGATGTATATTGAAAAAAATTGAAAACCTAGTCTTTTTTTATTTTTTGATACAAAGCATTATCATTTTTATTTTAGAATAACAACGAACTAGGTCAGAGGGAAAGAACTTTCCAACAAAAACTTCAACTTGAGTAACAACTGAAGCTACTACTCATATTGTATATAAATAATGTGTCGAGTAACAAACAACAGATATGTAACAAACACTATTAATAATGAAGAAAAAGAAATGAAAAAAAATTGGAATTGTTTTGAAAATACTAAATATTCCATCGGATGGATAGATGATAGTTTACTCGTTACTTCCTCGTTGTTTTTACAACGGATTTTTCCTGATACCACTACAATAACTTATGTCGTCGCAACTTATCCAGATAATCACCGTAGTCTTTTGTCATTAAAATTACAAAAAAACTATTGCGGAACTTTCCCCAAAGGACTTTTTCAAGTTCATTTACAATGAACTCTCTTTTTATGAAAGAGAGACTTTAATGCTTGATGAAAGTTATCGAAGAAAATCAATTCTTACAAACTGGAGATGAGTGGGTAGACATAGTGGTGAAAACATGGCTGGAGCTGGTTTCTATAACTTTGAAAAAGACAACGCTGTTCGATGTGTTTTTTTGCCGAGGGGTATTACTAAACTGGAAGGATGGAGATGAATATCCGCTGAAAGAACATCCTAAAAGTTTTCCGTTTTGTCGATTTGTTAGAGGATTTAACACTCACAACCTTGTGTATAGACCTAGGAAACTACTTGCAGATGAAATGAAAAACATCTCAATTGCCAAAAGTTATACGATGGAAGAACAAAAACTAGAAGAGGAGATTTAACTGCAGAAGTGTTACCTCTAGGTATCTCGATTGATCGTGCTGGTACACCTCGTTTTGCTACTGAAACATCAAGAGAAGACAGTTGCAAACAATGGAAGGGTAAAGTTTCCATGAAACTCCTTTCCAACGCAAGTTTTTACTATACTAAGTTCGGAGATAGTGTAAAATGCTCCTTTTGCTTGGGTGAACTTAAAGAATGGAAAGAGAGTGATCTACCGTGGGAGAAACACTGTCGATGGTTTCCAGACTGTTCTTTTTTACTTGGGAGTAAAGGCGAAGAGTATGTTGAGGATGTTTACGCACGAACGGAAAAAGGCAAAAGGTGTGAGCAACGGATTGAAAAATATCGAGAAAAAGTGAAACGAATAACACAAAACGATGACACCGGAGAAAAGAAACTTATCTGCAAAAAACTAGGATACGGTCAAAACGATATCGAACAAGTCTTAGTGTTAAATGGAAAACCTTTTGAGCGAATAGGTTTTATGATTGAAGCCTTACATACTTTTGAAAATGATTTTACATCTGTTGAGAATTCGTCAACACTGTTAAAAAATGATGCTAAATCAATTGAATCGTTAAAAAAAGTTAAAAATCAGTCGAAGCAAAGCAAACTTGCTCAATGTGTGTCTGAGTCACATGAAAAAAAATATCCGCAAATCATATCTCTTTTCCATGTGGTCATCTCATTTCCTGTAGTGAGTGTAAGAAAAAAGCACTTACTGAATGCTCATCAGAAATGAAACCTTGTCCGATCGATGGTTGTCAGGTTGAAATAAAGCATTTATAAAGATCTACATGAACTAGCATAACAATTAACCTCAAAAAAAGAAAAAAATAATGAATGATTAAATAGGTATTTCAATTTGAAAACGAATCATTCTCGTTTTGTAATTCAACGGAATAACAACAAATATGTTACGTGTTGAAGACTTTGCTCACCAAGAAGCTTCCAACGCTGTAGGACCTAAGACTTTTTTGGCTGCGGTTTCTGAAGAAATGTTGGGGATTTATTTTACGGAAGAATGTGTATACTGTGTACTAGGAGGAAGTTCTTACAAGCAAGCAACCAATCTATCACTACTAAACTGTTACTGTTCACATTCTGATGACCAATGTATCACTTGTAAAAGATATGCTGAAATGGTTGAAGGTGCTACACCTACCAAACAAGAATTGGGTGATGTTATCGACTGGATTGATAGAAGACAAGTTTTGAAAAACACTAAAATGGGTTTTTTGGTGCATGATGAATGGATTGACGCTTTTTTGAATCTTTCCTCCGATCATCTGAAGTCTCCCTTTCTGTTAACAAGTTTGAGAGCACGATTAAATCCCTACCTATTACTTGTTAGTCAGAGCAAACTGGCTTATCAACGTCTAAAAGATAAATTGCTTGCGATAGCAGAAGGATATCCATATGCTCATACTCCTGATGAAAAAGAAGACTCAGTCAACTCGATAATAACTATTGATTCGACAAATATATCTGAGGACTCATAAAAGAACTGCTACAAAAAAATGTTGCTTCATTTATCTCTGAACTACAGAAGAAACATGAGTGGAAAAACTCAAGGATTCAAGTCAATTGCTACATCGGCTGATTTTGTTCCTAAGTTCATAAGGACTCATTTTGAACACATTCCTTTAGAGCATTCGCATCCTCTTTTTGTTCAACTCATCACCGAAGAAGTATTTTATTTTGTGTTAGGATTCAATCTAGTTCGTAAATCAATACAAAGCATGCTTTTGAGCTGTAATTGTATTTCAAGAGCAAATCCTCTCGAATGCTTAAACTGTTCTAGGAGCTTTGATCCAAAAGTCTGCTGTCCGCAAGACAAGTTGATAGATTTTGAAGATCTCAAAAGAGCGATCGAACTGGTTGATATAAAGCAATGTTTGAAAGATGCTGAACTAGGTGATTTGATAGATATTTCGATTCTAACAGGTTTGACTTCATTTCGCTGGACAGGAACACATGTTCTTTTGTCTCAGTCTCGATTGGAACCATACTTACATTTTGGTAATCACTTTGATGGGATTGTTTCACATCTTCAAAATCAGGTGAGAGAGAGCTGAATAAGCCACTAGTTGCTTACGTATAAATAAGAAGAACATCAAGAAAGAAAGTATTTAGCTTCCAACACTGAAAGCAACAACATTTTAAAAAAATGAGCTGCGTATTTATCTTGCTATTGGCACTAACATTTTCCAATGTTAGTGGAGTATTCTATACCAACAAAATTTATGAATGTATAGCTGGAACTATGGATAAGAATGATGTCTTGGTTTTTTCACCTTTCGAAAGGACTATACGATATAAAGATGAAAATGGAAAAAACTGTGTGCGACTCTACCCTCCCGACTATTTATATTGTGGTTTTTTCATCCCTCGAGACGTTTCTTGGATCTGCAAGAGCACAACTTCTACAGATGCTGTGTCTTGTAATACTCGAACAAAATACACTCTGAATCAGGAGGAATGTGTAATAGGAGTTAAAAATGATACAAAAGCACTTACTCAAAATACAAAACTATTTCGGAATGGGGAATTATTTGCATTTGAATACAACACCTCACCTTTGTTCTGCCCAATAACCGAAGAGTTTGAGGCATTCAACTTTGCATGTGTGCGATGCGATCGTTCGATCAACAAGGAACCAAAGCCGGCTAACATCACTAACATCAAAGGTGTAAATTCACCACTTTCGAGTTTTGACAGTTTCAAAGCTAGTGGAGTGCTTTATAGCAACAAAATTGATAAATGTATAGCTGGAGCTATGGAAAAAAAACGATGTCTTGGCTTTTTCACCTTTTGAAAGGACTATACGATATAAAGATGAAAATGGGAAAAACTGTGTGAGACTCTACTCTTCCGACTATATATATTGTGGTTTTTTCATCCCTCGAAACGCTTCTTGGATCTGCAAGAGTAAAACTTCTACAGATACTGTGTCTTGTAATACTCCAACAAAATACACTTTGGATCAAGAGGAATGTGAAATAGGTATTAAAATAATACGAAAGGACTTACTGAAAATACAAAACTATTTCGAAATGGGGAATTATGAGCATTTGAATACAACACCTCACGTTTGATCTGTCCACTAACAAAAGAGTTTGAGACATTCAAATTCGCATGCTTGCGATGCAATCATTCGATCGACGAGGAATCGATTCCAGCTAACATCACTAACATCAATGATATCAAAGGTGTAAATGAGGAATCAAATCCAGCTAACATCACTAACATCAATAATATCAAAAGTGTAAATTCGTCATTTTCGAGTTTTGACAGTTTCAATGTCAGCGAAGTATTTTATCTCGACGAAATCGATGAATTTATAGATGGAGTTCTGGAAAAAAATGATGTCTTATTTTTTTCACCTTTTGAAAAGAGTATTCGATATAAAGATGAAAATGGAACAAACTGTGTGAGACTCTATCCTTCCAACTAATTACATCGCAGTTTTTCATCCCTCAAAACGCTTCTTGGATCTGCAAAAGCAAAACTTCTACAGATACCCTGACCTGCAATACGCCAACAAAATACACTCTGAATCAGAAGGAATGTGCAATAAGAGTTAAAAATAATACGGAAGGACTTACTCAAAATACAAAACTATTTTGGAATGGGGAATTATGTGTATTTCAATACAACACCTCACGTTTGATCTGTCCACTAACAGAAGAGTTTGAAACAGCCAACTTTGCATGCATGGAATGCAATTGTTTGACCAACGAAAAGCCAAAAATAGCTACTATCATCACTAACATCAATGGTATTGAAGGTGTAAATTTGTCATTTTCGAGTTTTGAAAGTTTGAAGTCTATTCAAAACAAGATTATCATCAGTATCACATGTCAAGGAGATAACAAAGACAAATGCGATCCCAAGGTTATATATATAGAGCTTTAGTTGAAGCATCTTAACCAAAGACCACCGAAATGCAAGACAGTTAACTCTAGATGATGAAAGCATAAACTAGGTTAAAAGTCTCTCTCTGAAAAAAAATGAAATACCGAATCTATCTTCTATTATTCCCAATCCTAAGCAGTTATTGTCTTGCAACAGAGATTCAACCATTCATTTTATCTCATACAACTACCGGAGGTTATTGGAAAATTTTTAATATGGAAGCGGTTAATTCAGTAACTCGTATTTTAAGACAAAACTTAAAATATCGTATATATGGACTCACATGTTTCATGGAACCTGCTCACCTACGTAGAAGCTGTGACACTCGTGATATGTGGCCTCAACATTACTTTGTTTGCAAAACCGCTGAAGCTTTAAATTACATCCGTTTATACGATAAGGGATTACTAACTACGACTCGAAGAACAACTCCAACGACAACCACTGCAACTCCACATACAACGACAACAATCACCACAACTCCGCAGACAACAACCCCGACTACAACAACCACCACAACTCCACAGACAACGAGGACAACAACCCCAACGACAACCACCACAACTTCAACGACGACAAAAACTACAAACAAGTCAGTAGTTCCAGCTTTATCACCTTCAATTCCATCTGTTCCACAAGCTCTGGCTTATGTCGATTTAATTTTGGAACATCCAAGCCCTACAAGCTCTACTATATACAATTATGAAGAAACTGAAACTACTACTGATTGCATGTGTGATAGACACATCATATGCGAAAACAATTCAGTAGCAATTACAAATTCAACACCACCGATTTATAAAGTTTTTAGTTATAATTGTTTGGAGGATTTTTCAAAACTTTCTCCGTCTGTATCGGTAGATAGTAAACTTAAACTTGAAGAAAATCTTCTCATCATCATTGAACCTGAATGTGATGATATTCCTTGTAAAGTCATTAAATACTTTACAAATTAAAAAGTTTTTATAGACTTTAACATTATATATTCAACCTATTACACTTTATTATGATATCTATTTTATTACATTCACCAGTAAGCAAATAATGTAATACTTATTATGTAATAATAAAACTATAACAATAACTATAGTGTTGTAGATAGATACATCATATACTAAAAACAATTCAGTAGCAATTACAACTCCATCTTCATCGAAGTGTTGTCATATGAGTTCGAATTATGTAAAATTATCAAAACTTAAATGCCATACATTCAAAATTTAGATGCCATACATTTAAAATCTAGATGCCATATAAGTCCAAATTAAGTAAAAAAATTATCAAAACTCAAATGGCACTTAAATGCCACTCAAATGCCACTTAAATGCCACACAATATTAACTCGGCGAATCTAGTCAACGCCGTAACCCATTGCATCAACAAAAAAACACTTGGTAGGGAGATCTGCTCATATATTACTACTTACACTCAGCTACACAAGTAGTGAATCACTCAGTACTTGTAGCAAACAAATTCCATTTGCAGGCTGCTGATGCAGTGGCCACATTATGTAAAATCTATCACATTATAATGCTTACCATAACATACAATGCTTCTTATGAAACACACACATTCAGTTTGAACGCATAAAAACTATGGAATTATTTCCCAGTATTTTCCTATTAAAATTGGTAAACTCTAAAAGATTAAAGAAATTGTGGTGTGGCATTGTCTAGAAATGGCTGTCAGGATAACAGTTGTGACAATGCTTTGAAAATAAAAGATAAGAATTGGCATGCTAGATGATGACAGTCCTACAATTTTATTGATCAATAACTTGGTGATCAAAATTGGCAGCACGTTATATAAATGAATATATGCACAACCAAAAAATTAGCAACACTATTGGTTATTTTTGTAGTCAAATCTGCAAACAGAGCTTTCAAACAGAAGCAAAGAAGACGCAATAAGACAAATAAAATTACAGAATCTAACAAAACTGAAGCAAGCGAGTTCTGCTTAGCATTATTATAAGAAATGAATTTAACCAAAAATTTCTTCATCATAGTAACCAGAGAATGATCTGGCTCTTGTACTGGAACGCCTCTCGGATTGGTTAATCATTGCTTGTACACCTTGCAGTATCATTAAAGAATTTCTGACGTTCTCTTGTTTCATCTGGACAAAAAACTGCTTCATATCATTTCGATGATCATTCCCCATCTGTCTTATTTGAGCGTAATGTCTGTCATGGATCGCTTCCATTCGGGTATAATGATCAGCCTGCTGCCGCTGCATTGCATCATGATGTTCTCTTTGAACCTGCACCATTTGAGCATTATGACGGTCTTGCTGGCGTTCAAGTTTAGCAGTCAGATTGCCAATGGTCATTTCATCTTTTTTGGCTTGCTTCTCAAGATCTAAAATTTTGAAATCAGCACACTATGAAGAAGTTGACCGAAGTTTCAGTTAATATCGCATGCAATGTACCAAAATTATCATAGTAGAATGATTCATCCAATAAATAACAGCAATTTACTTCTTAAACGCACTAATTTGATATCTAATTGTGGTAAATCCAAAAAAGCACCCGTAAATATGCCTGACACTGAATAAGCTACCTGACTTCTCTTTTTCCAGTTGTTTAATTTCCCTTTTAAGAGATTTGATCTCTTCATGAAGTAAATCACATGAAGTTATTTCATCGGCAAATGACTTAAGCTGGTCCAGCAGCGTGTTCTGCTCTCCTTCATCAGTGACTCCTACAATAACCAATCCGATAAACAAACTTGCTTGGTGTTCTCAAACTTGAAAACTACTGCAAAATTCAGTCAGCAAAATCAAGATATTTTACTACAAAGCAAAAAATGCTGCTAGTTCCATTTTGAAGAACATGCGGAGCTGTGACTGCCTCGTTTTGACAACATACTTAAGTATTTGTTTTGCAAAACTCACAATTTGCTTCACTGTCATCATTTCAATTGCAAAGTGCCTTGAGGCAGTTGGGTAAATTTTTTTTAAATGTTTCACTCAATTATGTGTAATAATCTTTAATTCTGCAAAAATGAAAATAACTGTAGAACTCTACAAGTAATATTTAACTGAAAAACCACAAATTAGCTTGAGAACTAGAACTGTATGATGCTTTAATAGCTGCACCAATAGATAAAAAAATGATGAGGAAGAAACAAACGTGTTTGGTGGCGGTTTAATAAATCCTATTTTATAACCAAAAATAATTTCTACAAAATACTAAAATGATGCAGCAGCAATTGGCAAATCTTTAGTGGTTAACATAAAGTAATAAATAATTTTGAGCAGAATAGTAACGGAACATTGTCATCACCATCAGGTCTCATCAATTTTTAATGAATAGTAGTAAATCATTATGATTTCCTACAGATGATTCAGTAAATTAATTGCTATATTCAAAACTTCATAGTTGTTCATTTGCTAACTTGTTCACACCTAACTTAAGTAAACATATTGCACAAGCTGCTTTGGTTGACATACAACCACAAATACATCAAAGCCAGTAAAAAACCACTCACCTTCACAAGTGCTTTTCAGTGTGTCAGCTCTTCCAATCAAATTATCATGTTGTTCTTCGTCTATTCTGCATGAAAAATCAAAATAAATTTTAACACTATGTCACCTAGTTTTATTCTGCGCCAATTGTAGTAGGGTGTAAACCGCTTACTTGTCTAACATTGAAATAGAACACAGCTTATTGAAAAAAGGAGAGGTAAGTAGTTTTACATAAATATAAATTAATCCATAAACATAAAACATTTTACCTCTCTTGAACAGTTTAACAATCCAATTCTTGATGCCAACAAAAAAAATTTTAATTGTTTCCCAACACATCCTCAGTGTCAAAAAAAGTATTGTTCAATGAGACTAGATAGTCAACAATTGCAACGCTCCTTCAATGTGGTTTTGTTGTAAAAAACACTCCGAACGACAAGTCTAGAATTTTGAACTTTCCAAAGCTGGTATAAGCAGTGATGTGATATACATCAACTATATCAGTGTGACTTTATACTCATTGTAGCTTGACTTTTGGCTCCACCCACCTACAGAATGTAAGTCAACATAGAACCAGAGTGCAAACATAAAAATCTTTCCTCTAACATACTGTCATAAAGTTTGCATGCATTTGCGCTCACAAATAATTCACTCAAGTGATAAGATAAAATATGTTCCAAGAAGTGGTTTAAGCTTGTATCCCCTGGTTTGGCTGAGCCATTCTGACTGGTCACCGCAACAAAAGACACTTAATTCATGTCATATACCAGGTAGCTTCATACCTTCTTGTGAGTAAGGAAAAGTTGTCTGTACATTGCTGAGAAGATAACTCCGGAATATTAAATAATTCTGTTTCTGATAGAGTTAAGCATACAAGAAGACACAACTCCTGAGGTAAACTCACCAACCACCTTCTAGTAAGCTGTGTATTAGTTGGTGGTAGAAGGTACTGCTAGTACTGACTACACAGCTTGAGTTTAAACTGAAGCAAATATTTGAGCATCTACATGTAATATCATTTGCTCACTTGTTATGAATGGGATAGATTATTTAATATGGCATAGTTCCATTAGTTTACATATACTGAGAGTTATTGCGGTCCAAACATGCTCTGCATTGACAATGAAATTCAAAGTGATGAAAACGGGGAAGTTTCTGAAGATGATAGCAATTTGCTGAAGGTGAGTCAATTTTGTTGAAGTTATTCAATAATATTTCTTGAATATGAAAATAGACACACACTTTTTTAAAGATGGTGTTTTATATTGTGGACAACACTACAGTTGAAGATGTGTTTTGTAACCCTCGTTCATGCCGCTGGTATGAGTCATAATCTTATGTAATTCCATAGCTGCGGCTGTTACAATAGTGCATTATAACGACAAGGACCTCAGTAGTGATGTAGGAGCAGATCTCTGTCATGATGTCTAAGAACAAGAAATGTCTCCTGGTTTCAAGTGTCTTGTTGTTGGCACCAGTTACCATGAGAACCTGAAAGCGTCCTTTTTGTGTGCACCAGGTGTTATAGTTTAATTTTTATTTTTT
Organism: Cryptosula pallasiana; assembly: GCA_945261195.1. Lineage (NCBI taxonomy): Eukaryota > Metazoa > Bryozoa > Gymnolaemata > Cheilostomatida > Cryptosulidae > Cryptosula > Cryptosula pallasiana. The sequence continues at coordinate 1,757,759 of OX183137.1, forward strand.
GGGGATTTGTTTATATTGTGATTTTGTACGGTGTTTTAGATCATATGGTTGAGTATTTCATAAACAGGTTATGCATGTTTTGTTTTTATACTGGGGACTGTATTGTGTTTGATTGTTAGATTAACATTGTATAGTTATTGGTACAGTTTTATTACTAGGAATAAAAGTCAAGCTATTCGTTTACATACACATCCATGTGCATATACATGTCCATGTTCATATTTATGTCCTTTCATATCCATGTACATGTCCATGTCTATTCAAGTCTATGTCTATATTCGTGTCCATATCCATGTGATTACATAAAAATAAATTTGACTAATGATTATCATAATAAAACTATATTATATAGTAACTATTGTAAGAATGCTAAAGTTTACGATGAAGAGCTGTTTTCTTTTTTACTAAGCGCTAGTAGGTTCGGTTGATTCTCCATCGGAACATACTTGTCATTTAGCGTAAAGATATGTGAGCCCTCGTTTTATTTGTCTGTGAGTTAAAATCTTTCCATCTCTTATGATGAAACCACGACTTTTTCCTTTGAATGATTTTTTGTGCTCAACACACTCAAACAACTGTGTTTGCTTAAGTCATTACTTCGCTTGTTTAAACCTTTGAACTAAACTTGTTTCCTATTTCTCCCCAACAATAGTAGGATTTAGAGTTGAGTGCAACAATTTCATCTCTTGTAAATTCCTCTTTGAACAACCCGGGTGTTCTTTTACTGTGTTTTAGCTCTTTTTCACAGCAATCACACATGTTCCATTATGCATCCATTTTTTAACCCTCAAAAACTTATCCCTATGTTTGTCGCATTATGGTTTTGGAAACCAACTGGCGTGATTGATATAAAGTTGCCAATCCTGGTGAACATATATCATCTTTCAACATATCAATCCTGTGTTTTCTGTAGATTGCTTTTTGTCTTTTTAAAGCTTGAACAAATGGTGTTACGTCCAAATTGTTGTACCACTGAAAAATCTCTCATTGGGCTCATACTTTCATCTTTTCACGTCTTTTGACAAATGGCGTACTCTTCCTGGCTGATCCTTTTTTGCTTTAACACACTGTAAAAAGCTTGTCTCAGAGATAGATGTTTTTGTTGTAGTTGGCTCAAGTCTTTCGTCCATTCGCAAGGAAAAACTCCTTTTGCAGCCTCGCATTTTTACTCTTTGAGATACACTTCGTAACTGTATCAGGAGAGATAAAGTCTGTACAATCCAAAAACAAAAAAGAACCTATATTGATCACAGGCATCTTGCTTCGTTTTTTGACTACAGAATCAAAATCTTCGTCAGAGACATCTTTTAATTGTTGGAGCAGAATTTCTTTTCATCAAGTTGATGCGGAAGCTCTGTGAATTGAATCCTAGAATAGGAAGCTTTTCCATGTACTTTATCAAGTCATCCAGAACTCTGGAGGCTCTTAGTGTTTGTCTGAACGGTTCTTTTGTTTGAGACGTGAGTCACCGCAAAACTTTTGCTTGGTTTTTTCAATCGATGGATCTCGTCTTCTACTTCGATTGTGATTTGTGAAAAGTTTTTTTTTTACTCAGATGTATGCTTTTTCACTGATGTTTTCAAAGTGTCGAATAATTTTTTCAACGCATTGTTTATCATCACCGTTGTTGATAATACACTGAGGTAGCTCAAAACCTGGTACGTTTGAACAAATGGAAATGCTCAACAGTTTATGTTCGCTGGTGTAGAAGGTGGTGTCCGTATCGCTATTGCTTGGGCATTCGGGTAAGCAAGCACTCGATGTCGTAGGTGGCAAAATACAAATAATATTTCAGATAATCATCCATGCTGATGTTTATTCCAAATTGTTCCTTCAGCTTATTGAAAATTGTAGATTTGTATTCACCTCCAAAAAACTGCATGGTCGATCAGTCTGAGGTTGAGCACCAAAACAAGCAGAACACATTGGACATTAGTAGGCTCTGGCGTATCCTTCCAAGTTTGTGATGAGACCAAAGTGATTGATATAAAGATCCGGATAGAGTTTTTCCTCGTATCTCGCATTTGAATTCCAAATAACTCTTGAAGTCCTGTCTTCATTTAGAGCGAACACCTTTATCTTGAGCTGAAACGCTTTTTCCAATTACAGTAAGTTTGACTCTCCCACTCCTTTTTCATTTCTATTCCTCATGTTACCGCTTGCTGTTGGGTTCTCATAGTCACAACCGAGAAATCTTCGATATTGTAATGGGAGTAGTAATATATGAGCAGATCGCAGTAAAAGAAAGACCTGCCATGTACCCCTAAATTATTTTTTGATGGTTAGATCTTTTTGATTGTTTTCCAGACTTGTCAAAAATGTAGTTGTTAGTTTTTAGATAAGTTTTGTTGGCATAATACGCATGTGATTAATTAGTTTTGTAAAGCTGAGTTGTATAAAAAACCAATATTGATAATATTCAATAAATACGGCTTCTAAAACATTCACATCGTATACGCATATTGATGATTGTATATGATTAATTACTTTTGTAAAGTGTATCCAAAAAGGACTCGCGTAAAACTTGATTCTTTTGAAAAAGGGATAAAAACATTATGTTGACTACGATAAATTGTAAACTTGCTTGGCGTTCATTCTCAAGTTTTCCAATCGGTTTTACCTTGACGTATAAAGCTTAGTTACCCGTAAACATTTGAGAATTGTTTCCGTCGATACTTGTAACCATCGTCGCAAATAAATAATATAGTAGATAATAACTCAACGCAACTTTCAGTCATATAAAGCTTAGTTCCTGATGAATATTTGACAATTGTTTCCTTTGATACTTGTAAGTATAGTTGTAAATAAACAATGTAGTATGTAATGTAATAGCGCTACTATTAAAAAGCTTATTTAAATTCAAGTGTTAGTGAATATAATTCATAACTAATACATTTTTATCAGTAATAATTTGTTTTTAAAACATAAAGAGTTAGGTTTTAAGTTTACGTTTTTGTCACAGTTTTAAAAACTCTAGCTGATATTGCATATAGACATGAATGGAAATTGATATGGATATGTATATGAACATAAATGGAAATGATTACAGACATGAATATAACTATGTACCTGAATATGTACAAACTTGTCTATCAATAGCAATTCAATAATACTAGAGTGGATTTTGGGGGCTGAAAATCACTAACTGAGGTTGGTAGCGTGCTGCCACCAGTTGTTAGTTTTACCTGTTACAACAACAGGGTTGGTGATGTACCAAACGAATACAAGACAGAGCATCTCTACTCTACAACCAAAATGTGGTGCAACGTGTGCGCAGACTTAGTGAACACTAAAATCCAGTACAATACAACGTTTCATTTTTATACAATACTCCAACCCCCCAATCTAAATCAGCTTACAAATACAAACCCTAATAGAAACAACCTCTGCACAGTTAATCATGCAACTACAAAATAACAATAAAACTGGTGCACGAAAAAATTACCCAAGTTCTCATACCATGTTTATGAAATAATCAAATCCACGCATCTAAATCAACATACAAATCATAATATAAACAAACCCTACACAATGAATACTTTGTTCAAACATTAAAAATTATAACACCTGGTGCACCCAAAAATTTACCTCACAGGTTCTCATGTTAACCGGTGCCAAATAAATTACACTTGGAACTGGCAGAACTTTGTCCTTTGACTCCATGACAGAGATCTGTTCCTGTATTACTGCTTAAGTAAAATTCTCTTAGGTGGGCGTAGTTTCTGAGGATTGAGTGGCTTTCAAATAACAACGGGTCTGTTAAGGAAATAGTCAAGTGTGAAGACTGGTTTGTTATGTGTGACAAATGTGAAGACAAGTTGGCATGGTGCCCCTTCCCACCCCCCTCCCAGTTATCACAGTGTAGTCTTCCTATCCATATTGAGCAGAAAAAATGGCAGCAAAATTGCAGTCAAGTAAAATACAACAAAGAGTCATCGAAATCAATTACAAACCAGGATATTATCAATTTCATGAATTACGCCTTTTTAGATCTTGAAGGAATTATCAGCGTTGATGTTACCTATTAGACTATTTCTAGTGTTTGTTATTGAGCCATTATTTTTATTCGCTATCATAAACATTTCATTAACACCTTGTTTTATTATGCACCCTGCCTAAATTTTTGGTTGATGCAATTGCGTTGATCTTGAATACAATTAATATTTCAATGTACTTATGCATGATTTTTTGTTGTTTGGTTAATTAATAGACTTATAGTCAGGTTTTTTATTGGTGTTTTGATTGTTTGTAACATACGTGTACTCTAAATGCTTGTATTGCAGTGGATTTCACTGGACGCTAACAGTGACCACTACTTTGCAGAGGTCCCCCTGATGGTTGTTACCAACAGACATGCCTCCCTTAAATACAATAGAACAAGACTGGATTCTATTGCAGTTACCAAATTGCTTTGGTTAAGCGATCATTTCATAATTAATCATACCGGCACAGAGTACTTGTTACCCCGGCTCTGGGTAGCTACCCCGGGCCGGCATCAAAATGTCTGCTATAGCCTGAGGAAACAAACATAGCCCAAGAACCTCTAGGCACCATATCCAGGAGCTTACCATCCTCAGAAGTACGAAAGTTGGACCAAAGGCTCTCAAAGACCAAGGACTATTACAAGAGAGTATACTAACCTGTTACAGGTCAACTAGCTATAGACTCCACCCCTCACTTCAGAGCACCAGTTCTTTTTAATATACTTATTCACATCTTATTGGACCACATTATTATACTCATTTGTATTGGCTAGCTATCATGCTTCCTATGCATTATGAAAATGTTTTAAGCACTTCATGTTACTTCCTGTAACTCTGCCTATAAAATGCAGAACTTTCTCATACTTATTTGCATTACCTGACAGCCTTGTATTGGATTGCCACCTTTGTATTATGCAATGGATAAAGGTTATTATATAGTACTCGAAGGCATTGAGTACATATGTTTGAGCCGAGGGCTCACCGCAGTTAGTAAAGTTTACTCTCTTTCCAAGCTGTTGTTTGTGCCATCCCGGCATGGGGTCACCTCTGGGGAGAGGTTGACTGTTGTTTGTCAAGCCTAGGAAGGCTGACTGTTTAGTTGTGCCGGCAGACAAGTGGTCTGTGCGGTGACAGCCCCTAGCGGAAAGTAGTAGGGCGTAAAAATCTGCTACAGTATATTGGTTTGAATATAAATGTGATGTGTTTATAGTAGTGACTAGTGTATGTTGTACACAATCCCAATAGTACCTTGTGAGATTGTATGATTTGCATTGCTGAGTTGCAAATTTTGCTAAGTCTAATTGCTTGTAGTATAATAATATTGTAGGTAAAATGTTTCTAATAATCGCTCTAAACCCAAATTTTGATAAAATATTAGTACTTGATATCAATAAAGCTTATAAGAACTTAACAGAGTTTGTAAATTGGAGGTTGGCTCTGTAAAAATGTAGGGGGGGGGGGAGGGGTGATCTGCTCCATATAAATTTATGTGACTAAACGGTGTATGCGCGCAGGCTGCCAGCAAAAATTGGAAATATTTTCAGGGGAAATAATTTTATGGGTTTGTGTGACACTGAAAGGCATGGGTTAGGACCAGCAAGCGCACACACCAACTGGAACATCCACGTTACCCAAATTATTAAGTTTATAAATATCTGCGGTTTGAGTACAACTTTAAACTTTCGTCATACATTAGATTAATCATACAAAATCTTTATAGAGCAGTTTTTTTCTCAGTGGAGCAATTTTGATGACCGTTCAATTGGGTTAACACATATACACACAAAAACATACAAACAGGCATACAAAAACATACTGTAGTAGATTTGTGTCCTCTTACTACCGACACAATGGCGTCAACTCTGTGTACCTCCTAGTACACCTCCTCTCTCACTCCGTCACTCGGGGTCCACCCCGAATAGACGTTAACAACTCCATTGGGTCCACGAACCAGACACTACACCAGAGTTAAACGAATAAATACTTGATTATACAATTCGATTAAGCAGTATAACATAGTTCTTGGACAAAATCCACTAGGCTTCTAACCAACTCAATTTTCAGCAATTCTTTTTATAGGATGTTGCCAGAAACTCTCACCCCCTTATTAGGTGTGAGCCGATTGCAAATAATAATATTACAAATAAACAACAAGTTATAATCTATAACACAATAAATGAAAACAATGCAATCCCATCAATTCATTAGCACACGAAAAAGCAGCTCTGGACTGCCTTCATGCTCTATTTAGAGTACTAGAAAGTTTCCATCTCTTATATGGTACTCTCAATTCCTTTGTTTCTGTTCTTACGGTCTGCATCTTCTCAAATAACCTTTTAGTGGTCAGCAGTAAACTCCTCGGGGCTCAGGCTATCCATTCCAGCCATCTTTGTTAGTTGGCACGGGTACTGACCCGGTATAACCTGGTATAGGTCCTATATGATATATAACGGAGACCCAGGGTCAACACAGGCCCGGTATAGACCCGGTATAGCCGGTATTCTCAACCCGGTATTCTTAACCCGGTATAGGATATACATGTTCTAAAGGGAGAACCTCGGGTCCACAAAGAACTGATGCTGGAGATAGGGAAAGGGGTGTAGGGGAGACTCATGTGTGCTTGCACTGAAACATTCTGTCTACTGATACAAAGTTTCAGTGGTAGAATCTATGCATTTCAACCGCTGATTTAGTCGTTTTGAGTTTGTAGCATCTGATTTGGTGACGGTAGATTTATATATATGTTTGCATTGCAACACTTTTTTACCGTTGCATAGTTTCAACGGTAGAATCTCTATTATGCAATGCGAGAGCAATATAAAAAGTGTACAAACTCGCACTTAGGTTGAGAGGAGAGAGACTAACGAATCATAGCAAATCTTAGCAACACGATATGTGTGTCAAGTGCAAGTGTGAAACATCATTTGCTTCAAATGCTGCACCAACCTCAAAAAAGTTAAAAACTTTCAATTCACTTAGGCAGCCCCTCGTCAACCCTTCATTTGTGCTTCACATTGGATAGGTCGACACTTGGTTGCTAAGTGGAACTGAGCTTTATAGGTTCTTTCCTTTAAACCAATCATAAACTAAACATTTTGCTTGCATTAACCTTTGAATTTTGAAATGAAATAGGTTGTTAATGCTGCTTGCTTCATACATTTGAGTGGGTCAGTTTATTACAAAGTTTGCAGCAATTGAATTAAATCTGATAAAGGATTTTACGGACATTGTTAATGGATTGTATGTAATAGATAGGGTCTGACATATCAAACATTATAAGATAAACATGCATTGACTTATGTTTTGTTTATTCAAACACTCTTAAACACATTTCATCATCTCTCCACTACCTGCAGCTGGTACTTTGTTTGTGAAAAACTGGAGCAATTCGATTGATTAGAACAAGTGCACTCAAGCATCACACGCAAATTTTCAGAAAAACAATTATTTTTTTACAGTTTGGCAAATTTTTTGTTGATTATTAGTAAGCGTGGAATATTTTTTACAATGGCTGGTCCCCTCTCCCATTTAGGTCGTTAAGTTATAAAGAAAATTTTATTGTATATTTTATTTGTTGACATACCCAAGTATATTGATCCGTAATTACAGATATCTTTAAATTTTGTGTGCGGCTTGTAGTAAATTTTGAGTAATCAGCATTAAATTCTATGTTAATATTCTTGTAGCTTAATTTGGAAGCAATCATGTTCTTTTATATTTTAAATGACTCAATAACCAATCAGGGTGAAGAGTTTTCCAATATACTCCAAGCTGCAATCTAATTGGTTTGCTAATGATATAAAATGGCAGAAAGAGTTGCACACATCTACTGTATCCATGTTAGGTAAAGGTTAACTACTAGGAGCTGTAGCATTATGAACAAGATACTTCTACTAATTGTACTCTTTGCAGGTAAACTATTTGCTTTGTTTGTGTTAGATTTCATTAGCTAGAAGCCATTATTAAAATAAATAAAATTAAAGGTAGATTGAAATTAAGTTTTATGTCTTATTAGTTGATGGATTTTGTTGTATCACAGATCAAGTTTGAGCGCATATAATCTATGCTAGTTCAAGACATTGATAAAAAACGTCAGTGAATCGTAGTTTATTGAAGAGTTTTGACTTAAACCAATCGGCTGAGAATCTTTCGAATGTTTGCGTGTGGACCATGTATATTGTAATGAGCAATCAGTTTTATTGGCTAAGCATTGCGTGTGAGTTAAGTAGAACAAAAAGCGTCCATTGATTTTATTGGAAACTTTTTATTCGATTATTAGCAACCTGGCTATCATGTAGCTTCTCATTTTATTGTGTATATAAAGCTGTTGAGTTGCTGGATTATCTCTGCTTAATGGCAATCACTGATTTAATATCTATTTTATTAGCTACCGTGCAGGTGAGTGATGCAATCAGATGCTATACGTGTGCTAGCACTACAGACAGCGGCTGTTCCAGCACAACCTACACCAACAAGAGTAAGCTGATAGACTGTACCTCAGCTGTCACTACATGCATGACCACCAAAGTAAAAGGTGGATCTGGTAAGCAAAAACTTATGATATTATTGCCTTCTTGAATGCGTGACACCGCCGGCATGATTTTAAAACGGGTTATTTCCAAAACAAAAAATATTGGATACCCCAGAAATGATGTTCTCAGTTATTTAGTTTTGAAGGTTATTTCAGGAACAAACAAGTTTTTTGTTAAAAACAAACTCAACTATCGTAATTAAGCTGTTATGAAGTTTTGATTTGAAATGTTTCAGGCACTACCGTCGCAAGGACTTGTGGAGCGAAGAGTGTAGCTCTTGGTTGTACCACTAGATCAATAGCAACATTATCTTATGAAGTTTGTTCTTGTGAAGGGGATGGGTGTAACAGCACCCCATACAAGGAGGTAGCACCCACAACTACAGCAACTACTACAGTGCCACCCGCTGACTGCAGCTGTACATGTGACTGTAAACCAAAGAACTGAGTTTTATTTTTTTTATATAGTTGTTTATTTTGACTGTCATCCATTCCTGAAGCTTCCAAGTCAAATGTTTCAACTCATACTATATACAGTGAAATAAATTCTAATAAATTGTTTTTCCATGACCAAACCTCTGGGGTTTTTTGTCACTTTTATGTGTCACTAGAAAAAAACTGGAAGCAGCACTTACAGCAAATACCACACAGCAGGAGTAACAATGAAGTATAAAAATGCATTATCTGATCATGAAGAACGTGTCATTGTCATTGCATAGAAAACTTTAGAGCTAGGGGGTCTCTGCTTGTACAACCGATAACAGTTTGAGCCAAAACAGCATTATCCCAGAGAAAGTGTTTTGAAATATAGATAAGAGTATATCTGATTAGCAGTAGCACAACACAATTAGCTGCAGAGGTGATTACTGTGGGGAAATTGGGTGCACATCAATTCCAGTACCTATACCCCTACCCCTTGGACCTACCCCTCTTCCCCCATTCCCTTTGTACATACACCCTCTTCCCCCAACCCCCAGTGTCCTTACCTCTTCATTACAAGAGGAAACTGTGCTTCCCTATACAGCGATCAGCTACCCACAGTGGACAAGAGCTCGGGGGAATGTAAAGACAACTCTTCCCCCCTGTCCCTTATACGTGGGTGGAAACTGGTAGATTACTAAATAGGAGATAGCATGGTCGATAATGGTCCAATTATTATCTGGTTTGAACCAAAAGAAAGCCCTATTTCTCCTCTAGACAAATAGTTTAATTAATAACAAGCTACTTTAATTTAATTTGAGCTGCATTACATCATCTAATATGATGGCGCCATTTATTGCGAAGACTGAGAGGTGGGACTAATCTAATAAAGAGATTGTTACTGATGTGATAGGATAGGTAAGAAGAAGAGCACAAGCTAAAAAAGAAAATGTGATGGCATGATGGTGCAAGAGTGAAAGAGAGGCGGAACCTAAAGATTAAGACTAGAGATTACTTGTTAAACTACCATGTTGTTTTGTTAGTAAACATATATTGTATTATTTATTGGCTTAAGTTTGTCTTGTTCCTGAGGGTTATGCTTCACTACATCAGGCAATTTATGTAGCATTTGTGCTGTACCTTCATTCCTGTACTGTCTGTTTGCTCATAATTACCTCTAAGTGTAATGTTAGGCTAATACAATTACCCACATAGCTGCTTAGTGCTCCAATGCAACTCATGAGAGATTATATAAGTCACCACTGGGCGATATGATGGTCCAACATCGTTCAGTACTGTCCCTCCATTCATTTAACAGACAAGCGTTGGTCTCAGTTATGTTTAGCTCTTTCATAATTAGCAAATAACTCCTAAACCTTTTAATCATAGTATTGTGGGAGATTTTTATGGTAATTACACAAACTAGGACCCTTTCCCCACCCTCCCTTTCCCTAAATCCCTCTACACCCTCAACCCTACCAGTGACAGAAGTTTCAAGTGGATCCGGAGCCTTCCCATTTATCATATATATGTACTATCCCGGATTTAAGGATACCGGCCACCCCGGATCTATACCGGGCCAGTATAGACCCTGTATTCTATCTATTAAACATATGGAACCTATCCCGGGTCAGGACCCTGGGCCAGTCATCAAAAATGGCTGGAATGATAGCCTGGGACACCAGTAGCTGTCTGTCTACCACCAGGGCATCATTCAAGGAGTTAGTTATAGTAACAAAGATCAAGGAAGCAAGGGACATTATAATGAGTGGAAAGTTTCCGCTTCACTCAAAAGAGCAGGAAAGCAGCCCAGAACTATTTTGCCATATGGTTATCCTTTGGACTGGATTGTTTTGTTTATGCCTTTTGTATTGTGTATCATGTAGTGACTTTCCATGACGCGATGCCGTAGCGTTACGTTGTAGCGCCACGGGTTTTCCCCTCTTAGAAATGGGCATATCGCTACTGAAGTCGTGATTATGTGGCGCTATTGAAAGTCGCTACTAAGTAGCGACTTATAATAGCGCCAGACCACTGAAGCGTTATGGAAATAGGGAATGCCGTAGCGCTACTGGTTTGCACATGCGTGTATTGTATTTCCAGCATCACTGCAGTCAAAATAATTAAATAAAACGGACAGAAATTTCAGTGATATGAGACAGTTGCCTTTCAAGACCACTTATATTAATTAAAAATGATGCAGAATAAGTGATCGCAAATAAATTTATATGTTTTATTTTATATTATTTGTTTTTTCCCTATTTTAGAATTTAATAATAATAAAAATTAAATAATAATAAAAAATAATCAATTGACCATGGTTAAATAATAATAAAAATAAATAATTATTTTAAATTTAATAAATGAATTACACATGAGCCAAGCACTGCTGCTTCAAAATTTAGTCTGTGGCGTACGTAGCATTAGATGAAACAAACACAAGAAAAGCATTTAAAACTAATTGTTGGTTGAAACAATTTTCCTCGATACAGTTTCACTCATTGACTCATTAGCTCAAAGTCGCCGTTGACTCGCTAATTAGGGTTCATGACCTTTGGGTAAACGGTATTGCTGGCTTATGGAAAAGCGTGATGGTTTATCGCTACTCAAACCAATGAGCCGTGACGCTACCGCATGGCGCTATTAAAGTCGTGATCATGGAAAGCAAGTAATGGTTTTCCATGTACTTGTATGTATTATTATCTGTAGCTGACTCATCCCTAATCAGGGGGTGAGAGTTCCTGGCCGCATCCTATAAAAGGAATTGCTGAAACTTTAGTTGTCAGAAGCTTGTGGAATTTTGTACAACACTTTATTATATTGCTGGACAGAATGAGATAATAAAGTGTTTCATTCGTGTAACTATTGTGTGGTTTGTCTGAAACAGTTGCTAGTGTCAAGAATGAGTGGATGTCATTGTGTTGGTAGTGAAAGGAGGAAAATCACTACAGTATCATACAGGGGCCCGAGTTGCCAACTCACTGGTGGCTTTCCTTTGAAAGAGATCCATTACAATTATAATAAATAATACTATATTTAGGTTTAATAATGCACTCCTCGCAAATTCGTCCACAACATCTACTATTCTAACGGCTACAACTATTGAACGAGTTTCTCAATCGACCTTTTTTCTTTCCATCTTTCTTCTTGTTGTTCTCTTCTCCTCTTTTATATTCTGTCAGCTCCTCTCAAAAGCTGGTGGACAGCTGATCCAGCAAGTAGCCAAATGTACAACTTGTAATGTATAATGAAAACACTAATTTGTTTACAGAGAATAAACAACAAGCGTCGCTGATCCCAATTTTTAAAATAATGTTTTCATGCAGCTATTTATACATGTATATACATATGTATATAGACAAAGATATGCAAATGAACATTTGAAAGTTTATCCACCAAGCATGAACAAATGCAGCTCTCAGAATCCCAATAAAACTGGTGAATTGGATCTGTCTGCTCCAAGTCACCAGCACCAATCAGCATTTGCACAGATACATTGGCAAGTGAAGTAATTTAAGCAGTGAGCGTCAGCCATCTCTCCTGTACGCTCTTTTAACAAATATAAATTAGGCTTTCAGTTGGTTCAAATCAACAAAAACTAAATCTATATTCAAGGAGGCATTTCAATTTTTTTGTTTTGATATTTTTGCAAAGCTCACAAAATTGGCGAAAAAATGCCTACATGTTGGATTGTATCTTTATACTGTAATGGATTCCGGTCTGTTACCACGGACATCCACTAGTCTCGAGTATTCTACCTCTCTCCAGAGGGGACACTGTACTGACCGACAGTGACAACTGTATAGGGCAACCGAGTTACCCGGTAAGGCAAGAGCCCATGGCTCAGACAAACAGTACCGAGTAGTGTTTGCTATAGTGGCTTTATTACAAAGCAGTCCTGAGGGTAATTATTCCTCTAGGTGTTTAGCAATATAAGAATACATGCTATGGCTCATTGTAATGAATGCACAGATTATCAGTAGGAGCTCTCCTTTTATAGGAGAGCTAATGAACACAAAACATATAAGAGACAATGCACAGGAAGTAATGCAACCAATGACATTAATTATATAAATACTCAACCAATCACAATGCAATGCAAGATAATACAAGGAGGTGCCGAGTGGCTAAGGGCGGAGTCTTTTCTCCTAACTGTCCAATGACGGCTCCTACAGGGTCCCCAGGCTGTATATAGAATCAGGTCCACTAAGTTGGTACTTTAGGGGTAGGCACTTCCTGTTTATGACCTTGACTAAGTTCCTGGACATCTTTACAGATCCTCGTCTAAGGCGGCCATCTTGTGCCGGCCCAGTACAGCTGTACCGGGTCGGTAGAGGTCACTACCGACCCTGCAGGGGTCAATACCGGCCCTGCTTACCATGCTACCGGCACAGTATGACTTCCTACCCAACAGCTATTAACCAAATGCTGTGGGCAGAAGTCTAGCGCATTGCTTCGCAAGGTTCCTAGTGTAAACTACCCGTTTACCACTAGAGTGCACTGAAATCTACCACATACCTCTCTCCATTAAAGTCATAGCCTGGCTTTAATAATAAAATATTAAGAGTAGATATGTGTGGGGGGTAACACTTGTACCCAGGTTATATATTTGATTACATAACAGATATATATATAACAGAACAAGAGTATATATTTAATAGCATATATACAATGTCCGGCGTCTCATTTAGTAGAGAGCGCCCCTGAGGCTGGTGGCTTGCTGGCGCAACCGCCCAACCTCGGTAGTGACAAGCCGCGCTTCGGCTTTAGCCACGGTCGTCTGTTCCTCCGACAGAGTCTGGCTGATCAGCAGCCTCCGCAGCTCTCCCAGCTGCTTCTCCAGAGTAGCGACGTGATCCTCTATCTTGGTGGCTAGACGGTCACTGTGTTGCAGGAAGTGTAGTGATGGTGGTACGTCCACCTCTCCTGGCTCAGTGCTGGCAACTTCTGGCTCTGGTGGGCAAGTTGCGCTAGGCGGACTAGCCGTCCGTTTGGGTATTCTATACCCGGTGAGAGTTGGCGTGAGCTTGCCTCTCTTGTCATCCTTCCTCTTCGGAGCTTCCCTTTGTACTGGAGAGCCCAGTCGCTTCTTCACAGGCACCTTGGGAGTTGGTTCCCCTTGATGTGTGGGCTGGCATCGCCTGAACTTAGATGCGTTGCTCCATCTAACAAACTCACAGAAGCGGGAGTAGCTAGGCCGATCTACAGTGTATATGATCCCCGTCTTCTGGTAGTGCATATCATTCCCTGGTGCATCGAACTTGCTCTGATGCGAGTATACCGCGTCGCGGCTCTCGCTCGCGTAGTGGCACCGACAGTAATGCCTTAGATAGTGCTGCAGTGTGTGCACCCTGAGCTGCCGCATGTTCCTGGCCTGGTAGTTGCACTTGGTGCACGTGTAGTCCACGGCCTACTGTAACAGGTGTTCCACCCGCTCCTCCGTCTCCGAGGTGACCCAGCGCAGCATGCCCCATCTTGTAGGATTTCGTCTCCCATCCTCCTTCCATGAGGTGGTTGGCTCATCGTCCAACGTAGGGGTGACTGGGGCCGGCACCTTCTCCTCGGTCTCCTCTGCCTTCTCCTCTGCAGTAGGGCTGGGTGCTTGCACCAACCGGATGGTGAGCCTCGGCGTCACGTCCACTTGGGAGCGTGAATCTACAACACAAGGTGCATGATAGACTTTATGCAATGTGTTAATGGGCTGCCTATATTGCAGCGGAGCTTGCTCTACCATAGTGTCATGTATGGGTGAGAGCAGTGGCCCTGGAAGTTCTAGCGCCGACAGAACCTTCCGTATCTTACTCCTAGGAGAACGCCGTTCCTTATTTAAGGAAAGCCAGCGCCGTTTCTCCTCTTCCCACTGTACCGTGGGGGTGCAAGCAACATCCCGTGCCGGGGTGTGGTGCACTGTGCTGTGTGGCACTAAGGTTGGTGGTGAAGACGTCGTGGGACGTTCACCCTTAGCTGCCACCACAGGCTTCTTCCTTCGGTAGGCTCTACAAGGGTAATTACTGCCTTGTAACCTCTCAGTCCCTCCTGACTGAATCTCTGGAGGACCCCGGGCCGGTACAGGGTTGCCCCGGGCAGGCATAGAGGTGCTCCGGGCCGGTAGGGAGTCATCCCGGGCCGGCAGGCAGGCAGCATCAAGTGGTGGGCACTTGATCTCCCGCTCTTTTTTATCTACTGCCCTTCTGAGGGTGTCAGCAGTCCCAACTCGTGGGAGAGCGCATACTCTACTGTCACCAGCGCATGGTAAGTCTAGAAGTATAGGTTTAGCATAGCCAGGCGGGCTGCCACTCCGTAGTGCTAACGGATCTCGTGGCGTGCAGTTTTCAAACAACCATTTCGAAAACGCTGCGTTTAATTGCTCACCTTCTGTTTCTTTCTTAGCCAGCTGGATCTCCTCCTCAGCTTTCCCTTTCTCAGGCTTGGTGAACAGCTCTGCTGTGGGCATGGTCTCCAGCTCTTTCTCTAGCTGGGCAGGTGGATAGTCATCTAAGTCTAGTAGCAGATCCTCTGCGTCGCTCAGTTCTAGGCAGTGGTTGGACATCTTGTAAGCAAGTGTGACTTCGTCGATGACTTTCGCGGGTATGAGTGGCTTCTTGGAGCTGCAGTGTTGTTCACAACTCTGACTCACTCTGTCTGGCTCCACAGGAAGTGTTTGGGTACTGGGGGTTTTTGGCCGCTTCTCCAACTTCTTCCGACGGTCTGCTACAGTGATTCTGTTCACTGGAGGTTGTCGGGGAGCTCCTGGGGATTCTTTTGAAACCAAGCGTGATGTGGTCCGCACCTCCCTTGCAGCCTTTTTGGGTCTGTTTACTGCTTTCCTTGCCTTTCCTCCAAGGCGGGTGGTGGGAATTCCCATCTATGCACAGTTGAGCGCTCTCATAGCCTGCCTCTGTGTGGTGCTTGTTTGCTTCATCTCTGCATCTTTTAACAGAGGGTTGATAGTCAAAGGGCAGCTGCCTCTCTCCAGCAGCAGGGCTCCCTTCTCCCCAGCGCAGGGGCGTAGCCAGCGGGGGGGAAAACACTGTTTGGCCTATAGCTTCCACAGTTGTTGTCCGATCCGGCTCAAATCTTCTGCCTTCTACCTGTGGCGGGGGGCTCTTCACAGCCTGATACATTCCACCTGTAGTTCTCTCTACAGTGGGTGGTTGTGTGGGGACGTCCTCTTCTTCAGGGGTGTAAGGGGGTTCCTCCGTCAGCTCTGCTTGCGCTAGACGGACACTATCATTAAGTGGCCGCCCGTGCTTGTCCGTGCAAGGTAACACATGTCCGTCAATGATGACATGGGAGTCTGGAAACCTTAGGGCACACTCGTGTAAGGTGAGAAACGGCATGCCAATTATGGCATCTTCATTGATGTCACTAATGACGAAGTTTACGCTCGTTCTCAGTTTACGAAGCTGCAAGTTTACTTGCAGGGTACCGTAAAAGGGAATCCTCGACCCGTCAGCCATGAGTCCATGTGCCTCGCTGCGTTGCAGCGTGTCTTTCACTGACTGTGGCAATTGCTGGTACAGATGTCTCGACAGCAAGTTGGTTGTGCAGCCTGTGTCAATCAACAGGGAGGCTGGTCTACCGGCTAACCTTCCAGCCAGGAAGTAGCTGGCCTGGTAAGGTCGCTCCAGCGGTGGCGCTGCCATTTGTGTGCTCCTGGGGGGTTGTCCACTCTTCTTCAGAGTTTCAGGACTGTAAGGGGGTTGACGAGCAATCCGGCTACTGTCAGTCTGTGTTCTCCTGGGGGGTTGTCCACTCTTCTTCAGAGTTACAGGACTAATGGGGGCTTGTCGAGCTGCCCGGCTGTCCTCAGCGGGCGTCTGTGCTCTCTTGGGGAGTTGTCCACTCTTCTTCAGAGTTCCAGGACTGTACGGGGTGTCAGGAGTTGTCCAGCTGCAGTCAGCGGGTGTTGACGCTCTCTTGGGGGGTTGTCCACTCTTCTTCAGAGTTCCAGGACTGTACGGGGCATCAGGAGTTGTTTGGCTTGTCCAGCTGTGGTTGGTTGCTGTCGGTTGTATCTTGGGAGGTTGTCCACTCTTCTTCAGAGTTCCAGGACTATAAGGGGTTGTGGGTGTGGTCCGGCTTGCCCAGCTGCAGTCAGCTGCCGGTGGCGCTACTGCGGGCGCCGGCCGTTTCCCGTCTGTCTGGGGTTGTTTGTGAAGTGAGCTGCACGCTGAGTTCGGGGGCAGGTACTCATCATGTGACCTGGTTGTCCGCAGCCCCAGCAGCGTGTTGCAGGCTCTGCCTCCAACTGTAAAGCGGGAGCCGCCTGTCTTGCCGCTCTCAGCGACCGTAGCTCTTCTGTTAGTAGCTTTAGGCTGTCCATGACTGTTGTCATAGAATCCGGTATGGCAGGTGTAGGGGTGTGGTGTGTCTGCTGTACGGCAGTAGCGGTGGAGACACGTTGAGACGGGCCCTTGGCAACCGTCCTCATCCATTCCTCTTCCTCCTCGTCGGCATCCTCTTCCAACATCCGTACATGAGCCTGGCGCTCTTCAAACGGTGTCTTTATCTGCATATACTCGTTGCCGGCCCTGACGGCTTCAGCAATGTCAATGGGCTGCATGGCCAACAAGTGCCTTTGCAGGTAAGCATTTCCAACCGTGGTGCTGAAGATATCCAGCATCATCCTCTGCATGGGTCGGTGAGGTAGATCTGCATACGCAACGCGCACTAGGCGCTCTACTTCACTTGCATGCTCTTGGAGCGACGTCTTGTGTTGGCGGCGTAGGCTGGTCAGCTGGGACATAGCTTCCCTGGGTGTTAGCCCAAAACGTGCTCGTAGTGCAGCAAAGATACCCTGCAGTTGTGGAGGCTTTCCACAGTCCAATGCTTTACCTCGTAATGCATCCCTTAGGTATAACATGGCCGTGTTCTCTGGCCACTCATTCATTTCGGCTACCTCAATGAATCGGCTGATGAAGTACTCGACGTCTCCTTCGCCGTCGAACTTCGGAGCCTTTAGTCTAGCTGGTGCATTGTCTTGGTTGGGCCTCATCATAGCCGTCAATGCTTCGGTCAATCTATCAATGGCTGTAGCTTCTGGGTTGCCAGCGGGTGCTCGACCAGCGCTGCGTGCTCTCTGGGTGGCCATTCTTTGCAGATAGAGGAGTGATCTCAACTCAAATCTAAGAAATGGTCAGTACAACTGGATCCCGGGCCGGTATAAGTTAGATCCGGGTCGGTAGCTGTGTTTCCAGTGGCTCTAGCAGATCTAGGGGTTGGTCCAATGGATACTGTGGCAGTATCTGGCACTTCGTCGCTTGTAACAACCGTTACGAAACTTCTTGTACTGCTGCAGGGCGGAGCGAAGCTCTACGGGCCTACAGGCAGTAGTGTAGGGACACTGTAAATGGATACAGTGCCGGGGTCACTGTTACCAGCTGAGTAGCACTCCAAGCTGAATAACCTCTGGTAGCTGAGTCTGTATAGCTGATACACGACTCTCTCTTCTTTTCGCACAGTGCCGGTATCTCTATGTCCAGGTCGGAGCGAACTCTACGAGCCTGTAGAAGATACGGTAGCGTCTGTACTGGACTGCTGCAAACGGAGCAAGCTCTACGGTTGATGCAGACAGCCTTTAGTAGTGGATACTGTGCCGGGATAGCTGCTGCAGTTCGGAGCGCACTCAAACGAACCTGCAGAGAAATCCGGTAGTATCTTGCGTCAATTGCTCTTCCGATCTACTACTTCGGTAGATCAGTTTCTCCTCCTGTCTCCAGATCTACACCCGGTAGATCACTTCTCCTTCCTCAGTGGTAGCTGGCCTGCAGTGCATTCGCAGGGCCAGAGGGTAGCGTGAAAGAGCACAGCGTGGGAAGGTACCGTTTATCCCACCGCTGCCACCAATGTAATGGATTCCGGTCTGTTACCACGGACATCCACTAGTCTCGAGTATTCTACCTCTCTCCAGAGGGGACACTGTACTGACCGACAGTGACAACTGTATAGGGCAACCGAGTTACCCGGTAAGGCAAGAGCCCATGGCTCAGACAAACAGTACCGAGTAGTGTTTGCTATAGTGGCTTTATTACAAAGCAGTCCTGAGGGTAATTATTCCTCTAGGTGTTTAGCAATATAAGAATACATGCTATGGCTCATTGTAATGAATGCACAGATTATCAGTAGGAGCTCTCCTTTTATAGGAGAGCTAATGAACACAAAACATATAAGAGACAATGCACAGGAAGTAATGCAACCAATGACATTAATTATATAAATACTCAACCAATCACAATGCAATGCAAGATAATACAAGGAGGTGCCGAGTGGCTAAGGGCGGAGTCTTTTCTCCTAACTGTCCAATGACGGCTCCTACAGGGTCCCCAGGCTGTATATAGAATCAGGTCCACTAAGTTGGTACTTTAGGGGTAGGCACTTCCTGTTTATGACCTTGACTAAGTTCCTGGACATCTTTACAGATCCTCGTCTAAGGCGGCCATCTTGTGCCGGCCCAGTACAGCTTTACCGGGTCGGTAGAGGTCACTACCGACCCTGCAGGGGTCAATACCGGCCCTGCTTACCATGCTACCGGCACAGTATGACTTCCTACCCAACAGCTATTAACCAAATGCTGTGGGCAGAAGTCTAGCGCATTGCTTCGCAAGGTTCCTAGTGTAAACTACCCGTTTACCACTAGAGTGCACTGAAATCTACCACAATACCTTTATCCATTCTCACTTTTGCACATTCCTGCCTACTCTGTCTTTGAGATGTTAAATAAGGAGGAAAGGTCTTACCATGTGAAAGTTGGGAAGTCAATTTCTTCTGGAGGAAGTTGAAGAGGGGGGGGGGGGGGGTAACAGTTAAAAAGTGGGCAAAAGGCAAAAAAATCCCAGTTTATGGCTGTTGGCTGTATGGGCCACAGTAAGAACACTGGCTACAGGTTGTGGGTTTGCTAGAGATGGATGAAGCTCTTCAGAGGTTAGAAGTAAAAGCGGATGGAACCAAGGATTGAAAGGTAGCACTGAGGTTTAAATGAATGAAAAGAGAAAATGTAGAGGACAAAAGGAAATATAAGAGTAGACAAATCCTATCTACTAGGCAATTCTGACACAATGTTACACTGTTCATTTAGTAGGAAAATTTATCCATTTGATAAAAATTAAAATTCTACTAATCTATTTTGGAGCCAAGTAATTGTTCACCCCATAAAAAACTAAATTGTACAAATTATTACGGGGGAAATTTTTCGCTTAATATTGTGAAGAATTTCACCCACTTTACAGGCACAACCAGCGTGTTACACAACAGTAACAACAACAAATTTCACTCAGTAGTTCTCCTCCTCCTCCTACTAATTCTCGTGCTACTAACAACAGCCTACAGGCCAGACAGACTCCACAGTGTTGTAGTAATAAATAGTGTTTAGTCCTTCAAGACACAATACAGGTAAGTATTTCTACTGAGGCTTAAATGTGCTCTGCTTGGCCATACAAATTGGCCAGGCATATATAAGGTTTCCCTGGGATGGCATGCCTCCAAATAAAGTCATAACCAATCGCACATAATGATAATAAACAATAAAACAATAAAATAATGCACTATATTATGTTCGTAAACAATAGAACATCAAAGCTAAGCAAACAGTCTTTACTCTTTATCTTTAGGCTCTGCCTCTCTTCTACTGTTGCATCATCATGCCATCATCCCTTCTTCTTTAGGTCGGGATCTTCGTCTTTTCTATCCCATCACATTGTTATCACTCCTCATCATGTCTGAGGGGAAGGACTAAGGCCATCCAGGAAGTGGTACCATCTCATGGTTTGATGCAATACAGTTCAAATAGCTCAAGATAAATTGGAATAGCTCAAAATAGCTCTTGAGGAAAAATAGAACTTTCTTTTGGTCCTAACCAGATCAAAATCGGATCTTTTTGGCTTGACTGTCTCCCATTTAGTATCCTACCAACTTCCCTACATGTATAATGGTAGGTGGGGAAGGAGTTTCAAATGCTCGGGGTCCTGTAAACACAACTCTGGGTGACTGATTGGTGCATGGTGAGAGACATTGGGGGTTGGGGGAAGGGTGTAAGTACAGAGGGGAAGGGGGTGTAAGTATAGGAATTGATGCGCACACAATTTATCCACGATATATTGTAAACTAGCATGATGAAATTACACCATCTTAATCAGGTGATTATACGATAAATCTAATGGGTTATATGGCAAAAAATAGTAAAATTTTACTGCATTTGAGTTGAACAAATTAGGAAAATTTTAGGATTGATGTAAAGCTCTAACATTATTGAAGTAGCCATATTAATCTAGCCATTTTGGCAGTGACTATACATTTCCTTCATGCCTTCACATAAATTTTAGTATGTACCTCAATGAGCCATTTCTGGAATCTTAGTCTTAGACTCTGAACCTGAAAGATATAGGTTATTCGGTGTCTCTGTGGCTAAAGGCGCTGAAAGATCTCTAGCTTTACTTCTAGATATGGCAACTTTAGAATGTGTTCACTTGTGTGAAGGGTTAGTGTGGTTAAACCAACAAAAGCTAGTAGTGGAACAGTAGGGAACAGCCGTACTAGGTCCACTGTGTGTAACCTTAGTAAGCTAGGACAATAGAAAAATTAACATTGCACAGATGTAGAAGATGTAATGCAGAATTTGGCCTTCTAGGAAATGATTGGTCGCACTCCGACTCAACAGGAACTGCAAAAGGTTACAATGAAATAGCTTATTCCAACCTACTCTTCTGCACGTTATCTTAGCAAATACAGTATGATTTACAGTAGTGTTTTGTTCTTGGCTAGTTGCCATGCTAGTCTTGTCGCTGTTTTGTGTGTAGACGTGTGAGCAAACTTTGGGTTGATGCTGCACTGAGCGCTGTGTTTTAATTCACATAAGCGTAATCAAGAGCATGTCAAAAGGCAGCCCAGGCACGATAACAGTATGGTTAAATCTTTCACTTACTAAACAAAATATTAGGCGGAGGCAAATACAAACTATAATACTCATACAACATTTTTAGATCAAAGTTTGAGGTAATTTTAGCCACTGTTTGCTACACTCTAAGTAGAGTTCTAAAACTCTGTAAACTTTAGTTATGTTGGTTTTAGCAGAACTAACCTAGCCATGCGCAGGCTTGGTTATTTACAGTAGCTATGGATTAAAACAGCTATTATTGGTTAGCATTGTAGAGTAAACACTGTAAGCAAAGAATTAGCGGAAAATAGCAGAAAAATTATGAGCAAGATAATTAAATGAACAGCAAGCTGGCAGCTACATTTTGTAGTTAGCAATACAGATCAGAGAGTTTACTCAGAGCCTGCTTATACTGTGTTAGAGTTTTTTTGACATTTATTGCTAACCTTTGTCTTTATACAGGAAATTATATATACAGTATATATGTATTAATTGATAAACTTAAGCACCAAATCATTACTGTGGCCAGGCGCCATTCTGTTTCAATCAAGATGGACAAAAATCCCGTTTGGGATTCTGTTCATCGATAGTAAACTTTGCTTGTGGCTGATAGCAAGTTGGACACTCCTCTTGCTTGTGGTTGATGGCAAGTTGGACACTCCTTTTGCTTGTGGTTGATAGCAAGTTGGACACTCCTCTTGCTTGTGGTTGATGGCAAGTTGGACACTCCTTTTGCTTCTGGTTGATAGCAAGTTGGACACTCCTTTTGCTTGTGGTTGATAGCAAGTTGGACACTCCTTTTGCTTGTGGTTGATAGCAAGTTGGACACTCCTCTTGCTTGTGGTTGATAGCAAGTTGGACACTCCTTTTGCTTGTGGTTGATAGCAAGTTGGACACTCCTCTTGCTCGTGGTTGATAGCAAGTTGGACATTCCTTTCAAAACCCAAACCCCAAACCCTTTTTTTAGTTGTGCGCCGTAAAAGTTGGGTACTTAACATTTACAGTTGTACCAAAGCACATCTCCGTTAGTGACACTAAAGACATTGGGAATGGTGTGCTATTTTCAATCATGAAAAAACCGAAATAAAGGCTACTCTGTTTGTCTCAAGAGCGAAGTGACGTTTGGTTGGCAGACGCATTCCCTTATCTAACACATTCACAAATGTTTTTTTGGAGCAAGTGAGCCAGAATTGAATCCTCTTTATGTTGAGCAAACAGTTCTGTTCGATCTCTTGAACTCAGGTTGAACTATCTGGAGAATGAGCTCTTATGACAAACAATTGGATAAATATTAGTACAAAGATAGCAATCTCACAGCTGAGAAACTTAATTAGTTATGTTTTTTTATCTTGTTTTACGTTAATAATCGGGTAAGACAGTTTAATTTGTCCATTGTTTCCTGTTACCAACATAACAGAGCTAATATAGAGCAAAAAACTCCAAGCAATTTTTGCAGTCTTTCCAGCTATATTCAAGTTACTTTTCAAGTTACAAATTCCTGTTAACTCATTTTTAACACAACAACATTGAGTCTGAACTAGAGATTAATGCTAGGAAGTGTACAAAAATGAGCAATAATTAGGGCAAAGATAGGAGTGAGAGACTCTGTCAGTATGAAGACCTCCTGTCCAGAAAGACCTGATTGTAAATCTGGCTCCAAGTGTATGGTAAAGTGAAATAATACAATCAAGTAACTCCACTTCAGGTGTATGGCAGTAACAAAAATGAAGCAATATTATCAATAAATAAATAAGTCATCCATATGATAATAAATTTCCAGTTTTTTCACCAGACTTCGCTGTAGCGCTGGCATGTAAAGTGTACCATTGTAGGTGAAATAAGTGAAGCTCTCACAAATATCTCGTATGATCAAGTTGAATAGAAACTTCTCAAAATGACGAGAAAGTTGGCTCATGTGGGCTATTTGTCTCCAAGGGCTTTTGCCCTAGCTACAAACAGCTCCAGTTTCAGCTACATCACATTGCTATTTTTAATTAGTACATAGTCAACTCATCAAAAATTATGTATGTCATTTTTTCTCTCTAAGATAGTAGCTCATGTAAGCAGTGTTCTCTTCACCTCAACCCTCAATTATTCAAACTTTGATTCTTGCTGAGAGGTAACTTATTTTCTTAGTTGCCTGGTTTCTCCAACTAAAGGTTTGTTCCCGTTTAGCGGGTAGTTGAAGGAGGGGGGTATGTAGCAATAACAAGCGGGAATAACGGGGTGTACACAACAAATTGCTTCCAAATCTATCACAGTAATG
Organism: Cryptosula pallasiana; assembly: GCA_945261195.1. Taxonomy (NCBI): domain Eukaryota; kingdom Metazoa; phylum Bryozoa; class Gymnolaemata; order Cheilostomatida; family Cryptosulidae; genus Cryptosula; species Cryptosula pallasiana. Next base: position 1,781,830 of record OX183137.1, read on the forward strand.
TTTACCAAATAGTGTTTGCTGGAGAATTTACACATGCTAAGTTCTGAGTTTCATTAAATGAGTGTTTGAAAGGTTTCATTTACAAAAGTACTGATTCTGCTTCTTAAACCAAACCTTTATTAGTAAATGATATTTATTAACCATAAGCTATCAAACTTTTTTCATCATTTAAGAAAAAAATTAATATACGTAAAGCAGAGTGTGTTTTTTTGAAAAAATTATACCAGAAGTCATAAAAACATATTTGAGACTGCTGACTTTCTGCAATATCGCATATCTAATCAACATGAATACATAAACATTCAAAGAACTAACCAACTAACAAGAATTGAACCCAGAGTGACACAGAGACAAGAAAGAGAGTGTGCTGACTTTGATGTTGGTAACAGAATATTGTTTTTAATTTTGCTCCACTCGCTCTTTCTTTATAAGCATCCTCTACAAAAGTATAAATAATTGCAACATCAAGTGTGACAATTACAATGGCGGTTTGGACTAGGTTAAATGAGAAGCTCAACATACACAATCGGATTGTTACATTTGGACACAATTATATTTTTCGGTGCTCAAACTAGGGATTTCAAATCATCTATGAATAAACATTTAAATTTATCCTCCTATACTTTTTAATACTTTCATTTTTAATGATTCAATAATCAACAGTTTTACAGTCCCTTAATCTGACTCACATTTAAATCTGTTTGTAACTTTAAAACTTGCAAATAATTTTAAGTATTTTGAACTGAATAAAGTTTATTGATTACTTGGAAAAAATACACTGGCAAAAAATTGTTAATGTTGATATAAACCTTCATTTTAGACATTGCGATTTTTGGACTTGAAAAAAAAACGTTCCAAAGTTATTGGCACTAGTTTAGTACCAAGCCACTTTGATTTTGGTATATGAAGCATTTAAAATAATTGTTAGCAACTGAAAATTTTGATTTTCACTTAAGCATATTCACCATTATTAATGTGTGCTGAATGTGCATAGGTCAGAGCACAGTACAAAGCTTTCACCCTTCCCTCCCCTCTATACTAGCCTGCGCAAGTCTATGCTCTGGTGAAGCCTCAGTACTGTAGTGGATTTTGGGGGCTTTCAATCCACTACCTGAGCACTGTCACCAACCGAACTCCTCATTCGCTGGCACAGTAATGTCAGTAGTCTTTTGGTGGCCTGTTGGCACCAATTACCTCTCTCTTAGAGGTAATACCAGGTCAGAATAATACAGAATCAGAAGTGAAAGAATGTTATCTACTCCACAACTAGCACAGAGCCCTCTGCTCAGACTCATCACTCAGAACTTTAGAGTAACATGCATTTATTCTTTTCCAACAATGCAAGGAAGTATAAGACCGAATACAGTACTGATTGTTCATAGCAAAAGCTCTGCTTTTTATAGGCAGTGCTCAGGAAGTTAAACAGGGAAACAACCAATAGTGCATAAGTAGGTTATAATACAACAAATAAGCATACATATTGTAATGGATTCAACAAAAAATTCCACTAATCTCAAATATTATACCTCTCTCCAGAGAGGACACTGTGCCGATATGACCGTGGCAACTACAATCAGTCACTGCCGGATAAGTTGGTAAGCACAAAGCCCACAGCTCAGACAAACTACATAGAGTGTTGTTTGAATAGTGGCTTTATTCATCAGAACCAAAGTCCTAGGGTGGTTTTCCACTAGGGTGATTGACAAGACTTGAATTAATAAACGTAAAGGAACACAAGAGCTCCAGCCATTATATAGGCATGCAGGCAGGGAGTTGTTTACATATTATATATAGTAGCAATGTACACACAGGAAGTAATCAGATCAATAGCAATAGGTATATAAATGGTTAGCAAATCATACAGTAGAACAAAGTTGAAAGTAAATGGTGCCAAGTGTCTAAAGGGCGGAGTCCTATCTCAATTGTCCGACCATAGACTCCATAGGGTCCCGAGGCTATACCTAGCCCGTGGTTGATGTATCCGGCAATCCAAAGAAAGGTACTTCTGGCTCGAGGGTTAGTGGAAGCTCCTAGATGGTTTTGTAGATCATCGGCTAAGGTGGCCATCTTGTACTGGCCCAGTATCACCATACGGGTGGGTTATGGGTCACTACTGGCCCTGCAGGGTTAAAAACTGGCCCTGCAAGCTGTGCCACTGGCACAGCATGTCATTCTACTGGCACAGCACTTAACAAGGGCTGAAGGTGGAATCCTAGCACACTTTGGGTTGGTGTTTTACTAGCAAACAAGCATTTACTACTGGCATGCGCCAAAATCTACCACAATATATGAATACTAGTGAATAAGAACAGGCATATGAGATTAAATGTATGAGGCCCAGAAATGGTGTAAAGCGTTTCGTTGTGATCTTGAGAATGCCTTTACCGACAACTGTTAGAAAGTGCCTGTACTGTATAGCAATAGCAGTACGGTAGTACAGAGTGCATATATACTGGCTCTTTGTAGGCTCTTTGTGGAAGGCAGTTGATACGAACAGCAAGTGCTACCGGTATGGTAGTATAGGCTCTCTGTTGTAGGAGGTCCCTATAGGAGACAGACCCAGATGTTATGTATGCAAACGATAGTGATAGCAGGCAACTGGCCTCACTAAGCACACAATGTTCCAGATTAATAATAACTTATTAGTTACAACACAAAAGCTTGTTGGATAACAGTCTTCACAAGCGTACAGTAATTTGAACACTTAAACAACACTAAGTCGGTACAAGCAATCACTGACACTTCTCTGAGCAAGACTAGATACTATCTCAGGCAAAACTAAACTAACTCTGAGCTCTGGGCGAAATGCCTCGCTATTTATAGGAAATCATAGCAGTTGAAAAGCAAGATACATGATTCGTTAATAGTAAACTGACACTGCAGAAAAAGTTGATTCGCAATAAGCTGGCCAAGTATAGAAAATCACATGCACAAGCTGGCAGATTGTTAATTGGCTAGCTGCCAATATTCAAAGTGTTAATAATAAGAAATGACATCAAACCATAGTAATCCTTAGCTTGTACTCCTTAGCGTGCTGATGTTCAGTATAATAGGGCGTGTAGCTCATCTGCTTCAAATTCAGTGCGATCAACCACGCAAGCCTGTGTTTACTTAGATAGCGCATCCCACACTCCATTGCTCACTCACGCGTGCACTGCTTATTGATCAAACAAGTAGATACACTAACTGATGACTGGCCACACTAGGTAATGTCCATTGCAGTGGTAGGCAAAGTCATGGGTTCTCTAGCCAATCATAGGCAGTCCTACCTCCTGTAACTGGTATCTTGCTCTTTCTAGGCTTGGTTCTTCAACTTCCTAGGTTATACGGATATGTATCTAGCAGGTATGGCCTTCTGACTCCTCTAGGGCTATTTCCAGGTCCCAGGCTACATTGAATCACTTCCTGCTGGCCTTATATGGCTTTGACAGGGTCGGTAGTGACTCATGCAGGGTCGGTACAGGGTTGATACTTGACCGATGCGGGTTTGGTACCTTACCAACGAAGGGTCAGTCATCCTGGTATAGATTAATACTGGTGTTCTAGTGATCCGATTGCCATATGAGTGATGCCAGAAAGTTTTGTAGACATCAGTGCACTTGTGGGTGTTATAAAAATCCACCACAGTACCTTCCCCGGGCACAGTATCAATCTTGTGAAGGGTCAGAAAGTGGAACTACTGTCACCTATAAACTAGCAATCACATGAACGACAGTATTCAGTTCCTTGGCCCTTTCCTTGCCTTCTATACCAACTATGCTAACTATAACTAACCTGGCTACCACAGGGCACCTTCAAACTCAGGAAACTTACATTATTTTGAAAGGAACTAAAAACATGCAACTTAGAAAAATAATGAAGGTTGTGATGGGGTCTCGGCAGAGCACACACACAGAAAAAAGTGGAACATTTGGGATTAAACAGGTGATTAAACACTGTAATGATTAATATAAGAGTACAATCCGGCATCATTAGGGGTGATATCTGGTATTTCAGTAGAAAATTTGGGAGTGTTTGCTGGAAGGAGTAATTAAGGATTAAAATCAGACAATAACTTTGCCAGAAATTGTGGGTAGGTCAATAAATCACTCTCAGGGGATTAAACTCTGGTTTTAATCAGCTAGTAAGAACTTTACTCCTCAAGCGATTACAATGTGGTTCTACAGTGTTGTTATTCTACAAGTCCTTAATTGTTAGCTTTACTGACCCAGTAAGAACTTTAATCCCGAAATGACTGAACTCTGGCTCTTATCTTCAAGTTGGATTTTACTCCTGATATGATTAAAATGGAGAAAAGCCTTGGCATTTATAGTATGATTACCTAATAGCAAGAGGGGTGTCAATGATCGCCTAAGCATACAGTCTTATTGTCCCTGCATAGGCTATTATTTTCCCGCTTCAATCACTAACAAAGAGAGCACACGAGGATGATGAAGGCTTACACAGCTGTCTCAAAACTCTAAGTTAATGATGACACAGAAGCAGGTAAATAAGATATACTATGAATACACAATTGTTTGTGTATTGATTAGTAACTAAGTTAAAATACTAAACTGAACAAATGATGTTGAATGTTGTTTAGTAACTAATTGATTGTTTTCTTTTTTGCCACATTCAAAACTTTTGAACTTGAAGTGGCTGCAAATAAAAGTTGCTACTATATCATAATTCTGCATTTTAGAACAGTCACCAACTAGAGATGTCCTTCTTTAAACAAAAATTGAATATACATGAAGTCAAGAGCTCACAGGTGATGAACAAACAGCTTTGATGTTGCCCAATCTTCATTTTCAACTTCTGAAGGTTTGTTGGATTCGGTTTATTTTTTATTTTGGGATACCTTCTTATTGTAAAATGTGCCTAATGATGTCACTCTTATTTTAGGAGCTTGAAGATCAAAATCAGCCATCATCTCTTAGTTTCAACTTGGAATCTATTGCATGTACGCGGAGTGTACCCCAGTGGATCTAATCATCATTCAATCGAGCCAGTTATTTTTATCGATTTCTTTTCTATCTTCTTAGTTGGTTTCATGTTGTAATCGCTGTATTTCCTTTTTAATGGTGTTGTACTGATCTCAGTTTCCTTGCTCAATACAAGTTGCCATTACATTCTGAAATAAGCTTTGTCATTTTCTACCAGCTAGATTCAATACAAAAGAATTGCCTCCAATTCAAATCGCTTCCAATATTTAATTGCTCTCAAAGAAAAACCATACAGACATAGCACTCAAGGAAGATTAATATTGATCCTAACTTTAATCAATGACTGGACTAGCAATGCTCCAAATACAATCATCATGCGATTAACAATATGCATATACAGTGATCAGAAATGCTCTTGTTTTTAATCCTTGGGAGACTAACTCCATCCAAATTTTAATCCTAAGGTGATTGAATACGGACCATTAACCAGTGCATTGGCTGTGGTAATAAATCACCCTGTTTAATCACATTTCAATCGCTCAGGTGATTACGTTCGTGGATAGTAAGAATTGATTGAAATAGGATTAAAACTCCTCCACGTTTTTCTGTGTGTGCAGTATATTTTTAGTGATGCAATCGGAAGTAGCTTGGTCTATTATTTAACTTATTGATAGAAATTACTACTTGCTTGGCTATTACCCTAACTTATGACATTTTAAGCAGCTGATATGACAGAAATGACGCTGTTGAGAAAAGTCAAGGGATCAGTATAACCTATGACAGTTTTTCTTGGAAAGATTTTAGTTTATTCACTTGAAAGAAATATTATACTCATGGGTTAAGCCATAGTTTCGTATTTTGGGTTTTGTTGAGCTTGCCAACAAAAAGTTATGATGGTGCGCCCATGGTGAACTACTGTGACCCATTTCCACAGTGGCAATGTCCTGTTATGAATTATGTTAATGGTGCATCATCATTATTATATACTAATACCTATCTACTGCCGTAAATGGCGAAAGAAGTTTGATTATATGGTTAAACTTTTCGTTTTAATAGTATGGACAGTGGCAAGCTAGCTTCTAGAATCTCCATTACTAGCACCACCTATAAACCTGTTGAGACCTCATTGACTATCATTATCAGTACGGATGTTGCATATTATGTTTTGTTTTAGTTGCTTCTCACTGGATTGCTTTATTAAAACCTGCCACAATAAATGGACTAAGTTATTCCTGTAACGTTTAACGGCACTCAAATGTAGTTTAGAAATATAAGAGTGTATTGGCAGACTGTCATGGTTTCATGTTTCCCCTTGTTTCCTGCTGTTTTTTAGTGCTATAAATCAAAAAATTACTTATTAAATGTTTTTGTGTATATTAGATATGGGTTTAATTATTTTTGTTTACAGTCTACAGAGAGCAAAGAAATCGTGAGCTGGTAAACATTATGATGTGCGAGTCTGAGTGCAAAGCGGTAGTTGCTACCCCAAGCTTTAGAGCGCTAAACAGTAGTTTGGTTACCCGAGGCTTTAGAGTGCAAAGGGGCAGTTTGGTTACCCGAGGCTTTAAAAAAGAGAAGTAAGTTGATTGAGAACTAACGCAAGTGTTGGCTAACGAGTCTCTGAAAGTAACCAGCATATGTTCAACGGGCAGCCTCCTACGTCAGATTTACAAATGGGCAATATGGTTGGATAGTAGATAGAGCTCGCAGCACTAGTATTATAAAGTATCATTGATTCTTTATGCATAAAATAGCTCAATTGTGGTGAGAAATATGCAAATGTTTATGTATGATACATCTCTATGTCTGATACACGTTTATGTATGATACATGCTTGAAACACATAGTAATGCTAACAAATACCTTCAATCTTTAAGGGTAGAGACTGAATTCGCTTTGACGATAAAATTTCTTGCTCTGAAATGCTTATTGCCTCAGCATAGATCACAAATATTTGATCCACAGAAGTAGTAATGTTTTGTAGGACTTCTAAACTAACAGCTGAAGAAAATAATGGAAAAAACCTTGATTAGAATAAAAGGACACTCAATGCAGCAGTCTTATGTTACACCTTTTGGCAGCAGTCATATGTCACACCCTTTGGGAGCAGTCATATGTTACACCCTTTGGCAGCAGTCATATGTTACACCCTTTGGGAGCAGTCATATGTTACACCCTTTGGCAGCAGTCATATGTTACACCCTTTTGGTAGCAGTCATATGTTACACCCTTTGGCAGCAGTCATATGTTACACCCTTTGGCAGCAGTCATATGTTACACCCTTTGGCAGCAGTCATATGTTACACCCTTTTGGTAGCAGTCATATGTTACACCCTTTGGAAACAGTCATATGTTACACCCTTTTGGCTGCTATTTTTCCACATCTGAACATTGTTGGAACAGTTTTCCAAGGTTTTATGCCAGGATTAAAACCATTAGAAACCAAAAAATGGCCTAATCTGGTTCCGCTGCTGATTTCCCAAACTGACGTGTTTGACATTACGGTCACTTATTGACATCATGTTTTTCTCGGCGACCTCAAAAAGCAGAAATAGATTTTGTATAAATGTAAGCATCCCACAATCTAGTTGCATCCGACTGTAAACCATTGCTTTTGCTTGCTACAGCTTTTCAACAAGTTGCATTTTCTTTGCAGTTTCGCTATCTCTAATGGCTATCTATTCTCTTTATTATTTCTGTTGCTCTACAGACATCTCAGCAACTAAGAAAACTACTCATTATTATTGCTATTTCGGTTCTCACCACCATTTACTAACAGCTAATGACTAGCAATAAAATGTAGACTTTTCCTACAGAAAGTTTTATCAGAACCATTAATAATAATATACTACGCTCGTGTTACTACCCATCAGCGTTATGCATCGATTGTAATCAAATACTATTTACTAAATTTGAAACCCTGATTCAAAGGTTTTTCAAAGCACCAAATGCATCTATTTTTAATACTTTTCGGAATATTTTTATTTCAATATTTTTCTGATGAATAAAAATAATGATTTTTGTTGAACAACAACACATCAAAAGAATTCATTTGCTGCAATGGACATGATGATAGTAGTGTTGTTATGATGGGCATATTTAACTTTCGATGTCCATGAGCGGTTACGCCGACTAAGTGAGGTGAGTGCATATGGAAACGTAGGAGACAGCCACAGCAGGTAGCAAAGTTGCACTGAATGTCACTACTGCGAGGCTAGTGCATAGATTTTGATGGCATTTAAGAAAAATAATTACTTTTTTGTTAAACTTTATAGCGATGATATACTTTTGAGCATGAAATATATTATGGGGACTTTGTTGGCTGTAAGTGTTGCAATATAAAAGAATGGAGGATAATAGTTGCGCTGTGGACAGTTCCACAGCATTCACATTCTTGTGCAGTCAATGGGCCTAGACTTGATTGGTTAAACTGTGTCACGTGGCTATGAAGACGCTGCGATTTGTCCCTCGAACCCAACACTGCTGGATTGCTGCGTCTCAGCCTCGAACAACCCTGCATCTCCACTGGAAACAGCGCCAGTCTCCAGCGCCAAGACGCAATCGGCAAACTTCAAAGGAATTGGAGTCGGAGTCGCCTAGTGTAAACGCGGCTTAGACTCTGAACTCAGCTACACGGGGGGGGGGGGGGGGGGGGAGGTATTAACTCCCTGTATGAGCTGGCAATACAACTAGAAAACGCTGTAACTAAGGTGGTACTAGACGGACTCAATGTCTGTCACCGTAGTTAAAGCGCAAGGTAGGAAAGCAAGATTTATTAAATCTTTGGGTTGTAGGAAAGATGTAAAAACCGAGCATCAGTATTACTAAAACCAGCAGTAACATGCAATCTAACAACATTATAACCAAAACTATAGTGTACATATTTACCTGAAGGGTCGACAGGTATCTCTGTCTCCATGCATATTGAAGAGTTTTCATTAGAGGTACAACCAATTCTAACGTGAGTTTGTGTACTGTTTACATGAAGAAGAGCTGTCACTTGCACTATCATATTCCCAAAGAGGTCACCATGAACTATTGTAGCTGTTAGGCTTGAAATGGCTAAAGGTGCTGTAAAGGCAAACGATTACCCATCAGTTTAGTGGCAATATGAAAAATTGAAAACAAAACCCCAAACTTATACTAAATTTTTAGGGCACTGCCATTACTGAGTGAAAGTATGAATTGGATCAAATGAAATGCTTGACTAGCACCTACAATGTGCTCCTTTGATGAGATATTGTCCATGGCTATAACACTCTTTATTGAAGACTGAATAAATCCTCCCTTAATCACTCATTACATTTATGATTATTGCAGTAAGCCTTGTCATTGTGTAGAGTTACTAGTTACAAATGTAAATTAATGGAACAGCTGTATAAATTAGTGCTCTGTTCTATGTATTTCTATTATTGACTCAACCAGTTATTTAGCATTCTACTTTCAATTACAAGTTAATATCATAAGCTAAATTGTAATAATTACATCAATAAACATTACATCAAAAAGTGAATGCTATTAACAATGCTATTGGCTCATGCTTCAGGTTTTAAAGTTTAGTGAGCCTTTGCCTTACTTTTTTTGCTTTAAATTTTGATACAAACAGAAAACTTATCCAGTGCACAAGCCTAACTGATTACCAGTAGTGAACGTGTAAGAAACTGGCATTAGATCATTTCAAGCTGAAAGGAGCCAAAGTTAGCGGAAATATTAGCCGATATGTCTTTTTAGCTGTGGCCAGGATATGCAATGATTGCCAAAGTTTAGGCAAAGATGTTGAGAGAGGTAGACCTAATAAATTATCTACAACCTATCAACGGACCTAATGAAAAAATTGGCAGCTTGTGCTTTTATATATTATTGAGTCTTTTTATTTTAATGAATACAAAATAACAGTGTTGGTTATCATGTAAACTACAGAATTCTAGCACACAAAATTAATGTTTTTGTCGGTAATCATTTTGTCTCACTCTCATTTAATTTTAAGTATTATCATTTTTATCTTTTCTCCTCAAGTGCTACCTCTAGCACCAGTGCGCCTCTGGCACTAACTCACTAACCCATTTCAACTTATCATCCCACTTCTGACACCATGTCATGTCAGGCGCAACGGGCAATGCCTGCATGCCTCTAAGTTATCCCACCGGGAATTGAACCTCTGACCCTCCTGCGGCGCCAGATCGCCTAGCGGCATGAGGCAGAGCGCTAGACCTCTCGGCCATCTCAGCAACCCTAAAAAGGGTGCCTCGATGACCGATCAGTTGCTAGCCTCTGCCCTCATCCACACGGAGTCCTATCTAATCACTATACACTACATCTAATTGCTATACACTACAGAAGACACAAGGTTTCAGTTACCCATCATAAGCATCCTTACAAATGAATTTTAAAATTGAAATCTGCTGATAGTAAGACTTTAATTGAATAAGAAAATCAGTCCTATAGTACCTTTGAATGCATCAACCTGTACTGCCAAGTTGCCTGGCAAGGCTGTTCCCTTGATGCTGCCATAAAATAAATACTTGTAGTTTTCACCACGAAGCAAATCTTGTGACGTACATGTACACAGGTAATAGCTAGAATATCGTTTGTGTTCCTGAACAACCTTTGGATAATCTAAAACGGAATGAACATATAAAAATATCTTAATCATACAAAAAATTTTAAACTTTAGAAAATTTGGTTTGTTCAAAACAGTGTAGAGCTCATCATAGAAATGTCATAACTTGGTTTGCTCTCTTAAACTGTAACTCAAAATTCAAAAACTTGAGATTTTATTCAACTGACATAAAAAACTTCCCAACTTAATTTTTATTTCGAACTGTGTGGACTTACTGATAAAATTAAAACAGTTTTACATTAGAATAGTGCTTGTGTAAAATTAATCAAACAGAAATACCTTTTACAGGAGAACTGTCACTACAGCATTTTACAAAACATCTTGTGCTTGCTAGCATTCCCGCACAGTTTCCTCTAATAACTGTTTTCATAGTCTCATGAATTACATAGAATTCCACCTTTCCCAGTTCTGTGCTGTTAATTTTAGTAGAAAGGACTTTTATTGCTTTTGCAAGTCCATCCATCTCTGCAGATGTCAAAAAAGTGTTGATAGTAAAAACAAGACTTGAAAAAATTGTGTTCTTGCTCCAGACTTCAAATCAGCCATCAATGTATTTTTGACAATGTGTTTGCTTGTGACAGTATGTAACATGGTTCTCCATTATCAATTTTGATCAAAGCAGACAGTATATTCTGCTTTAAATCAAAATTATTTTCTTCCTAGCAGATAGCATGGGGCAATACAACATTCAAAACTGCACTGTCAACAAAACATAATAAAATTAAATACCTCTATTGTTTAAATATAACAATGCCGACAAACATGATTGGATACCTGTGGGAAACCCTAATGTTACCGGGGATCAATTTTTTTTAATTTTCATGAAAAACTAAAAACTTGTATGGTTGTAGATTTTTATAGACCAAGTATGAGATCAGTAACCTTCACAGGCCCGTACCAGCTAGAGGCTGTATCTGTGGGACAGAGACAACCCTTTAGCCTTGTCATTCCTGTTGCCAGTAGTAGAGCAAGCAGTGCTATCTCTCTGTATTACAGATGTGACAGGGCCGGTAGTAGCCTTACTGGGCCGGTAGTAGCCTTACTGGGCCGGTAGTAGCCTTACTGGGCCGGTAGTAGCCTTACTGGGCCGGGGTCACAAGTACGACATAGCTTAAGGACTTGAGAAAAACCAAGGAGCTACAGAAGGACGAGTCTGTACAATATCTACCTCCAAAAGAGGGAATGGAAGTACGCCAGCCTACATTTCAGCCCTAGGACCTACCAGTAGATCGGAATGCACAGTAGTAGACATTTATCCATTAACTACGCCCTTTATTTCTGGGTGCTTGTTCTATTTAATTAATTGGCATTACTGTTTCATTCATTGCTGTTTTTAACCTCATCTTGCGATTTGCCTAAATCACTTCCTGTACACGTAATTGGCTCTTAGCTTCCTGTGCTTGAGCCTATATAAGGCTGGAGCTTGCCTCCACTCTTTGCACTTGTTTGTTACATCTACTCTTGCTACCTCACTCTAGCGGATTACCTCCCTAGAGTAGTATTGATACAACACATGTATTTATTTATACCACAGCAAGCTGGCTAGTTGCTCTGAGCCGTTGGCTCCCTTTACTAGTTGTTACAGCTGTTTGGAGCAAGTCACACCAGCCATTCTGGCGGTGTCTCCTCTGGGGGAAGGAAGAGTACTTCAGTCCGGTGCGATTCTGTGGTACCACATCAGAATCCACTACAGTATTACAGGCGTAGTTCATAACTACATGAGTAGTCTCTTGGAGTACCCGATGACTAATGGAAAATACAGGTGGGACTTTTCATGCGTTTCAGGTGCATAACATAAGCTAGCACAAATAAACATATACAAACGCATACCATACCTTGCTTTGTGGTTGTCGTTGGTGAGAAAATCGGCATTTTTTCAGTAAGTTTTGGTGTTGGAGAAATATTATACACAGGTTTAGTTGATACAGGTTCTGAAATTTTGGACTTGGTAGGTATTGTCTTGGATGATACAAGTTTCTTAGACGTTGAAGCTGCAGCTTCTGGCTTTGTTGAAACAAATTTTAGTTTAGTTGTTGATGGTCTGCCCTTTGATGATGAAAATTCCCCCGATTTTGAAGTTGTAGATTTTAAAGTGGTTTGAGTAGCAGGGTTTTTAGTTGCCGGAGTCAGCGGTTTCAGCTCAGTTGACTTAGGGTTTAAAGTTGACATTTCACTTGCTACATAGTCTGCAATAGATATGAAAGCATTTATTGTATGGCTCATGAACTGCATTGGTAATTATGTATAGTGATAATTGGGAACTGGATAGATAACTGTAGAGATGAGGAAAGTCCCAACATTTTTTCAATGAACTGTTTTTGAATTCTTCTATATTATAGATTTGCCAACAAATGCTAAACAATATGCAGTGTTACAAGTTCCTGCAGGAGGTTCAAGTCTTGAGAAAGTTAACATGAACAATACTCGAAATACGTATTTGACTTCACACATATTTGATTTTACATGTATTTGTCTTCATACGTGTTTGACTTTACATCTATTTGAATTTATACGTATTTGTCTGCATATGCATTTGTCTTCGGTTGTATTTGAAGAAAGTTAAGTATACTGAAAGAATTTTTAAAATACGAAATTTTTCTGGCTGACTTCAACAGAAGTCCATTCAGTAACTTCTGTACACATTTTTTAAATATTTGCCATACACTGCGCCCTTTTTTCAACTTTCAAGCAAGAGAAGTGGTACAATAAATGTAAATTGTGGTTTTTCTTTTTAAATATTTTACATCAAAATGACAAATAAAGTAGAAATCCAAAATAAGTACTGAATTAATGTACTTGTGATGTAAATAATGGTAAGAAGTGGCTTAGTATGCCCAGTTAGGGGTTATAGGTTTGTGTATTCTGGGGATTTGTCTTAGCCCTGCAAGGTACTTGGCTAAACTTCCTAGTTGTCTTGATGCGCAGCAGTCCATGTGTGTTGGCTTATAGGCTAAGGAATAATAACTTGTGGTTCAGTTTCATTGAATCAGTTCCATAGAATCAGTTCCATAGAATCAGTTCCATTGAATCAGTTCCATTGAATCAGTTCCATTGAATCAGTTCCATTGAATCAGTTCCATTGAATCAGTGCCATAGAATCAGTTCCATTGAATCAGTTCCATAGAATAAGTTCCATTGAATCAGTTCCATAGAATCAGTTCCATTGAAGGCTGTATTGTGTTACTAATAAAGTTAAAGCAAACTTGGAAAAGCTTGGCTTACACAACTAATTAAGTAGACTAGTAAACAGATACACACACAATTTGGAAGCCTACAATCAAGTCCAAAAATCCCTTCGGTAGTGCAGTTTTATTTTGTTTGCGAAATGAAAAGTTAAAGGTTGATGAACAAAAGGTACTTGGATATATTGTAATAATTTCGGTCTGCATACCACGAAAGTCCATCAATCTCAAATATTATACCTCTCTCCAGAGAGGACACTGTGCTGTACGACAGTGACAACTATGCTTAGTACTGACGGATCACCTGGCATACACAGAACCCGCACTCAGACAAACTACACGGAGTGTTGTTTGAATAGTGGATTCGTTTCTCAACACAAAAGTCCTAGGGTGGCTCTCCACTAGGGTGATTGGCAGGAAATGAGTGAACAAATGCAATGAACATATACGATTCCAGCCTTTTTATAGGTAAGCAGGCAGGAAGTTATTAGCATAATATTATAGAAAAGTAAAGGTACAGGAAGTAATTAGACCATTTGGAATACAGATATAAATAGTAGACAAATCATACAATGCATAGGAATTAAAAGTAATTGGTGGAAAGTGGCTAAGGGCAGAGTCATATCTCCTATTGCTCAATCACAGGTATACGCAGGGCTCCAGGGCTACAGCTAGCTTGTGGTTATGGTATTTGTTATTCCGAGGAAGGGTACTTCCTTTTCTCGCTCCAGAGTAGGATTATAGATAGTTTTGCAGGTCCTGTACTATGGCAGCCAGGTTAGACCGGCCCTATGTCACCATACCGGACGGGTGTGTGATCAATACCGGCCCATTTCAGGGGTCGATACCAGCCCTGCATGATGTGCTACCTGCACAGAAAAGCTTTCCACCGTCACAGCAGCTTTTCGATGGCTGTGGTTGGAACTTTAGCGCACTGGTCTGTAGAGTGGAGTGGTAAATTGCCAGCTTACCACTGCCTTTCATCAAAGTCTACCACATACTTCTCTCCAATAAAGACACACTCGATCTTTAATTACAACTTACCAAGAGCAGTATGTGTGGGGGTGTATCTGTACCCATGTTAAGTATATTTGTATATACATACGTTTCACAGGTATATATATATAGCTATGTACAAGTCTGGCAACTCTTAAAAGAGAGCGCCCCTAAGGCTGGTGGCTTGCTGACGCAGCCGCCCTACTTCGGGGTCACAAGCCACGCTTCTACTTTCACTGTCTTAATCTGTTCACTAGAGAGTATCTGGTGTGTTAGCAGCCTCTTTAGTTCACCCAACTGTTCGTCCAACATGACGACGCCAGACTCTATTGAGGTAGCCAGACAATCACTGTGGTGAAGGAAGGTCTGCGAGAGCCTTGGTATGACCTGTTCCTCCTTCGGCTCTAACAGTATGACATACGGCACTGGTGGTGGCACGGACACTTTACAGTGTGGGCTGGTTGCCCGCTTAGGGATCTTGTAACCTGTCAAGGAGTGCACCTGCCTGCTCCTGCTAGCTGACACCTTCTTTTGTGTGTTGCTTTGTACCGAAGATCCCAGCCTCTTGTTTACTGAGGTCCGGGCAGGAGTTGGTTTCCTTGATGTGTAGGCTGACACTGTCTGACTTTTGTGGGGTATTCCGACCGAATAAACTAGCAGAAGCTGCTGTAGCTGGGTCAATCGACAGTATATACAATCTCTCGTCTTCAAGTAGTGTGTGGTGTCTCCTGGTGCATTGAACTTGCATTGCTGGGAGTACACAGTATCCCAACTCTCACTTGCATAGTGGCAGCGGCAGTAGTGCCTTAGATAGTGCCAGAGGATGTGAACCCTCAGCTGGCGGATATTCCTTGCTCTGTAAGCACGCTTAGTGCAAGTATAGTCCTTTGCTTCCTGTAGCAGGATCTTTACCCTCTCCTCAGTTTTTGCCATTACCCATCGCAGCATCCTTCACCTTGTGGGGTTCCTGCGTCTGTCTTCCATCCAAGAGGTGGTAGGCTCATAATCTACCGTGGGTGAATTTGGCACTGGCTTCTCGCTCTCTTCCACATCCTCCACCGGAGGGTTTACAACCTTTACTAACCGGATGGCCAGTGTTTGCTTCACGTCAACTCAGGACCGTGACTCTACAACAACATGTGCATTGTTATTGTCATGCAATGTGTTTAATGGTTGCTGATACAACGGCCGGGCATGTTACGATACAGTATTGTGTTTAAGGAGGCAACAGTGGCCTTGGAAGTCCTACAACTGGTAGGATTTTCCATACTTCCAACTCACGAGAGTGTCGTCCCTTATTAGGGGAATGCGAGCACTTGTTCTCCTCTTTCCACAATACCGCAGCGGGGCCAGTTACAGATCGACCCGGGGTGTAGTGCACAGTGCTGTGAAGCACTAAGGTTGGTGGTAAGGAAGTCGTAGGACCAGCACCTTTAGCCGCCATGACAGGTTTTCTTCTGACGGTAGTGCCTAGAAGGGTAATAAACACCTTGTGCGCTATCAGTCTTCAACGACCAAACTTCTGGAGGACCCTGGGCCAGTGGAGGGTTACCCCGGGCTGGCATGAAGGTCCCCTGGGCCGATAGGAGTCATCCCGGGCCGGCAAGCAGGCAGCATCAAGTGGCACACACTTGATTTTCCGTCTTTTTTCATATACCGCCCTGATAAGGGATTCAGCAGTGTTTTTCTCTAGCATAGCATGTAATCTACTGCCACCAGCACTGGGTGAAAACTCAGATACAGTTTCCGCAAAGCTAGGTGGGCTACCACTCCGTAATGCCAACGGATCTCGTGATGAGCAGTTTTCAAACAACCATTTTGAAAATGCTATGTTAAGGCGCTCACCATCTTCCTCCTCCTTAGCTTGCTTCTGTATCATCTCCCTTGCTGGAGGTTCTTTAAACAGTTTGGCTGTGGGCATGGCTTGTAGTACTGGCTTGAGACTGGCTGGCGGATATTCCTCCAGATCTTCATCCAGCAGCAGGTTCTCCTCGTTATCTTCGAATTCTAGGCAGTTGATTAACGTGTTGATAATAGGTGTGACTTCTTTGCTGTCTTTTGTGGGTATGAGTGGCTGTTCAATGCTGCAACGTTCTTCACAACCCTGACTTGTTCTGTCTACCTTCACAGGAAGCGCATGAAGTGTTGGTGTACTGGGGGTTTTTGGCCATTTTCTTATCTTTCTCTTGTGCTTGGTATCATCAATCTGTTGAATGGAATTTTTTGGGAGGGGGGGGGGGGGTCCTGAGGGCGCTTTTGCAACCACAAGTGGCATAGAACGCACCTCTCGTGTTGGTTTTTTGAGTGATTTTCCTGCTTTTTAGTCTTTCCACTAGACGGGTAGTGGGAATTCCCGAATGGGTACAGTCAAGTGCTTTTGTAGAATGCCTCTACACTGTGCTTGCTGGCTCTTCCTTTACACTACTTTGCAAGAGTTGGATGGCTGAGGGCAGCTACCTCTCTTCAGCAGCGGGGCTCACATCTCTCCATCACATGAGCGTAGCCAGCGGAGGAAAAACACTGTTTTGCTTCTAGCGTCCACAGTTTCAGTCCTATCCGACTGAAACTTGTTGCTGTAGGCCTGTAGTTGAACGTTCTCCACAGTCTGATGAGATTCCCATATGGGTGTCTCCATCGTGGGTGTCTGTATGTGGAATTGGTCTGTCTTAAGGGGGCGTTTCTCTTTTTCTGGGGCAAAAAAGGGCTCTCTACTGGCTCTGCACTTGCCCGTCTGATGCTATCTATCAACAATCGCCAGTGTTATCTGTGCATGGAAGCTCATGCCCATCTATGATGACCTTGGAATCTTGGAATCGCAGAGCACGCTCGTGTACGGTAAGGAACGGCATGTCAATAATGGCATCTTCATTGATATCGCTGATCACGAAGTTTACACTCACCCTGAACCCACGTAGCTGCAAGCTGACTTCCATTGTGCTATATAAGGGGATCCTAGATCCTTTCACCATCAGACCATGCAACTCGCCATGTTGTAGCGTATTCTTCACAGACTGTGGTAGTTGCCAGTAAGTGTGTCTAGACAGCAGGTTGGTAGTACAACTGGTATCAATCATCGCGGTTGCTGGCCTACCGGCTAATCATCCAGCTAGGAAGTAGCTGGCCTCGAAAAGTCGCTCTAGCTGTGGTTTTGCTGTTTGTTTTTTCTTGGGGTGTTATCAACTCAACAGATTTGAAGGGCCAGCAGAGGGTCTGGAGGGTGTCCGGCTTGCCCGACTACAATCAGCTGCCAGTGGCGTTATTGTGGGCATCAGCCGTTTACAGTCTGTCTAGGGGTATCTGAGAACATAACTGTGCATTGGGCGCGAGGACTGTTTCATTCGTTACTATTTTTAACCTTTTCTTATCTTTTTCCTGTACACCTAATTGGCTATTATGTATATTCTTAGCACATGATTGGCTTAGGACAATGCTAGCTTCCTGTGCTTGAGCCTATATAAGGCTGGAGCTTGCCTCTACTCTTTGCACTTGTTTGTTATATCTACTCTTGCCACTTCACTCTACAGGATTACCTCCCTAGAGCAGTATATTGATACAACACACGTGTTCACACCACAGAAAGCTGACTAGTTTGTCTGAGCCACTGGCTCCCTTTACTAATTGCTAGAACTGCTTGGAACAAGTCGAACCAGCCATTCTAGCGGTGTCCCCTCTGGAGAGAGGAAGAGTACTTGAGCTTGGTGCGATTCTGTGATACCACGTCAAAATCCACTACAGTATTATAGGCATAGTTTATAACTACCTGAGTAGTCTCCTGGAGTACCCAATGACTAAAGGGAAATACAGGTGGGACTTCCCTGTTTAAGGTGCATAAAATAAGCTAGTTGTTGTTGAAAAATCACCTGCCCTTACCGGCCACTGCACAAATAAACATACAAACGCATACCATACCTTGCGTTGTGGGTGTCTTTTGTGAGGAAATCGGCATTTTTTCAGTAAATTTCGGTGTTGGCGAAATATTATACACAGGTTTAGTTGATACAGTTTCTGATATTTTAGGCTTGGTGGGTATTGTCTTGGATGATACAATTTTCTTAGACGTTGAAACTGCAGCTTCTGGCTTTGTTGATACAAATTTTTTAGTTGTTGATGGTCTGAGCTTTGATGATGAAAATTGATCCGATTTTGAAGTTGCAGATTTTAAAGTGGTTCGAGTAGCAGGATCCTTAGTTGCCGGAGTCAGTGGTTCCAGCTCAGTTGATTTAGGGTTTAAAGTTGACATTTCACTCGCTACATAGTCTGCAATAGATATGAAAGCATTTATTGTATCGCTCATGAACTGCGCTGGCAATTGTGCATAGTGATAATTGGGAACTGGATATATAACTGTAGAGATGAGGAAAGTCCCTAAACTTTTTCAATGAGTTGTTTTTGAACTCTTCTATATTATATATTGTTAACAAATGCTAAACAATATGCAGTGTTACAAGTTCCTGCACGAGATTCAAGTCTTGAATAAGTTAACATGAGCAATACTCTTCATACGTATTTAACTTTACATGTATTTGACCTTACATGTATTTGACTTCATAACTATTTCGCTTCATATGTATTTCACTTTACGGATATTTGATTTCATACTTATTTCATTTTATATGTATTTCACTTAATACGTATTTGTCTGCATATGCACTTGTCTTCGGTTGTATTTGGAGAAATTCAAGTATACTGAAAGAATTTCCAAAATACGAATTTTTTCTGGCTGACTTCAACAGAAGTCCATTCAATAACTGCTGTACAAGTTTTTCAAATATTTTCCATGTGCCATGCCCTTTTTTCAACTTTCAAACAAGAGAAATGGTACAATAAATCAAATTTGTGTTCTTTTTAAATATTTTACATCAAAAGTACAAGTAAAGTAGAAATCCAAATAAGTACTGAATTAATGTACTTGTGATGTAAATAATGGTAAGAAGTGGCTTAGTATGGCCAGTTAGGGGTTATAGGTTTGTGTATTCTGGGGATTTGTCTTAGCCCTGCAAGGTACTTGGCTAGACTTCCTAGTTGTCTTGATGCGCAGCAGTCCATGTGTGTTGGCTTATAGGCTAAGGAATAATAACTTGTGGTTCAGTTTCATTGAATCAGTTCCATAGAATCAGTTCCATAGAATCAGTTCCATTGAATCAGTTCCATTGAATCAGTTCCATTGAATCAGTTCCATTGAATCAGTTCCATTGAATCAGTGCCATAGAATCAGTTCCATTGAATCAGTTCCATAGAATCAGTTCCATAGAATCAGTTCCATCGAAGGCTGTGTTGTGTTATGAATAAAGTTAAACAAACTTGGAAAAGCTTGGCTACACAACTAATTAAATAGACTAGTAAACAGATACACACACAATTTGGAAGTCTACAATCGAGTCCAAAAGTCCCTTCAGTAGTGCAGTTTTATTTTCTTTGTAGAAATTTAAAAACTGGTGACAAAAGACACTTGGATATATGTGCCATAGAGTTTTACCCAGCCGAATTTATCAACAACTAATAATTAATGCAAAACTTATTTCATTCCAACAATGAGATTCTGTTTAATAAAATACACTTTATGCCAAAAAATCTTGTCCTGGAAGTTAAAGGTAAGTCTGTGTTGACCAACTTAAAATTGTTGACTGCTAAACCAATCATGTGGAGAAAGTCCAAGTTCTAGTGTCAAAGAGTAGAGACAGAAAAGGTAGCTAAAAAGGCACTCAACACCAGACAGTTCGGTGAGCAATAAAGACAACCAGAGCAGGCTGACTCTTTATCTAGTCTTAAATAAGCTGATAAAACCCCGAAGACAAGTCTCAACACATGAAGAAATTAACTGATAAAACAAGATAAACAATTTCCCATAGTTACACATCTCGCACCATCAAGGACAGAAAAAATTGCATGTAAACAACAACTAAAAATAAATGATTTTGGGGCTCTTACAGCTCACCCAGATGCTTCTGGTTTCCTGCAAGCCTGTTCATCATCTTAGCTCTGCACAACGTTAGGACAAGTTGCAACTTCATAGGCAACGTTAAGCATGAGCAGCTTATTGGTAAAAGATACATGAAACAACCAAAGATGTGTTTACGGAACAAGTGGCATATACTATGCGGCCTACTGTAAAAAATAAGCTTTTTATGTCTATGCATGATTCAATTGAGCTGACAAATAGAGATGTTCAAGTAGCCAAGTGTGGCGAACAAAACCCATTGGATAACTGAAGGCATGAGAATAATTATCAGCCAAACAAGTTAAAAAAAGCTGCTCATCTGTAGGTGTTACCACATAAACATTTTTGATAGGCAATTTTTACATTGACTAGAGTCAGCGAAAGGGAATAGCGAGGTGAGTCGCAGCCAGAAACTAGAAACGTCGATGCCAAAAATCACTTAAATGTCTGCACAAGATGTGCGAGAAAAAGAAATGGATGAGATAATCATTCAGCGGCGTAGTGAGTGATACTCATAGGGAAGAAGCGAATTACACGGAGAATGAGCAATGGCAACGATGCTGATAGTAGCGGCATGAAGAGCTCTGCAGCAGTACAAAAAGACCATTGCGCACCATTTTATAACCCAACCTAGCTTCTCATCAACGAAGATGTATATTTTCATACTTGGTGACAACTGTTTAACATGCCACACTGTGATGCTCACAAGACGATTGTAATATGCACACTTACACGTTCCTGAATACTTTACCCTTCTTCAAATGGATTCTGGCATATATTAGAATGTGGTTCATGTTTCTGCTTTTTTATAATGTCCAATTTTTGTTAAAAAAAAATGGTATCAGTGGTAATACTGTGAATTTTTTGTGAATAAGGTTTCATTAAATGAACAAGAGCTCCACTACTACATAACTCTGTTTAAATAAAGAAGATGGCTGTGCTACTACTGGCAGCGCTAAACTGTGGCCTGTTTGGTGACAGCGCTGAACTGTAGCCTGTTTGGTGACAGCGCTGAACTGTGGCCTGTTTGGTGACAGCACTGAACTGTAGCCTGTTTGGTGACAGCGCTGAACTGTAGCCTGTTTGGTGACAGCACTGAACTGTGGCCTGTTTGGTGACAGCACTGAATTGCGACCTGATTTTCACTAACTTTTGCAAAACATAATATCTTGGTTTCACATGGGGTAGTAAAACTTTTAACTCTGCGAAGATAATTTTAAAAAGCACAAAACGTTGAGAGTGAGGAAGTTTCACAACAAATAAATAACTAGTTACAATATTCCTTGTCATTGTTGTAGATTTTAATGTCACTAACATCTGTGCACATGTTGTACACATTCCGCAGTGTACACACATTCTGGCATCCTCATTATAGCCATTAGATGACCAAAATGCTTAAAATTACTGATACTGAAAGTACCGACCCTGCGAATGAGTCAGTGCCGACCCTGTATGAGTCAGTACCGAACCTGTATGCACCATGCAGGGCCAGCAGGAAGTGAGTTAGCATAGGCGGAGAGTTAGAAAGTAGCTTGAGAAAATGAGAAGGCCATATCCAGGAGCTAACCACCCGTAACTCTGGGGAAAGACAAAGAGCAACGGCTAAGAAAGACTAAAGACCAACGACAGAAAGTGGCTAGGACTGTGATTGGTCCACCGACTTGTGACTCTGCCTGCTACTTCTGGGCGCCATATTCATTTAGCCCTATACACTCCTTGTGATTGGCTTAATATTTATATCTGCCTGATCACTTGTGCATTCTATATTACACTTAAACTATTGGTTGCTTACTCATATTACTTCCTGCTACTTCCTGTCAACTGCCTATAAAAAGCAGAACTTTTGTTATAGAAACTCAGTTTGTATGTGGGATTTTACTTACTTGTACTCTGGTGGAATAAAAGCATATTTACTCAACAGCACTGAGTTATGCGTCTAAGCCGAGGGATCTTTATTAGTCGTGGAGTTGAGCATACTCCTCCACACTACTTTCGGTGCAGTACCGACCTGTTGCTGTCTCGATGATAAAGACAACTGGTGGCAGCATACACTTTGGATTGCAACCGACTTCAGTTAGTGATTTTACGCCCCAAAAATCCACTACATCATTACTGTATGCTTTTGTTTGTATACCGATGAAAACTCTCAACTGTCTACCAAGATGCCGAAACATAAAAAGTTATGCCTAGAAGCAGAGTGGTAGCTTGTTTACTAATCTAACATTTAGGCTGCCAAAGACAGTATCACAGCACCTGCAGTATGTGTCACTCACCGTTATTTGTAATTTCCACAGAGCATCTTCCTTCTGGAACAAAACCTTTTGTCCCGCATTCATAAATAATTGTCAGTTTCCAAAAATCACAAATCTTTAATACTTGCACCTATAAGGCAAACACATTTTAGCACGTGCAGGAAATAATCCAAAGTCAATAAAAGCCTGTAATATCCACGCACATATTTTTGGAGCATTTTTTTTCACAATTTTTGCATGAATTGTAGGCACTAGGTGCATGAATGCTGAAGTAAAAGTGAGTTACTCACACAAAAAAATTTGATGGCTAGGCTAATATGAATACTATTTTTTCCAACATCTGAAGCAAAAAACTGATTGACGCTTGTACTTCATAGCGGCGAGTTCATACATCATATAGAAAAACCAGAGAACCTCTGCTACAAGCTGAAATGGTGAAAAAAACTACTCACAAATAACAGCTCATGTATGAACTCAAACAATATTACATTAGGTCTAACTTGGCAATTCCCCAAAAACCTTATTTTAATAAGTTTTCTGCACTTTCTATAGGGACCAGGGTGGTCATAAGTGTTCATAAGCATTTCCGAGTATTTTTAGAACCAAAATCTTGGCCACAACCAAGTTTGGTGAGCCATCACATCGACACATCTATGCTGACGGAGTGGTGACCAGCTAGCTCTAATTAGCGTATGTGGAAGGGGAGCACTCCTATGTGCAGCTAATTCAAATAGGAAACAAAAATGAGCAAAGTTGAAATGAACTAACAGTGCTGCATGAAGAGTTAAACTTTTCCTCTTTGAGTGCTACATCAGTTGTGCACGAAACTGTGGACTCCTTGTTTCCATTAGACTGGAGTTTAGTACATTCTTTCACCCAGCAAGTGGTGGCTGAAGTGCACTTTCTAAATCCTTGATAATTTCTGCTATAGGAAGTTTCTCTGTAAAGAGGAAAATGTAGATAAAATCTGGTATGGAGAGAAACTTGCAATGTTGTTTTTTAAATTTGAAAGTTTTAAGAAATGTTTTTACAGCAAAAGTTTTTTGAAGACTTTCATAAAAGACTCAAATTTAATGTGAAAACTGGCATGCTAAGTTTACAAAACCAACGGCATAGACTATAATCTCATGGACGTTAAATACATAGCCTAGTAGTAATTTTCTTTAACTTTTTTGATTTTACAAACCATACTAATTGTTTACAAAGTAGGCAGTCAGTGATGCCCTGGATTGCAAATAGCAATTAAAAAACAAAAATGGCCAGCCTCATCTTTTATTTTACAGTTGTGCACCAATTAATAGTCCCAAGAACTCTCTATCCATTTCTGCATGGAGCTTGATTACTATTAGATTTAAAAAATAAAACTTCATTAATAATGTACAGCTTTGATAATGCAATCCTAAGGAACTTACTAATTTTCACTAGCTTTTAAAATCATACATTTTTCTATAAAATAATGATATATACTCTTGTTTTAAACATATTTATGTCTCTGCGTGTCACTTTTTGAATTACAAGCACTTGTTTTTGTCTTATGCTCATCAAGAACAAATCAAATATTTTGCATGATAATGATGTCTGCTGGAACTTGAAAATAGCTTGGAAAGCATCAAGTTTAGCTGTTAAGCCTTGGCTGCACACACCTACGTTTGCAGGAAAGTGGCAAGAAATAGCTTTCGTAGCTTTGCTCTGGTGGCTACGCACACAGATATATGATCACCACAATGTTACGGATTGTCCAGTGAGGCAAAGAGGGTCTATTACTATAAATGATCATTATACATGCCTGTTATATGTGAATGTAAATCATAGTAATTAAATAATTATTATATTTGTTTATAATAATGGTTCAATGATTTTATCAACCACAATAAATAATTGTTGTTTACAAACAATAGTAAGTTTTTTATAAATAAAGAAACACTCTCTTTGGAAGAAGTAACAAATGGATTGTCGACCAATCAGTAATGACCAGGTCAAGGTTGCAATATAAAAAAATCCGCTGGAATCGTCAAATTTTGTCCAATTGTAGATGGTTATGTCCAATTGCCTAATCACCGAAGTGTCCAACAAAAAATTTTTTCACAGACCAAACAAATAAAACACATTTTCTCCGCAGACCAACAAAACGTAGACGCGCATAGCCGCTGAATAGCTCACTTACCCGCAGGTGACAACCAGACAATCGGCGATGTTCCACATCTGTTCGCACAGTAATAGAAGCAAAAAGCACTTCTTGCTGACCATGATTTTAAAGTAGCTCCACACAACACTAAAACATATTATGTCGCTATTTCCTGTATTTTGCTTTTGGTCAACAGCAATGACAAATTCATTTGAAGAGTGCCTATTGTATTGTGGGAAAATAATTGAGCTCACTTCCAATCAGTCGAATGACTTGCTTACCAACCTACTTGATTAGGTTTGTTATTATATGTTTTCTGAACTTGCAGTTGAAAATTTGCGGAAGGAAAACATATTTCCAAAGACCAGATAATTTTTTGTGAAATAATGACATCACATTTTATTGAGGAATTTTAGGTATGTGATAAAAATATGGCAGATAAGAGAATAAATTGTTTGAAAATAGATTTTAAAAATGGCAGCAGTAATTCGATCTAGTGGAAGAATATTTGCTAACGTTCAGTCAGGTCTTGTGAAGGTATAAAATAACTTGATGCGATTATTTGCAGATGATAGGTATAACAACAAATTTTCTGTTGAGTTGTTTTCTCTTTGGCAATACCCATAGTAGGTACATTATAGTATCTATAAACAACACATGCAGGTGCTGTCTCATGCATAAAGACTCAGATACACTGTGTTTTGATGACGTGAAACATTAGCTTCTCCGCATATCAAAAGGGTCTGTCAAAATATTTTACTTTTCAAAAGTTTACAAAGCATTACAAAATATATTTTCAACAGTTTTCAGGTTTTTGTTGTCGTTAAACCTTTTGCTGATTCACATTTTTTTTATTTACAATTTTGGTTTTTTTCTTTCACCATTTTCAAAGTGATATTCTTGTATTGCCAATACCTAAAGAATAAGACACTTTTTGATTTCAAGTTGCTTTGAAGCTAAAACTAAGTGCTATTAAATGTTAACTTTTGTCGACAAAAAAACCTCGTAATAATATTCAATGTGTATACGTGTTGTTACTCTCTATTCACTTCTCTCTTGTCACTCACCCCCATCCTCCCCCCCCCCATCCTCCCCCCCCCATCCTCCCCCCCCATCCTCCCCCCCCATCCTCCCCCCCCATCCTCCCCCCCCTCTCACAATAGCCCTAGCCCTAAGCTCCACAGTGCTATGCTACTGGATAAATACTTTCTATGCCCCTTCTCTCTATGACCAGAAAGAAGTTGTCTACAGAAACAAGGCTGCCATGCCCATCACTGTATCACGCCCCCAACTCAACCCCAAGTTTCCCTGTCAATTCTAATATGCCCGCAACTGATCTAACATATTGCAGACAACTCCCAACCTCTTATCAATACCTCCTTCAAAATAGCCTGACTTTACATGAACTATTTAATTTCACTGGGGACGAGGCAGTTCCGCATGTATTCACCCTCAAGAAGGCTGGATTATGGATCAGAGTGCAAATGTACCCAATGCCAACTAAAACTTTAAATGAAAAGGCATCTACAAGATAATACCTTGGCACTGACTATTAAGGTTAATGCCCCTACCCACAAGTAGCCTATCAGAACTCTGCATTTCAATGGATAAGTAGGGCTCAAACCATTATTGGCTCGTCTTTAGCTAGATGCGCTAATACTTTATTTTCCTTTGTAAACCAATAAAAGTTAGATTAACTTTACATTAGGCATAGCGTGCCTGACTGGTCAATATTGCTTACTTTGAGTATGATTTGATTGAGTGACTTGGTGGTTGAGTGACTTGAGAATGACTTGATTGAGTGACTTGAGTATGATTTGGTTGAGTGGATTGGTGGTTGAGTGACTTGGTGGTAGAGTGACTTGGTGGTTGAGTGACTTGGTGGTTGAGTGACTTGGTGGTAGAGGTGACTTGGTGGTTGAGTGACTTGGTGGTTGAGTGACTTGGTGGTAGAGTGACTTGGTGGTTGAGTGACTTGGTGGTTGAGTGACTAGGTGGTTGAGTGACTTGGTGGTAGAGTGACTTGGTGATTAAGTGACTTGGTGGTTGAGTGACTTGGTGGTAGATTGACTTGGTGGTAGAGTGACTTGGTGGTTGAGTGACTTGGTGGTAGAGTGACCAGGTGGTTGAGTGAGAATTAGATACAACTCAGGGCTGAGGCAGTGGAGTGGATCAAAAGCTAATAAGAAGGAGAGAGTAACCTACAGGACTGTGTGCCATGCTTGCAGTCTTGTGATTAGCTGATAATGTTTACATTATTGTAGAAACTGTATTGATTGGTTGATAAATTGTATAATTGTCTATGATTTGCTCACCCCAATAAGGTAGTGAGCCTTCCTGACCACTTCCTGTAAAAGGAATTGTTGTGAGTGATGAAAGCAGAAGTCTTGCAGAGTGTGCTAGCTAACCATATTATATTGCTAAACAGTATGCGTTAAATAAATTATTATCAATTGGAAACTCTGTATCATTCGTTTGGGGCGCAGTCCCTACACTAGTTGTCTAAAGTCAAGCAAGTGGATGCCATTGTGTCGGTAGTGCAAGAGGAAAAACACTACCATATTAACTTTAACAATAGATTAGTTTCATGTTTTTTGAAATTGTTGCTGCCATGTGTTAAGGCCTCAATTTTCCAATAAAAATTTAGTGTTTACCATTAATTTACAACATCTTCTTTTTTCTGTAAACATTCAGCACTACATTAAACCCAAAGCAATGAGTAGATTATTGTGCATCAGGGCAAGTCACTCTTTTATTGAACACCCATCAACTACACAGAATTGCCAATTAATCTCAAAATCAATATTGTTGTCTAATCAGTAAAAGAAATTAGAATGCAAACTAGACAGCTTATAAGTAAACTAAATTGGGACACTGATGGGTTTATTTGCTTTAGAGATAATGATAAATACTACCTATAACATCATTTGATTGGAGCCCATTATCTGCTCACCTATCTGTGCAATTACATGTATGCTATTATTATTAGAATAAAGTTATTGATAACTGAAGCCGTTTGTAGTTAGCCTTGCAGGTTGCCTCACTAATATATCCTGTGTTCTATCAAATCCAGCAGAACCCTGTGGTACTCAGTAACTCGCATAGTTGATAGAGATGCAAACACTACTAGCAGTAGTGCTCCTCTAGACAAAGAGTTGATCCGATGTAACTCGATGTAGTTCAGAATAGCCGTGGCGTAGCTCGACACAGCTGTTACCCTGTGCTATGATATACCTGGCGTAGCTCGACACAGCAGTTACCCGGTGCTATGACATACCTGGCATAGCTCGACACAGCTGTTACCCTGTGCTATGACATTGTTCAGCAGTAGATAAGTTATCTATCTATTCTACGCCAGTAGCTGTTCGGTGAAGGACAAGTGCAAATCCTTCACAATATTTATATATAAACCAATGCGGTGGTACAAAACAGCGATTTCAGCCATAGACAGAGGGAATGACTCCAATGCTACATAGATTAAATGCATAAGTAGTTGTTTTTAGTAAAATGATTTTCTTTTAGCACACAAGAAGCTTAATCCAACCTCAATCAGCAGGAGCTCTAGCGATATAATGACAATGCATCAGGGATTTGCTTAAATAATTTACTAACAGCTCAATATCACAACAAACAAAACTTCTGTGGGCGTATTTCAAAGAATCAATGAGACCTTTCTTGTAAGTTAAGTGCCAAAAGGCCTCAATTCACTCATTGAAAAGTGAATACTATGATGGCTCAGTTTTGTGTTTTGCGTTTTAAAACATCTGAGCGATTTCCAAACCGTTTGAATGCTTTTGATGTAGTCTGAAATTTTGCAAATCTTCTGACCACTTTGTGAAATCGTTCATACCCTTTGAAATTTCCGAGCCAATTTGCTGGCTCGCTCTATTGATCATAGATCTCCAGTATATTTACGATCGACAATTTTTTTATTAAACGCCGAACAGTCGAATTTTCATTGAATAAATAAAAAATTGTTTTTATTTATTAAATATTATTTGTTTTATAAATTTTAAATAATATATACAACCTAGTTGTAATTGTAACAAATTGATTTTACAGATTGTATTGAACAACAGTTCTATACAGTTAATTGATTAGCTCTAAGTCTTTTGATCTATGTCTGCGTTGGTAAAGTTGCATAGAGACTATAAAGAAAATGATAGCGATCATTTTGGTTTGAATGCCATGTGCTTTGCAACTGTAGTTGAGATTGTTTCAAAACAGTTCAGACCATTTAAAAATAGTTCAATTGATTTGTAAATAGTTCATACTCTTTCTAAAGAGTTTATACTGTTTGTAATTTTCTAAATCATCTGAAACATTTTATAAATCCTATGAATTGTTTGCGAAGTAACTATACGCTTTGCTAAATTTACAATTGTCAGACAGGAAATACAGTTTTATTGCAACTGCGAAGGACGACAATTCATGTATTATAATCAACAAGCCCGTTTTTGAACATAGTTTCTCAGGCTATTTTACTACAATTACCCAATTAATTTCAATGTAAAATATGCTTTGCAAACCGTCTAGACTATTTCAAATCCGTTCATACGTTTTGAAACCGAAACCGTCTAACGTTATGAGCCACCATAAAATACTTATAATTTTGAATGAGTCAATTGCTGAGTGTAGGGATGAAAACTTCATATGCTCTGTAGTTTTAGATGCATTGTAAAAGGTCATCTACAATTTAATCAATATTACAGGACAATGTAAGCATTCACTTACGACAGTAGTAATATATGAGCAGATCTCCCTACCAAGTGTTTTTTTGTGGATTAGACCTTGGAGGTTATGCAATGGGTTACGACGTTGGATGAATTCGCCGAGTTTATATTGTATTTCATTTGAGGGGTACTTGAGTGGCATTTGAGTGGCATTTAAGTGGCATTTGAGTTTTTGATTATTTTTTTACTTATTTTGAACTTATATGGCATATAGATTTTGCATGTATGGCATTTGATTTTTTTGATAGTTTTAACATTGTATATAAATGAAAACGTGATAAGATTGTATGGTTATTGGAAGTTAAGATGTCGACAGAGGATGATGTTGAGATGAGACCGATGAATGAAGTTGATACTATTGATGGTACTGAACGTGATATGATAGATGTTTTACCGAGTATGAAGCGTAAAGCGTTGATAATTATGATAATTTTGGTATTTGTCGTAGGGCTTTCCACTTTTGGAGGTGTTACTGAGTTTAGTATGTATGAAGAAGCTATGGAAAAAATACAAAAAGCGAGAAACTCTCCTGTTGGAACCATAAATGAAACTACTGTTGATTGATGAACATCTTTTTATGATGAATGGGAAACCTGAAGATTATGACCCGAGGATGCGATCTCCTTTTACAGCAATGATTGCAGGACCAACTGGATCGGGAAAGACGCAAGCGATTTTTCGAATGATTGAAGCTAGTCAGACTATAGCACACCCTCCACCAACAGAGATTCACTACTGTTATGGAGCCTACCAAAAAGCCTTTGATGATGTATCAGGAGAGATTTTTCATGAAGGCATGATAGATATAACAGTGAGTTTTCCCAGAGATGGTAAAAATCGATGGCTGATAATTGATTATCTCATGGATGAAGTTTCTGGTAAAGCCGATGCTAATGCTTTGTATACAAAACATAGTCATCATTTGAACATAAGTGTGTTTTTTATTGTTCAGAATCTGTTTTTAAAAGGAAATCGTACAATTTCCTTGAATAGTCATTATTTTTTTCTTTTTAAAAACCCTAGAGATGCTTCTTCTATTTCCTATTTGGCTCGACAATGTTTTCCATCAAAAATAAAATATGTACAAGAGGCTTTTGAAGACGCGACAAAGAAACCATACTCTTATTTACGAATAGATACGACTCAACAAACGAATGATCAACATAGACTATTGGGAAATTTTACATCAGTTCTCCCTATGATATTATATGTACCCAAGTAAAAGGATATAAATACAATTACTATTCACTTCACCTCAATCATATTTTGTTATTCAACGACGCAACACGAAAGCATTATAATGTCTAAAGCTTTGGAGAAAAAATTAACAAAAAATGCAGCTGTGTTGTTATCGCTCAACAATACAACCTTTGCTATTCAAAAGTCTGTTATAGCCAAAGCCAAAAAGGAGTTTATTATGACTCTAATGGAATGTGCTAAAGCTATTATAAATGGAACGATACCATTGACATCATCTCAGTATAATGAGTTGCAGTGAAACGTGAAGGATATTAGCGCTTTAGTAAGAAAATCAACGTTAGATGATAAGAAAGCTGTATTGCAAAAAGGAGGATTTTTAGGCGCTCTACTAGGACCTATCATCAGCAATATAGTTCCAGGGTTACTTAAAAGTGTGCTAGGCGGAGGGAGAAGATAAAGATGAAACTCTCAACACGAATGATGCGAAATAGAATGGCGATTTTAGCTCTGGATGATCTGAGTAAGAAAGGAAAAATCGCTATAGTCGAAAAGGCTAACTCAGATTTGTTTCAATCATTGATAGAAAGTGTTAAAAATATTATATTAGGTAATGTTCCTCTTGATTCTGAGCAGTTTATTGAGTTGCAGCGTTACAAGAAGGAGCTACATAAACTTAGTGGTAGAGGGAGAGTTGATGATAAGCGTAAAATTTTGATTCAGAGTGGTAGAGGGAATCTTTTGGATGCTATTATAACACCTATTGTATCTGTTTTATCATCAATAAAAAGATGAATCGACAGCCTTTAACATTCTCCAGACGTAATTTTATACTCACTGAAGATGAATACTATAGATTAACAGAAAGAAAGGATGATAAAACAGTGGTAAAGGAAGAGAAAACCAGATCTCCATTGTATTATAATCCTATGGAAGCTATAACAGTGAGAAATATGAAGCGAAAGCGAAATGATCTACTGGAAACGGCTTAGGATTCTGACTTATCCTCATACGAAAAGTTAGATGAAAATGTTGAAAACCTACGTAGGTATTTGTCTGATGTCAAAAAGATTAAAAATAACCAAAACCAGACACAAAAGGATAGTTGGAATCTCATTAAGAAAAAAAAGACAGAGTCTACTTTTCCTTTGGCCAATAGCACAGTTATTGATAATAAACCTAATGTCTTTTCACCAAATGTTGATAAAGACAATGAGTTAGAATCAGTGAAAGTGGTTGATGATGATGATGATATTGGGACGGAATTAATAAAAGGAAGGTTGTTTGATACTGAAGACACAACCTTACTAGGAAGTACATTTCTTACTGATGGAGAAGATGAGCACGATAGTGAAAGCGAAAATTTAAAAGATTTTGAAAAAAAAGCAGCTGATTTAACAAAAAAAAAGAGTGATCAAACGATCGCTGTCAGAATGTTGAATAATCTGAGTAAAATTGGTAGATTCGACTCGGAGAAGGACAGACTGAAAATTGGAGAACATTGGTTGAATCCTAGGACTTCCAAAACTTTACTACGAGACGTTCTAACCGAAGGAGGTAAAATACAATCGGGAAATACCAATTACAGTAGATTTAAAAGCCTGCTAACTGATGAAGGAATCACAACTGTCAGAAAATCCCCGCATCGAACACGTACTCAGAAGAAAAAGTTGGTCGTTCCCGGTACTAATTCATGGACATCGACACGCTAAAAGAGTTGTATTACAATCCTGCATTACATACATCTCTACGAGGAGCTAGAGCTTTACTGAAAGCTCGTAGAAAACGAGAGGGAGAAAAAAGAATCCGTGAATGGTTGAGTGGTGAGGATGCCTACACGTTACATAAAAAAGTTGTAACCAAGTTTAAGCGTCGTCCTACAATTGTAGCTGGAATAGGGGAGCAGCTACAGGTAGATTTGATGGATGTTCGATCTCGAAGAGATGAAAATAATAATATAGCATTTTTACTGACTGCTATTGATTCTTTATCTAGAAAAGGTTGGGCTGTGCCGCTCATCAACAAATCAGGACCGGTAGTAGCAAGAGGATTGAGAAGAATAATAGAAGGGGAAAACTATAAAGCTTTACAATCTGATAAAGGTAAAGAGTTTGACAACGTCAATGTCAAGACTCTGCTAGCGGAAAAAAAGATCAAGCGCTTTACAACCGAAAATGAAACGATAAAGGCATCAATGGTGGAGCGTTTTAACAGAACTTTAAAAGAGAAGATATATAGATATTTGACATATAAAGATGACGATAGATACATTGATGCTTTACCAGAAATGGTTAATGCATACAACAACACAATTCATGGTGCTATAGGTATGAGACCAAATGATGTGAATTTTCAAAATCAAGAACTTGTATGGAATCGTGTGTATGAAGGAGGTGAACATAGTTTAACTCAAGAAGCAAAACTAAAGGTTGGGGATTATGTGAGAATAAGTAAGGCAAGAGGAGCGTTTGAAAGAGGATACACTCCGAATTGGACGATTGAGATTTTTATAATCACTGATGTACTTATTGATGAAAAACCTGTTGTATATAGGGTAAAAGATTTAGCTGAGGAGATGATTGATGGCACCTTTTATGAAAAAGAGTTGCAAAAAGTAAAAAAACCCACGATTTTCAGAATTGAAAAGATATTGGGAAGAAGAATGAAAAGAGGTAAAAGACAGATTCTGGTTAAGTGGTTAGGATACGGAGAAAAGTTCAACGAGTGGGTAGATGAATAGTTTATAAGGAAAGAACGCTTGATATAATCATCATACGTTGGGAAAATGTCGATGCTGATAACTTTACCCTCAAACTCTAGTGGTGAAGAGTTTCCTGATAATAACAATTCCGAATTTACAGTGAGACTGTATAAATATTTGGTTATCAATGGCGGTAAATGGGAGGTAGCTCTGCTAGATATGACTTTTTCTAATAATTGGAAAAATGTTACCGAAGGGAAAATATATCTAGAAAAGACTAATGTCTCCGGTAAAAGCGAAAAGTCCTTCATCCTAATCGGTAATGGAAGATATGATACTATAGAGGAGTTGGAGGAGATTATACGAAAGAGAATGAATGAAATGGATTTAGACAAGAAATTCGCCATCTCCTACAACAAGATCACCAACACCGCTTTACTAACTAACAGTGATCCTGATACTGCCATAAGCTTTTCCAAAGATATAGCATATATTTTTGGATTTGAATCAAAAACTACATACCCTCGTGGTAGATACAATAATATCACACCTCCTGATATAAATTCCGGTTTAACATCCCTGTATGTTTATTCCAACATTGTTGATAATAGAATGGTAGGAGATACGAATGTACCTTTATTGAGAGTAGTTCCAGTTCAAGGAAAGAAGAATAGTGTTGTGTATCAAGAATTTAAAAATCCTCACTATGTTGACGCTTCATCACTAAATAGTGATATGATTAAAGTACTTATAACGAGTGACGACGGTCAACGAATACCATTTGATGGTGGAAAGGTTGTGTTGACGGTTCACTATAGAGAGAAAGAATTATAATGAGTTTGGTACGATACACCCCTGAGGATTCAAAAGATTTTTTTGATGAGTACTACAAGATGCAAGCTGGAAATGGAATTGGAGTGTATAGCGGACGACGAGTGATGCCTAATATGAGAGGAAATGGACTTGGTAGTATTTTTTCAAGTTTACTTAAATCTGCAGCACCAATGCTGAAAAGAGGAGCAATTAGTTTGGGGAAAAGAGCATTGTCTGTAGGTGGAAATGTAGCGCGTGATGTCATCGATGGTCAAAGTTTTGCAGCGTCAGCAAAGAAGAGGGGAGTGGCAGAGTTGAATGATCTGGGGGGAGATGTGCTCAATGCAGTCCGTCCAGATAGAATGAAAAGGAGAAAAACAAGAGGTGGAAAGAAGAGGAGAGGTGTTGGTAATCGTGGTATATTTTAATAGCAGTAGAATCCGGTATAAAGACAGCTGAGCTCGATATCTATATTCATTAAGCGGTAACGCTTCAAGCATTCATCACTCGCAAAAGATGGCTAGCCTAAATGGAACAACAGGTAATAAGTTGGAAGGTTCTTCCTACAATATAAATCCAACGTTGGATGTATTTGCTACGGAACCAACAAACATATCGGTAGAAAGATCGGAATATGTTGTCATCAGACCTGATAGGTTAGATCCTTATGGTAGTATTGAGTTAACCTTGTCAGGGAGCACTGAACATTACACAGATCTTTACAACTCGTTTCTGCAAGTTGAAGCCACGGTTGTTCAAGATGATGGTACCAATATTTCAGGTAATGATGATGATGCAGTTGTGTGGATGGGGGATTCAATGCATGCATTATTCAGTGAGTTGAAAATGTCGATAGAAGGAACCACTGTTGAATACGCTAACAACTACGGTTTACGCCCCTACTTTTCACAACTACTCGAAAACAGTGCAGAAAGAAAGAAATATCAAGGTAAGATGGAAGGATGGTTGTATGATGATTCAACTAGCAAAGACGCTACTGATCACAAAACCGCTGATAAGAAAAAGAGGAGAGCTCTAATCATAGGTGGAAATACAATAGAATTAACTGGAAAACCTCATCTCGCATTATTTCAGCAAAAAAAACTAATAATACCAGGTCCTACTATGCAGCTGGAGTTTGAGCGTGCCTCTGGCAAACTAGCTTTGTTTGCTGCGAATGAGTCGCCTGCAGGAGGGGCAAAGATTAGAATTGATAAATTTGAACTTCATCTTTGTAAAGTTGAGGTGAATCCTACAATACAAAACTCCCAACTCAGCTTGGCATTGGAAGGTCACAACTACATTTATCCTGTTGATCGAAAACGGATAAAACTATATGGAATTCGTGCTGGTGTTGCGCAGATCGACATCACTTTGGAAGAAAACAAACAAAAACCTAAACAAATTTATTTAGGTTTAGTTAATCACAACGCAATGAACGGACGTTTCGCCTTGAATCCATATAGAATGCAGCATGCTAGTGTTGATAGTATTGTATTGAGAGTTGGTGATTGTCCAATTGGAAGGAGATTTGAACCAAATTATGCTAGAGGAATTTTTGGAAGAGAATATCATCAGTTTCTACACGCTACCGGAACTTTGCTTGAAGGCGATAGTCTCGGTATTACGAAAGAACAATACCTTGATGGTACTACACTTTATGGATTTGATTTGACTGGTGATTTTCTTAAAGAAGGTTTTCACTCTATGAAAAATGTCACAACAAGTGTGGAAATTCGTTTTAGCGCTAACACGACAGATGGATTATCCCTGGTAGCATACTTTGTAAAAGACGGTGTGTTGGAGATGGATAGCATTCTTCAATTAACTATCGGAGGTGACGCAGTGCTTTAAACAGAAAGTTACAGATGAATACCATACAAATTCGTTCGATCTTATCTTCAGACGTTTTATGTCAAAGCGTAGGGATTCATGTTGGAGCTAGAGAACAGTTTTGGAAGCAAATTTGCAATTTTCCAACAGGATGTTTCGTATTCAACACCCATTATTCTCATCAACCCGGAGAGCATTGGTTGGCTGTGTACGCTAATGATTCAGAGGTGGATTTTTTTGACTCGTTTGGACGTTCTGTTTCCTTTTATCCGGATGTAAATGAAATACTAAGTATTCATGGAGGATATGAAACAATACGAAGTAATGAAACACAACTACAAAATTTTTTGTCAACTGTATGTGGCGACTATTGTGTATACTTTTGTTTACTGAGAAGTAGAGGATGGAGTATGGATGAAATTGTTAGAAGTTTACGAGACATAGGAGATAGTGAGATGAGAGATCACTCAATACGGAGATTTATCATACAGACCTATCCTAACTTCGAGTTCATAGAAGATAATACAGTAGAAGGAATAGATGGTGTACATATACAAGGAACTAATTTACTAAGTAAATTGTTAAAATAAATTATTATAATTGATTTTTATTTGATATAACAAATATAATGAATAAAATACAACTTATCTCATTATTTGTGCTAAACACTACAGAATCTATAAAAAACTATTATTTTGTAATGTTTCAAGCAAGAAGTAAATAAGATCTTCTCATTTTCTTCCTCAGGAGCGCTCTTTAGTTATATCTAAAAGACATAGTAACTAATGACTCTATCATACATAGTTATATGAATTAATTTTACAAAAATACTTCAGATCTTTCTTTAAATAGATATGAAACTTACCATCATAGAAGACGAGTCACATCCTTTGTGTTATCGATTAAGACTCTGATATGCTGTTCTGGACAATTCTCTTTTTCATTTTCATCAAAGTAGGAGAGACAGGTGTGCTGCAGCGAAGTATCAAACAGTTCTGAGACTTGAATGAAAGCTTGAAGAGCTGAGAGTAGAATGATGTCGTAGGAAATCATGTTGTTCGTATTTTGTTTCAGTCCTCTGAATACGATTACACCACTTTTTTCCGCCACCACAGATGAAGCTATTTGAGCAGGGATGCTAAGATCTCCAATCAATAGCTCTCCTTTCACCATACATCTGTAATTAGCCACTATAACATCAGCAGTCTTGTTCCAACGAGTATCACATTTTCTTAGCATTCCAGGATTCTCATAAGCTATAACACTTCCTGTCGGAAAATCGTGTAGGTGAGCAACACTGAAATAAGCCTGTATTTGTCTCAAACTCTTGCCATACAATGAGTTGAATGGATCGTTGATCTTTCGATTACATCCATGAGATTCAGCAGTACGAAAAATCGCATCTCCTGTCTTTCCTTCTCCCATATAAATTAAAACAATTGGACGTGTTTGCTTAGCTTTATTAACAAGCAGTCCTATTTCGGTTGAAACATCACTCTTCACCCGAGTTATCTTCTTATCCTTTCGGTAGTTGTAAATCATGGTGCACTTTGATTCATCACGAAATTCAACAGACAACACCTCCATAACTGTTGGTACTGGTAGTTCTCGGATTTCCATGGATTCTTCAAGTTTTTCTAGACTATCTGGAGAGAGAGAGTTTATTAACCCAGCGCTCTTGTAGGTGAGAGTGGTTAGTTCATTACTTCCAGCATCTTGAAAGGGTATTCTGGTGTGACGAAAAAGCGTTTCATCTCCAACATCCGTCAAAACTAGTTTTTTGCACTTCGAGCCAGTTTCATTCTCATCTTTTGTCAAATCAATAAAAGATCGTTTCCTCATCGATGTTCTTTTTGAAGACAGCTTGTTAGTAGGAGATGTGAATGAAGTAAAATCTTGTTGGGATTCTGGTTCATCAACCACCAATTGACTTTCTGCCATATCAAAGATAGGAGAAGGTGATGGGGAAAGGGTTTGCTGGGATCCTGCTTCTTCATTCATCGGTTGACTTCCTTCGTCTTGAGTATTCATTCTAAAAAAACAAAACATTTTGTTTAATTTTTCGTAATTAATTTTAAAAGATCATAAAGGTCATAAACCTTCAGCTAGTAGCGTTAGCTAACAAAAAATAAATATTTTTACTCTTACCTTTATAAAGAAGATGAGCTCCTAGTTGTTGCAATGAAAGATTTAGTAGATGTTGCTTCTCCGCTAGTCGTTGTAGAACTGGATGCTTTCTGTGTGAACCAGTGGCTCTTAAATAGGTAAAGTTGCACTGATTAAATCCTATGAATCAACATTTTTTCACGCGAATACAACCCAATGCTTTCGCGGGAATAAATATTTTATTTTCACGCGAATACAAACCAATGCTTTCGCGGGAATAAACATTTAATTTTCACACGAATGGAAACTGTTGCTTTCGCGGGAATGAATACTTTATTTTCACGCGAATACAAACCGTTGCTTTCGCGGGAATAAACATTTTATTTTCACGCGAATAGAAACCAATGTTTTCGCGGGAATAAATAATTTATTTTCACGCGAATGGACACCGTTGCTTTCGCGGGAATAAACATTTTATTTTCACACGAATAGAAACCAATGTTTTCGCGGGAATAAATAATTTATTTTCACGCGAATGGAAACCGTTGCTTTCGCGGGAATAAACATTTTATTTTCACGCGAATACAAACCAATGTTTTCGCGGGAATAAATAAATTATTTTCACACGAATGGAAACCGTTGCTTTCGCGGGAACAAACATTTTATTTTCACGCGAGTATAAACCAATGTTTTCGCGGGAATAAATAATTTATTTTCACGCGAATACAAACCAATGTTTTCGCGGGAATAAATAATTTATTTTCACGCGAATACAAACCAATGCTTTCGCGGGAATAAACATTTTATTTTCACGCGAATACAAACCAATGTTTTCGCGGGAATAAATAATTTTATTTTCACGCGAATGGAAACCATTGCTTTCGCGGGAATAAAAATTTTATTTTCACGCGAATACAAACCAATGCTTTCGCGGGAATATATACTTTATTTTCACGCGAATGGAAACCGTTGCTTTCGCGGGAATGAAATTTTTTATTTTCACGCGAATAAAACAGGGATATTTCACGCGAATAACACTATTCTGATAGAGTTTTCGCGTGAGTGTTTTTAATGGCTATAAGCTAAATGAGTAGGAGTGGCTTATACTATATAAGAACAGCTCTCTCTGCATAGAAATCATTCTCTCCAGCAATAAAACATCGACTACTACAGCTGATTTCATCAACTACTACAACTGATTCATCAACTGCTACAACTGATTTCATCAACTACTACAGCTGATTTCTTGGTGATAAGGTAAGAATTAATAGAAAAATTACTTAATAAAAGTTAAAATGTAATTATTTTACAACACTGTTTAATCATCATATACTAATACTTAACATTTTATTTTAGTTCATTATGAGTTCAAAAAGATACACAATCAAAGACTACCTTCCAAAGATATATCATAGCTATATTAAAGAAAATGTTGAAGTACAGGAAAAGATTGGATATCGCTTGACATTACAAGCTATATTATTATGTATGACACAGCATTTGCTAACTGTAGCTTCTTTACATGGAGAACTTTCACCGATACAATACCGACCATACACTACACATAAATACGTTGACAATTCAGTAGAAATATTTAAGCTTATGACTAAAAACAATTTTCAAACAGTTGTAAAAATGTCAAAAACTGTCAGTATTAATGATTACTTAAAGAAAATTCAAAGAAAAGTGTGGAATAAAGAGCTCACTCAAAAATTGATTTCAATACAATGGACTACTGAATTATTATATCATTTTCAATCAGATATATGTAGATACATACAAACGGATGAAAATCTCTCATCATCCATTTTTTCATTTGAAATGTTATTGGAACTATTTCAAGCTTACAATATTTAATATGTTCTCTTTATGTATCCCTACTTATTATACAATAAATGTATATATTCACATATTGTTTCATTTTTAATCAATGTATTTATTCAATGTAGATGTATCTCCTCTCTCCTCTCTCTCCTCTTTTCCTCTCTCCTTTCTCTCAAGATGTCATATGAGTTCGAGTTATGTAAAAAAATTATCAAAACTTAAATGCCATACATTCAAAATCTAGTTGCCATATGAGTTCAAATCAAGTAAAAAAATAATCAAAACTCAAATGCCACTTAAATGCCATTCAAATGCCACTCAAGTACCCCTCAAGTAAAATACAATATAAACTCGGCGAATTCATCCAACGCCGTAACCCATTGTCTCAACTCCAAGATCTAATCCACAAAAAAACACTTGGTAGGGAGATCTGCTCATATATTACTACTTACGACACTCATGCTTTAGATGCAAGTATGATAGCTGCTAAATTTCAGTTTCTTAAAAGGAACATTGTGTTTAACCTGCTTTAAAAAAAAACGCTGTGTTTTACAATTGAGAGCAGGAACAACTAAAAACTGCAGAATATCATTGTGCGGGACTATAGCAAAGACAACCTGTGGTATGTTTATCTATTAGCTTTAGTAGGTATCATTTATTCCTAATAATCCATCTATCAAAGTTATATAATGGACAAACTTACTCGATTTGTGTGTAATTGAAACTGTTTTTTATTGAATTAGTTTTAAATGCGTGTTCTGGAAATAAACTTCACTTGACACAAGTTTTACGTTAGAACATGAATTAAACTCAAAATCATGGCAAGTGACATTTTCATTAAAAGAAATTCGTTGGTGACAATTACTTGGGCGCAACCATTGGTGTAAAAATGCTTTGATGCTTTCAACCATAAACTATAGATATAGATATTTGTTTTTGTACTTTGATAACTGTTACATACTGAGAATGTATTTTTTTCCACTGCCCCTTGATTACTAAAAGTGCAGCTGGTTTAACTCCACCAGTTAAGTTCCGTCAAGGAAACAGACCAAGTTGATAACTGTGGAAGTACAGGACTCATGGCAAATTTTATAACTGGAAAAGTTAGAAAATTCAATAACTATTACATCATTACATCTATTACATCAATTTTAACTAATTCGAATGCTTGTGTTGTTTTATTCACTTATTTGTTGTTTTAAATTTGAAGCATTTTCGTCCTAGTTTTATAACTTGAATGGACCAAAAATGAGAGGGCCGAGAGTTCTGCTACTTCTGATGTGGACTATGGCTACAAACTGCTCAGAACAGAAGCTGTTCAGAACAAGTTATATTGTAGAAGTCGGTGCCAGCTATAGAGGGTTGGGTACTGTGTTTGATAGCTGTAAGTATTATGGTAAAGTAGTTAACTTAATGGGAGCTTACAGACTTCTGCAGTTATTTTCACATCCACACAGTCTTAAGTCAAATAGTTACTAGCATGCATTCATCTCTGCTCTCTACTCTGCACCTGTGAGTATTAAAGTGCCAAACTTTATGTAATGAAGTGTATGCTATCCTCTGCAGGCAGCAGTGCAGGCGAATGCTCTCAACGCTGCCTCCAAGATACAACCTGTGACTCAGCAACATACAATTCTACCAGTTCCACTTGTACACTTTATGAATACGCACTGCTGGACAGTGTTGCAAGCTTTGGCAAAACCGATATGTTGTATTTAGAGAGTGTATGTGCCAGACTATCAGTAAGTTACTCAGAGGATCAGTCTTTTTCATTTATTGTCACTTGAAGAAAGTGTTAGTATCAAACTGAATCTAGTACTTTGAGTCATTTTGTTGTCTACTCCGGGTTATGTAACTGCCTGACTGGATCCTACTGGCAAATTTTCTTTTACGACAAAAAAGTGTTTTCACCAACACTTTTTTTAGCTTTTGATATTGATGTAAATTGCCGGTTATACAACGGTTGTATGACAACCACAATTATCCATTGTACGTGAACCTATTAAGGGGCAACCAATGCACAATGTATTTTACTTTAAAACTGCCTGTTTATTAATAGTAGTGTTCTATAACAATTTTATATAAAACCTGGATTCACACTGGCAAATCATCTAATGTGACTACAAGTCGCTGCTTCAGTAATTAGCCAACAACCAAATAGACGTGGATTGACCTGCGCATATACGCTGAACATGCAAACATTGTATATCGGCTTTAGATTGTGTTTCAATCCCTACGGAGCAAATATTCTAGTTGTTTCCCATTCCAATAAAAACCATAAAACATGCTCTAACCTACACTGTCATTGTTCCTACATGATTTAAAAACAATGTCAAGCGTTGCTCTATGAGTATTGATTAATAACGAACAATTACATGTAATATTGATTGTGAGTTCGGCCAGCGGCAAGACAAAATGATTTGTCAAATTCAGTTCAGCGCAAGTCAATGCTGGTGCTGATTAGCTGATAAAAGGTATTTTGAAACGGAAATTGCTTGCTAACAAATACCACGGAAATGGTTTCGCTTTGATTCTTGAACTGAGTGTATATAAAAAAAATTTGTGTCATTCATTTTGCGAAAAAATTTGATTCAATCCATTGATGTTACAATGTAACATTGTTGCAGGGCGACAGAAGCTCTGCTTGTTCAACATTCACAGTCAGTTATAAAGGTAAGCGTTTGGACTGTTTTGTTCTGTAACTAGGACAAAGTCAATTAACAGCAATTACTTTTTTGTCATTCATTCTCTTAAAGTTGAGTTGTACGATATTTAGCTTTTTGGAACATAAACTAATTTGTGCTTCATTTAAAGCCAGATGAGCAAATTAAACTTAGAAAACAAACTTCTTTTTTCTGTAAATAGAACTATTTACTGCAGGAAGTTATAATAATATATCTGGTTAAACCTGGCAATAAATAGATACTCTCAGCTATATCTTCAGACTGTCAGGAATATTTTGAGAATGGACACCGGAGATCAGGAGTTTACCAGTTAGAATTACCAGGTTTAGAACCATTTCATGTCTGGTGCAACTTTGACTTGACTAATGGTTGGACTGTGATACAAAAAAGACAGGATGGATCTGTGGATTTCTACCTCGACTGGGCTGATTACAAGAATGGGTTTGGTAGCGTAAGTGGAGAGCATTGGTTGGGTAAGTTGATTGTAAGCTTTCAGGTGGCCAGCAAATGTCACACTTGATTGGACTGACCTAAAAAGATTCATGAAAAAGCAACTTCAATCAGAGCTACAAGTTGGTTGTTTGAAGGAAATGACAGAATCCATGCCTTAACTCTGACCAACCAGAAGTTACACATC
Source organism: Cryptosula pallasiana (assembly GCA_945261195.1). Lineage (NCBI taxonomy): Eukaryota > Metazoa > Bryozoa > Gymnolaemata > Cheilostomatida > Cryptosulidae > Cryptosula > Cryptosula pallasiana. The sequence goes on from OX183137.1 coordinate 1,825,396, forward strand.
TATCTAGAGGCAGCAGATGGAACTTACAGAAATGGTTATTGGCAGCAGTTTTATATAGCTGATGAGTCTGACAACTACAGACTGACTGTGAGTTGGTTTAAATAGTTTATATCTTAAACGGCAAAACTGTTTCACGTTTTTACGAAAGTGACCTTTGTGGTACTTGTTGCCAGAAATTCTTTTAATGACAAGCTGCACCTCAGTTAATGGCAATCTGTGCTTTTACATAACACTGTTGAAAATTTGATTAAACATGGTTGTAATTTTTTAGTTCTCTACATTTTGTTTACACCAAGTTTGGAACAAAAGTTTTGTCTTCAGTATTTTTCACAAATAAAGGTTGTATGATCAAAATTAAAATAAAGTGCCATTTTCAGTAAAATAGTCAAAGGTACAGGTGATTCTTTAGTTCTAACTGCTTTTGCAGGTAAAACTTATTATTGCACAAGTAACGTTTCTAATTTAATACATAACATCTTTGTAGGTAAGTGCTGACAATTACACAGGTGATGCTGAGGAAGGGCTGACATACACACATAATGGAATGCAATTTACAACAAGAGATAGAGACAATGACCTTAAAGGTTCACACAACTGCGCTGTTCAGTATTCAGGTATTAAACCATTCAGTCCAATAATTACTTGAGTAACACCAATAATCATACGAGTAGAGATGATTTAAACTCAATGTCTGGTCTATGGGATTGCCATAAAAAGCTCAAGCAGATTTGATGCTTTTGTAATATGATTACAGGTGCCTGGTGGTACAATGGCTGCCACCATGTCTGCTTGAATGGAGTATATTCTAGCAGTGGAATTGCTTATTCAACTGCCTCCGCAGTGAACTGGTGCTGTGACTGGAAGAACCACGGGGACTCCTTACTGAAGACAACGATGAGTGTCTCAAGGAGTTAAATGCTTCAATTGTTTAGAACCAGTCTGATGATCTGATGCATTTCTTATGACAGAGTTCTTCTGGCATCTAATGATGTCTCAGCGTATCATCAAGCCATTAGCATCCATTAAACACAAAATTGATAAAGAAGACATTTTTAAGCACTCGACGACTTAAAAGGCACTCTGTTTTCTCCCCTTAGCCCGTTATGTTTGATAAGCAATGTTATCTAAAGGAGAACTCAGTGAATAAAGCAAGTCAATCAATATCTATAAACATACGTCTACAAATACAGTTGTGAATAGAGAGCTGTTCATGATTATTTGTCTCACGCACAAATACCACTCGCATGAGTACTGAACTCAGTCAGCAATCCTACAATGTTGTAAAGGTGGACAGGTTTATTTATTCCCTCACCTATCAATGTGTAATTGAATTTTGTAGTTCAAGAATGATACATACATGAAACAATAACTGTATCATAGCATACAGCTGGCCTATAGAACTGGACAAACTCAAAATTTAAAACATAATCAAGCAAATAAAAACAATTGAGTATATCTTTAGTAAACCAAATAATCTTTGTCGTTGGATGTATATGCGTCTGTGAGTCAATCGACATGTATAGCACAATTTCTTTACTTTGTAATATTAGTGCAATACATTAGTTAGATGCATAATTTATGTTCAAATGGTTGATCCAACAAAACAAAGGTAATTACGTAGCCGTGTTGTTAAAATACACATAAGGAGTAAAATTACTTGAGTTGTCTTCATTTTACTTTGAGCACATAACTACAGAAATTTTGCTTAGGTAACTTTTTGTTTGCGGATAAAATGAGTAGGAGTATGAAGCTTATGGGGGAGCGTACGGTAGTTTTGTTGACTGAACTAGTAAGAATTGAATTGGTACCGATACAGTAGCCATGGCATAGAGAAGAACAAGTGTGGAAGCTCATTCGTTGGTGGCCATGGTAGACCTACTTACCTGGACACAGGTGTAAGTGACTGGTGTTTGTGTAATAGTTGCTGGCCTTGGTTACTACAGAATACTATAAATCTTGAGTATTGTCCCTCTCTTCAGAGGGGACACTAACCTTTAGATCAGTGCCACTAGTTGACAGACTTTACCGACCGATAGCCCATGGCTCAGACACACTAGCCTATAAGTGGGTAATACATCATGTATTTGAGTACTTCACAACTCTAGAGTGGTCCTCCACTACAGCATACAAGAGTAAGGTTGGGTGAGACAAAAGCTTGTACTGCGTGTCTGTCACAGAATGCATGCAAGGCAATGGATAATGAGAGATTTCAACTTTTTACAGGTAAAGCTACAAGACAAAGTTGGCCTCTATAATAATATGGCCAATCAATAGTACAAGAAACATGTCAAGCCGCAAAACAAGGCTAAATAAGTGTTGGAAAAAAGGCTAAATAAGTGTTGGAAACAGAAGCTAGCAAGCAAGGACACCATATAAGGAGTGGAAGGTGTTCACCACCACTAAAAGAGCGGGAAAGGAGCCCCGAGCTACTTTGCCATGTGTTTGCACCTTCCCATTGGTTCCCTATGTTATTGTATTTTGTATTATCTATTGCTATTCGTAGATATTTTGTATTTTTGTCGGTGTTTGGCTCATCCCTAATAAGGGGGTGATATTTTCTGCCTTCTCCTATGTAAGAAGCTGCTGCACATGAGAGAAAGCGGAAGTTAGTGGATTTTTGTACTATGACTGTATTATATTGCTAAACAGAATGAGGAAATGAAGTTTTTTATTCGTGTATCTACTGTGTGGCTTGTCTAGGTCATTGACTCCAAATCAGTTGCTAGTGTCGAGAAGGAGTGGATGCCGTTCTGTCTGTAGTGAAAGGAGGAAAATCACTACAATACTATGTGTAGCATAGCTACTGTTTTTTTTTCTTCATCTGTTTACTTTTTATACAATTTACGAAATAGCATATTAGCTATATGATATAAATATATTATATGACAAAAATCTAGGAGCTCATGGTCCAAGTTACTCCTACCTCATTGGCTAATCAAAAGTGGGGCAGTAAAACTTCCATATAAGGCAAATACTTTTTTAACTGGAGTATATACTTGGTTAATCCTCAAAATGTTTTTTTGAAAACCTGTCAATGCACCCAACTATTTAAAAAGAACAGGCTATCCCAGAAAAGTGCCCCTCACCTAATCAGATTACCAACCGGTTGGTTCCCTGTTCTATTGTGGCTCTCTCATTAATCCATGGACAGCCAAAAACTGTTATCCAGAGCCAGGAAAGAGTTTCACGGGGCGAGGTATACTGCCTTTAGTTTCCGAGAAAGTATGCAGGCAATATGTCAGCCTCTAAAAAATTAGATGTCTTTCTAAATGCTTATTCTTGTTTCGTTGACTTTCTGTGAGAGAAAATGTGGGTTCAGGAAAAAAAGGCTCCTTGGCCATCAGGGAATGAGATTTCCTTTGGTTTGCTATCTCTCATTATTATCACTTTACTGGCAGAGTGTCGACTTTTATGACAGTCAAGGTAAGTAAGGGAGACGTCTGTAAGTCAAAAAGTCAAGTGAAAAAAATGATTTGATGTTAAAAGGGGCTGTTGTGGATTCAGGAGAGCTGGGTGTAACCAGAGGAATGAGGGTAGACTACTACTAGTAAACTAGCAGACTACACAAAAAAATTATTTGATAATGAAAAATACGTCATTTGTGTACTGAGCAAATCATTTGATGCAACAATGAGATATGAACTTAGAACATGGCAGAGAATCATTTGCTATTTTAGAGGAATGTTACCAGCTTTACTAGACCTCTCGGCTCCGCGAGTTGTGGCTATAATCTTTAGGAAAACAATCGTGGCTTCAGAAAAAGCATGCTGTTCTTAATAGCGATTGTCTGCTTGGTAGTATTGGGTGCACCGGTCTTTCTACTGTTCAAAAGGTATCAATCAAAACAAACCCTAGTTTTTGCTTCAGAATTGACGACACCCACGCCTCTGTAGTGGATTTTGGTCAGATTCCTCGGACATCCATTAAGCTCGAGTATTACCCCTCTCTCCGGAGAGGACACTGTACTGCTCGACAGTGACAAGTGCGCAATCAGGCAACCGAATTACCCGTTATAGCTAGAGCCCATGGCTCACACAAACAACACAAAGTGGTGCTTGAACAGTGGCTGTATTCTCATTAGACAAAGTCCTAAAGAGTAATTATTCCTCTAGGGTATTTGTGGCAAGACATGAGAATGAATGCAAAGAGTGTATGAAAAGTCTCTCCTTTTATAGGAGGACTCACAGGAAATCATTAGCATAATTCATATAAGGTTAATAGTACAGGAAGTGATTCAGCCAATGCAAACAGGTATGTAAATAGTTAGCCAATTAGTAAGGTAAATAGATTAAATAATAAAGGCGCCAAGTGGCTATGGGTGAAGTCTTATCTCTGTGGTCCAATCAGAGGTCCTACAGGGCTCCCAGGCTATAGCTAGAGGGTGGTACACTTGTCCGGTAATCCGAGGAAGGGTACTTCCGGTTCCTGACCTTGACCAAGTTCTTGGATAGGTTTGAGGTTCCTCTGATATGTCGGCCATCTGTGCCGGCCCAGTATAGCTATCTCGGGTCGGTAAGGGGTCAATACCGGCCCTGCAGGGGTCACTACCGGCCCTGCACACTATGCCACCGGCACAGTATGACTTCTTACCTAATCAGCAGTTAACCGAATGCTATAGGCTAAAGTCGAGCGCATTGTTTGCAAAGGGTGGATAGTAAACGACCTGTTTACCATCAACTTCCACCAAAACCTACCACACTTTTCACCATATCAAATGATAATGTAAGGGTCTTTCGTGGCCTTGTGGTAAATTTCATCTACTTACTGTTTGACTGCATGATTCGTTCATAATTATGACTGTTAGCTATTGGCAAAACCATTCTGCATTTGGCAGGTGCCAAAAATAAATCTAACCATTGTGCAGCCAAAATATGCTTGGGAAATGGTCCAGTTTAATTCTCAATCTTGTTTTGTAGGAAACAGAGATGAAGCATTATTGCTGTGGATCTCAGGGCGTAAGTGGAATGCAGTTGTGTAAGCTTTCATTGATAAATGTAGCATACCCTATGATAGATTGATAACTGAGTAGAGGAAACTTTGATATCACTATAAATGTTGTAATAAATCACAATTAACTCTTTATACTCCGTGTTATTCTAATTATGCCCACTCCCCTTTGGACAAGAAACGGTTGAATCAGAACCTGCTTAACGTTATCAAGATATTTTTCTTTTGTTGATCTAGAAAGCTTTCTGTTTAATTCTTTTCTCAATTGGTACTATATTACTACATATTATAGCAAGGCATGACATATTTATTATACTTTGCTTTAATAATTTGTAATGAATATAAAGTATAGCAATTTGATATTCGTGGTAAATGCCTACCATCTGCGCATAACCAATAATCAAATTGAATCTGCAGAGAGAAGTTGCACAATCTTGAAACCTCAACTTTTCAGTTCAATTACTCATTTGACTGACACATTTAACGGCTAATTATTGCAATGCTAGTTTTGATTAATCTATGTTGCTACTTCCACTAGAACTAGCTAATCCCACATGGACTGGCTCATAACCACTGCCTAAAGATTGTTGTGATAACCATTGCATTGACCAAACGAGAAAACTTTTGGTGTAAATTGTGCAAGAAATGCTTGTTTGTTGATGGTTTATGTTGAGATTCAGCAACCCTTATGTGCTTAAGCGGATCTTTATTTGTAAACCAACATTATCGCAAACCAACATTATCGCAAACCAACAGTGTTGCTAACCAACAGTGCCGCTAACCAACAGTGTCGCAAACCAACAGTGTCGCTAACCAGCAGTGTCGCTAACCAACAGTGTTGCAAACCAACAGTGTCGCAGACCAACCGTGTCACAAACCAACAGTGTCGCTAACCAACAGTGTCGCAAATCCATATTATTCAACTTCAACTAGCGTTAGCTCGATAGCAGAAGTGCTTATTGCTATTACAGTAAATTCGCAAGCGGCTTTAATTTTGGCTCCACACCTGTCATAATGGCCCTTCTTTCCCACTCCAGTAGAACCCTGAAACTTCCTGTACCCCTTCCCTCCCAATTCAAACCATAGTAAGCATATTTACACCCTCCTTCAGGGAACTACATGTACATGCTTTTTTGAGCCAACTCAACCAGGTGCCAGTGTCTTTATGTAGGCAATGGCAGGTAAACTGAAAAGTTTTGACGTTCTCAGCTCCTGGAAATGCCCTTCCACTAGTCATGATTGGCTAATATAAAACTTTCCTTTTTTTGTGATTTTCCCTGTATTTGCGTTATTGTTGCTTTGATCACACTGGGTTGGTTGTGATTACTCTTACATCTACTTATAAATTGTTTCATCAGTTAACATTTTAGTTTCACACTCGTCATAATACTAAATCTCCTGCTTTTTTTAAACTACCGTGTGTTTAGGCTTGTCTAAAAATGATGAGTAATACAAAATATTTTTGTAGTAAGAAATCAAACATTTACTTTAAATTTATTTATTATGTAATAAGAAGCAATTCATTTCCATAAAGCAATAAAGGTTGATTTAGATATAGCCAGAGGTTTCTGTGAAATTTTGCTTTGGGATAGTGTCAGTCCTGGCTGTTAATTTGTTTGGGAGAAATTGGGAATGTCACAAAATCATCTCTGGCCAGACTGATTGTTTTTGTGAAAGTCATAATTGGCTTGCTTCCAGTTTTTTCTTCGGTACAGCATTGCTAATAAATTTCATTGGTGAGAAGTTGTTAGTTTGTGATGCTGAGCAAACAAAAACTCTATCGAACCTAGTCAACTATAACTCTATGCATGGATAGAGTGTATGGTTTAAAGTTGGAAGTGTTGTCCGAGGCATGGAATTCACCAAACAAAAAATTACTGAGGTGACTCCAGCTTGTGCAAGCACAATCGTCACTAGAAATGAAGCAGAAAAGCATGATCAATAACAAGCTCTGAGAGCCTATCATTGTTCATAGAGCTGTACCTAACAATGCAGTCAACATACCCGCTGTGTGAGAGCTAAATAATCTGCTCTGTACTTGTACGGAATAGATTTAAACAGACAAACCAAAAACTACATCAAAAGATTCAAAATCAAGTTGGTAGCTGCCAATACTCTGCTGCCGCCAATTACCTCTCTCCAGGAGGCAGCCCTGTGGCATTAAAAGTTCTGTGAATAACTATCACTCCACTTCACAACATGACTCAGACCTTTACAGTTGAAAGCATTTATTCTATCTAAGACAAATAGCTGCAAAGTACGTCATTACAAGACAAATGCACACATAGTGGTTGAATACATTACAAACAGTGAAGGCAAAAGTCTAGCAAAGGCTGGAGCATAGGAAATAATTGGCCTGGTAAGGCCCACACTCAAAAGCATAATGTAGAACTAAATCAGGCAAGTAAGCAGAAAAGTTATTATTACTAAATAACTGGTTGGTACTCAGTGAGTATTGGCTTCCAATGCCTCTCGGGCTATTTGGTTTCTCAGGCTGTATCAGCCATCTGGATGCATGTAAGCCAAGGTAGCCAATGTACATTAATTACACTAATCTGGGTATCCAATGGCTGTATAACTGATGCCAGCATTCACAGGAGATCCCTGCACAAACAGAGGTCATTAAATCCCACTACAGTATTTTCCAACTACAAATTTTTTAACCTGGAGGCAATTAGTGATTGAAAAAAATCATAATGGCATTTAAAAGCTTCCAAATGCATAGCTGTTTTTTACGTTAATTTTCCTTTACGCTTTTCAATAACATGGCAAAATCATAAGATTTTTTCAGGGGCTTGTAAAATTTTGCATGCATAGAATAGCATTTAAAAATTTTAACACTAAACTTACCATATCTATTGGAACACACACATGTTTTGGCACCACAAACCATTGAATAGTTACTTTTGTTAGTAGTAAATAGCAATATTACTTTGATGATAATCGATGAGTCAAACAATAAGCGATTAAAATGAGCAATGGATGGATACGAGGTAGTTATTCACACCGCCGAGTATTTTCATAGTCATTGGCAGCGGGTACATGCAAGCGTTTAGCAGGTGTCGGGATGGAAGAGGTCGATTTAACCAGCACGGGGGAGTCAGCGTCACCTGGTGGGACAGTTGGAGCGTTTGGCAACACTACTATATAGTCTTCATCTTCATCCGTCGTGTTCACATTGAGATAATCATCAGGGATGTGCTTTGTGACATTTCTTCCGTAGTAATAGCCTGCATTCTCATCTGATCCTTCTGTTGGAATCGTCTCCCCTCTTAGTAACTGTCCCATCAAGCCTGAAATCTCATCAAATGTTGGTCTGTTGTCAGGGGCTTCCTTCCAGCACTTGCTCATAATCTCGTATCTGAGAACAAAAAATCTAAACTCAAGCGGTGATATTACTTCTATGGGAGCTGATTGCATTATTATTGAAACTCATGGCTTGTTAGTTAGCACCCATGAAGTACACAAGCAGAGTAGTTTTTCAACTGCCAAAACCACCAAATTAACAAGTTATATTCGAGCAAAAACTTAGTTATGATATTAAAAATGACAATTTGAGTTCTTCCCAATAAAACCAAGTAGTTAATTCTGAGGTAACAATTCTTTAAACTTTCACCGTCACAAACAATTTTAATACAAAATAAAACTGTGATTGATAAATAAGAGCTCAATATTGGTAAAAAATAAATAAAATTTTTTGGAAGTATCATATTAGGTCTATGCACTGGTTGTTGTACGTCTAGATTATTAGGTCTATGCACTGGTGGTTGTATGTCTAGATTATTTGGTCTATTGTTGATGTGATCTCAAGTGAAAATAAAAGGTAATTATCTTATTTCACAAACAAGCGCATTTGCATTGTGTAATAAAGTCTATGTTTGTTTATGGCAGTATTTATTAAAGTAAATGCTACATAATTGATTAATTGTGTGTAAATAAATCAGTTTGGAATCAAAGCAATTGTATGCCTTTAATACTTATAAGGCACAGATTTACCTTGTTGCTGAAGATTTACCCAACAACATTAGCACAAATAGCATAGACAGATTTTTTATGCATATATTGAAACCTCCCACTTGGTTGTTCTTAGCAAGCAATAAAAACCTTGGGTATGATTTCTGTTACATATTAACTGACCGTTTATCTTTTTGACGGTACATGAAAAGTCATCATACTGATGTCATGCAAGGTTGCTAATGAAACTAAAGGATTTCTTCTTCATTTTTTGTCTAGGCTATATTAATGTTTTATTACTGCTTTTATAAAAAGCGAGGTATAGTGTAATAATTTTCCTTCTTTCACTACGGACACAACAGCATCCACTCCTTCTTGACACTAGCAACTGATTCGGGCTTTCACTACGGACACAACAGCATCCACTTCTTCTTGACACTAGCAACTGATTCGGGTTCACGAGGCAGACAAACCACACACTAGTTATGCGAATAAAACACTTTATTATCTCATCCTGTTTAGCAATATAATAAAGTCATAGTACAAAGATACACTAACTTCTGCCTTCTCTCAGGCGTAGCAGCTCCTTATATAGAAGAAGGCAGGAAATCTCACCCCTTATTAGGGGTGAGCCAATAACAGTCAACGATGCAAAATATACACGAATAATAATAAACATTGCAAAAAGGAACAATAAAGTAGGCCAATGGGAGGAGCGAGCACTTGGCAGAGTGGGCCTGGACCTTCTCCTGTCTTTTTGGTGAGGCTGATATCTTCCACTCCTTATTTGGTGACTTTGCTTCCTAGCTTCTACTTCTAACACTCACCACTGCTTAGAGATGCAGATGATGAAGGGTTCTCAGCTCCTTAGGCCTCAGGCTACTGTTATCAGCCATTTTCAATGGCCAGCCCGGGTTACTGACCTAGGGTGACCCGTGGTAGGTCCTGTGTGATTAATTGGTTGAATACAGGATCTATACTGGTCCGGTATTGGCCCGGTATAGCCGGTATCCTTAAATCCAGGAAAATACGTATATGGGATGAAGGGAAAGGATCCGGGTCCACTCTAAAACTATTAGTACAGGTAGGGGAGGGGTGCAGGGGATTTTCAAGGTTGAGAAGGATAGGGGGGGGGGGGGAGATGGGTAGGGTGACTGACATAACATTAAGATCCCTCAGAATAGCTACAAGCTATGGCAATACAGAATAAATTTATTTGTCTCAAGATATCAGTCTCTTCTGAAGTTTACCAATAAACTCTTGCTCCAACTCTGGAACTGTCTCATCGATTTCAGCAACATAGTTAAACTCATTTAACTCTAGTTATTGAGAAACATGAAATTTTATAAATCAGATTTTAACCGTCTTCAATGTCTTAGTCTTGCCGTGTAAGTAATATCTCTGCTAGTTACAGATAAACAATAATTTTATAAATTTTCATGAAATCAGTGTCCACCTTTCGTCGTTTCTAGAGAAGCACTGCATATCAACTGAGCTCGTAAATAAATGATGTATGTCTTAATATTGATCAATTATATAAAATTATATCAATTTTACAATGAAAAGTAACGTTCTGTTGACAATATACAATCATATAGGAGAAAAAACCAACACCAGGAGTGTTAGGTGGGTTTCTGTTTACAGTTTATTTTAATGCTTACATAATTGGTGGGCATACAGATGGTTTGTCCAGTCTTTTTCCTGCACCCACATATTCTTTTATGTAATAGTTGCTTACCCCTGGATAGGGTAAACTGCCACGAGTGAATAACTCCCACATAGTAATTCCAAATGACCACTGCAAGTAAAAGGTAGAACACAGTAAGGTATGATATTATTTTCAGAAAAGTTTATAATGAAGAAAACTATTCTATGAATTACAACTCACCACGTCCGACTTGCTGGTGAATCTTCCTTCTTTTAGCGACTCCACTGCCATCCATTTTACGGGCAGAGGCTTGTTCATATTTCCGATTCTATAATATTCTTTCTCATACACATCTCTGGACATCCCAAAATCAGAGATCTTCACAATATATGAACCATCAACCCTGTAATACACCAAGGATATTTTGGGTGATCTTAAATGGAAGTTGCTTTCTCAGTGTTCAAAGATAATAAGCTATGACACTCCAGGTTATAAACTCAAAAATCAGACAGGTAAATGGAACAAACAATGAATGTTAGAAGCGACAATAAGAGTATTTGCGACTTCTGTTCGCGGAATTAATTGCAATGAAAACAACCAGACTGGCAATAAATTTAATCAATAAATAATCATTTTGTTCAGAACTCGTGGATCAACAAAAAGCATCTCACTGAATAAAAAAACTAATTAACAAGCCTTTATTTGTATTGTTCGTAGGTCGTGAATGAAACTGAACCCTAAATAAATTATAACTAGCGAGTTTATATTTTTCATTTTCATAGACCGGTTTTATATGCTTAAAAAATAGTTCATAATCATGGTACATGTTCAAAACTTATTAAGTTGAATGTGTAGCTTTACAAACTATTCAAGTTTATAGCGATTCAATTTTCATTATTTTCTTGATTATTTTAGAAATTGGAGTTACCTTCTTTATCATTTGTTCGGAAAACAATACAGTTCATTGAATTATTATGAGGTTCCAAACTATTATTCCGTTTCATTCACGACATCTTGAATTACATACACGTACTATTGTTTATACTTTGTTCGACGAACAGGTCCCGAATACTCATATTAAAACATCACTTTATTTGTGTAGAGGAGGTAGTCAGGTCAATATCGCACTTTACGACCTCTCTACTTGTATATAAAAATGATTGAAACAGTTTATGGTTTGGCACCCTTGAGGACCACTTACATGCAGTTCCTGGCAGCCAGATCTCTGTGTACAAATCTTTCTTTAGCTAGGTATGACATTCCATTGGCTATTTGTAGAGCAAAGTGCAACATGTCTGCGAGTAACAAGTCCTACAACAACATCACTGTACTGCAATATATAAGGAACACTTCACTTCGCAAGATGATAACTTTAGTGGTTCCACTCAAGGGCACTACCATTTGATGATGTCTACAAGTGGAAAAATTCTTTATGAAACGAAACTAAAAAATTATTGATAATAATTACTAAGCAGGGTTGGCTGATGAAAATCCTTCCTTTTAAATCAATTGTTTTATGCAAATAAAATCATGATCTTTTTCAAGATCTACGGTTTATTTCTACAAAAGGGCCATATTAATTAGATGTTTGACTGTTTATAACTTTCACAAAGTAAATTTTAGTATTTGATACAAAAAAAGCAGTTACAGCCTAAATAAATTTCAAAATACAACATTTCATACTTTATGTATCTCCTGCATCAGTCACATGTTGTTATCATAGGTTAATGAATTATACCTACCTACATGTATCTATCATAGACACTATATTGCTGTTTCATACATCCACTGAGCGTTTTCTTGTTTTGCCTCCCTACTATAATGCTAAATCTGGAGCTTTATTTGCATTTGTATTGTCACATTGCATTCGTATTGCTCATAATCCTGCTTCTTATTTCTGAGTTGAATAAACAAAACTAATAATACACGTAATATGTGTAGTTTAGTCCTGTCTGAGCTTAATGGGGTAAAATCGATTGTAGAAGCATGCACGTAATTTATAACTCCCAGCAAAGCTGTCTTTTAATTGAAAGTCATAAAAACAAAGCAATAAATTTTTAAGTTGAAAAATCAATCAAAAGCAAAAACTTTTATGTAAATGAAAAAAATCAACTCTTAACTTTTTTGAAAAAATCAACACCTTTCATTTTTTTGAACAAAATGTACACTTTTGACTTTTTTAGAAGAAAAATCACCATTTTTCCAGCCCTGTTAATAAGTAATTATCAGTGAACTGTCTGCAACAAAAAGACTGCTAAAGGCTTGTAGAATGAAGTACCAACATTTGATCCGTTTGTTTGTTTGAGCTGTGCCTCGAGGGCAACCCTAAAGACGGGTCTCATAAGCAGAGCTTGTGTGAGCAGCACCCTATACCCATGCCTGCCGTTACACCGGCTACTCTTCCAAAAAAGCAGAGGGGGGATCTTTTACTAGCATGACTCCATAGTTATTATGGAGAGTGCAATCAAACTAAGGACCATGATTTTTTATGCCCATATCCGCCATCGCACAGCGAGCATATAGGAAGCCGAATATCTTGCTCACAGATCAATTTAATCATCATTTTAATTTTAAAATGGAAAGTAGTGTTTGACAATATAAAATCCCACAATGAATACTCGTGGCGCTTTAAGATTTTGTGAAAGTTAAATATGAATGAACTTCATCATAGCTCAAAAGTTGGATTGCGTTTTATTGTATTTTTTTTTGTTGTTAAAAGTTTTGAAAAATAACAATTGCTTTCATTTATATAGAAATTATCATTTTTAGTATCATTAAGTATTCTACACAAATTGAAATTACATAAAAGCAGGAAAAAGATATATAGCAAACCTAAAAGCTGTTTAAGGACATGAAGCACACACTATTCCTCCTACTACATATCGTAGAACCTAATCAAATTCTAGCAAAAAAACAGTTCAAACTGCTGTATTTTGTTTTAAAAGCACTGCAAAGAGTGAAAAATTCATTTGATGAAAAGTTCGTTGAAAATTATTTTTGTCTACAGTTTAAGGCTCAAAAGGGGTCCAGTTACCCATCTTAGATTGTAGTACCAAATAACGTACCAAGTCTTCTCTTTTGATAAAAGTGCACAAATCTCCATTCTTCATATATGGAAGTACAACCAAAGGTCTCTCTCCTTCCTCAGCCACAACACCAACAAGTGACAAAACATTCTCATGTTTAAAGTTTATCATCAGAGTTCCCTCGGCCAGAAAGCTTTCCATGTCCTCAAAGCTCATCTCCTTTTCATCTGCATCAAAAGAGTTTTTAATTTTATTGCACTGGAAATAAAAACGGATAAAACTTTTCACTCCCAGTTCTATTTCTGTTGGCTCAGCAGGAGCGGTTCAGTGATGATTCGTGGAAACTTTGCAGGGTGTTTGCAGTTTATCATGTTAGATATTTCTCTCGTTTATTTAGGTGTTTTCATAAAATTCTCAGCTGTGATTGGTTAATAAGAATCAGCGAATAGACATATTTTTTTGCTGTTACTGCTAGCTTACTGCAGTTCAATTATTTGCTCAATTTTGTTTCACTAAAATGAATAACGAATAAATTATGGCATCCCATTAATTAATTATTTATTACAATTTTCAAGTAATAGTTGTACTATACAACTAATAAATAATAAATGTTAAAAAAAATTACAAAAAAAAACGAATTAGTTACTGCTGTGAAAAGTGTTCACCGAAAACTGTTAAACCCTAACACACATCATAAAAATGCTAGTAAGTTGATAAGCTGATGAAATATTCACCGCATTCAAAATGTTGTGCCTGTAAACAAAGCACAGAAGGCCAATAGTGATCTGCTCCTTCCTTGGAAATGGAATGAGGGTTGAAAAACGATGAGTGTGCAGAGTCCTTCGAGCAAAAAAATAATTTTGGTCTTATCATATAATTGGTTATCATGTGAAGTTGAAACTGTAATTGATAACAGTATGTAGGTCTCATATATAGGTCACATATATAGGTCACATAACTTAACTAGTATTTGCAAAATTTGAGACGCATTGCTTTTTGTCTTATCAGTTTCACCTTTCAAAGTTTTCACTGCAACAGTTCTAAGATTTCCTGAAGGAGTAACAAGCTGTCCTTTGTAAACAAGTCCGAAATTTCCTTTTCCTAGCCTTTTTCCTACACTCAGCCTTTGTTGTGGAATCCTGCATCTACCTACATTAACTTGGATGTTTGCATCTAGTTTGCGTCTTGGGAACCAGAGCCGCACTTCGTCTCCGTTTCCTGCAAATTGAGTTTGAAGATTAATCAAATCGTTGTTTATTGATGGAGCTTTTCATTATTTAAAAAGCGGTTTTTGACAATTGCAGATGTTCAGTGGTAAAAGTTTTTATGATACTTTGGCATAAATTGAATAAGATAAAATGCTATCTCTATACTGGTATACAATGTGATGAAGTTTTACCTGGCTGTTTGATATAACGAGATGTGTGTTCATCCCCAGATTTTTTAGTAACTCTAAATATTTTTGTTAGTCGATACTTTCTGACCAGTAGAAACAAAACAGCACCAAATACAACAAAGCAGGCAACCACTGTTAAAACTATCATGCCTATCCTGAAGGCAGAATTGTCTTTCCAAAGGTTAGAGAGATAATATACATAGCCAGGAGATTTAGTAACTTGTCCATTTGCAACCTTCACCTGCAACAGCAAGTGGGTTTATGTAACGTTGCACAAGTTTCATGTCACTTAACTCAATTAATAAAATATACAGCTCCCAACTAACCAACACATGCGGAACTTCCTTATTTTTGTAGAGCCTAGATATACCCTCTTCTGGATAAGGTTGATCTTTTGGTGGTACGCAGAACACTTCGCTAGAAGTGAGTTTCAACACCCTGCAATATTCTACACCAATCTCTATCTCATAGTCTCCAACACTGACCCCAAAGTCTAACCTTTCTCCTTTTATTACTATTGAGCTCTCTTGAGCTGGGCTGTACTCCTATGAAATAGAACATTTTAGTTATGATAAATTTGATTCAAACATCTTTTTGTCATTTAGGTTGGTAAAAATCCAAGGATAAATCTGTATTGTAATCCTAAAAAATCGTAGTATTTCAGATGAAAAGCCTGTTGAGACAATACATCTACACTCAAATATATTTCAGTTGAAAACCAGAAGGCATGATCAAATTTTTAAACTATCAATCTTTAATCGCTGCATATTTTGTACTAAGCAAGTAGGTGAAAGTGTAAAGGTCACGAGATCTATGAGCTTGTGCCCATTTCTGGATATCAAAATCTCGTGCAACACTGCTTGTTTTACCATTCAGAAAATGGTGAAGTTATCATAATGTTTTTACCAAAATTCACCATGGCAACCCTTTGACAACACATCGAGTGCAGTTAGTTGAGCCAGAAATAGTAAGAAAAAAAGTTGAAAAAAGACAACGAAACCTGATTTTTTGGGTAAAAGAGAAAATTTATTAGGCCTGTCTTCACATTGATATCCAATCATATTTTCTATGATCATACACAAGTATAACTTTGGGGTTATCTAATGGAAAGTTTAAAAACTGTCAATAGCCTGTCAAAATATATTTCGTACACTTTCTGAAAAGGGTTTTAAGTTGAAGCAAGCAAGGGTGTTACATAACAAAAAATCACTTCTAGGTTATTAATGAA
Source organism: Cryptosula pallasiana (assembly GCA_945261195.1). Taxonomy (NCBI): domain Eukaryota; kingdom Metazoa; phylum Bryozoa; class Gymnolaemata; order Cheilostomatida; family Cryptosulidae; genus Cryptosula; species Cryptosula pallasiana. Next base: position 1,841,595 of record OX183137.1, read on the forward strand.
CACTCACCAGGACATTGTTGTCACCCTCAAAGTTAAAAAGTACTGGATTATCATAAATGTAGAGTCTAGATAAACCTTTAAGGTCTTCATCGTCAGTTAAGTCTCTGTACCTCGGAAGTCCATCAAAGATAAACCCCAGGGTAAAGTCGACATCATTTTCCCCATTCAAACAATTACTGTTAAACTCTAAAAGAACATAGTGGGAGAAGTTGAAAGTCGTAAGTCACCATGCCCCCTTCTACCTCCACCCTCTTAACACTCTCGACACCTCAATTCATTCCCCTATTCTCCATCCACAACAGCCATAGCAGACTTTGAATAAGTTTGTACAAACCCAGTATAGAACCCGGGATCATTTCATTGTAGCATATTGTAATGGATTTCAGTCTGACTTCCACAAAATACCTCAACTTTCAAGTATTGTACCTCTCACCAGAGGGGAAACTGCGCCAGTATGACAGTGCCAACTTGCGATCAGTTACTTCCAAAATAGTTGGCAAACACAGACCCCACGGCCCAGGCAAACTACACAGAGTGTCAGCCTAACAACTGGCTTTAATAATAAGCACCCGGTTCTAGGTAAGCAATTTTCTACGGTGGTTGAAAACGCATGCGTGAATGGAAACAACATTAAAAGATTCAGCCTTTATATAAGCAGACCGACAAAAAGCAATTTACATATTGCATATAGGAACGCATTGAGAGGGATTGAATTAACCAATACAATATATAATAGTTAGCCAATCATGCAATACGGTCAAGTTAAAGGTAAATGGTGTGAAGTGGCTAAGAGCAGGAGTCTTATCTTCATTGTCCAATCAGAGATTCTCTGGCAGTCCTGAAGCCATACCTAGTCTGGGGTTGCCGGTTCAAAATATCCTACTTCAAGGCTAGTGAAAGATCTTAGATTATTTTAGAGTTCCTCTTCTAAGGTGGACATCTTGTGCTGGCCCAGTATCGGCATACCTGTTCAGCAAGCGATGACTACCGGCCCAGTAGGGGTCAATACCGGCCATGCAGGCTGTGCTACTGACACAGCACCTCATTAGGGCTGGAGGTATAACTTTAGCATATGCATGATTGGTGCCTCGGTGGTCAGTACGGTTTTTACCAGTTATGTTCACAAAAACTTACCACAATTTATTCTGCATACTGTCGAGTATGGCTCCTATACTGGCCTTTAAATTAACCCGGGGTCCATTTTATGAGTCATAAAGGGCTGACACTAAACTAGTTAACCAATTAGTGAGTGTTGGTAAATGCTATGTTCAGTCAAAAGGGCCAACCATACCTTATATGGATAAAAAGTTTCCCGTACCTCCGAGTTGATGACGAATTGACTAAGGAGGCTAGATTTTGCTAATAATATTAGAAGTGAGATTTCATGAGGGTAGATATTGCTACCTGCATTGATAATTATGGTTTTATTTAAGAAAAACTAGATACTACTGATTTACTATTGTTTTTTTTCAATTATAGTTATGCACTTGGCATTTGAGATTAAGATTATCCTAGAATCAGTTAGATTTGTACTCGCTGCTACAAAACCTTTTGCGTTGGTAGATAGGAACTTTATCCGATAGCTAAAGTATGCTTGTTTATGTTTATTTAACATTCTTATAAAAACGGTTAATATTTATATTTTGGTAAACTAACATATAATTTATTTTGTAGTTCTAGATTAACTTCCCGCCCATCACGATGGATAATGCCGCTGATAACAGTTCAAACAATCTTCCAACAACCAGCAATTTTTTTTTATTAAAACTAAAACTTCCCTTCTGAAGAGTCTATGCCAGCTAAGCTACGGAGAAAAATGAAAACATTGCCAAGAAGGTTTCATGATAGCAACTCAAACAAGCAAACCTTTACTCTCGAAGATCCTTCCAATTACACGTTAGCCGCTTAGCAAAAAAGTAGCCAGCCGGCCAAATTCTTTCCAATTGGAACAAAGGATAATGATGGAAGGTTTCAGCAGCCTAATTGTATTTGTGCTTTTGGATGTAACTTCTGTTGTCGATCCAATAGGAAAAGGTCCAATAGATTAATATATTATCAAACTTGTGGTGGACAAATTAGGCGAGAAATGTAGAGCAAGATCTCTCATAAGCTGCAAGCAAGTTCAACAAGTAGCAGCAATCTGACTCAATGTGCCAAAGCTGGTGATTTACACTTCAATGTATGAACAACAGCGAGCGCTCCTTCATCCAATTATGGTTCCTAGTGATAGAGAAACGGGAATGGTGAGAAAATTAGTAGCTTGAAAAACCAGTGATTAATTGCTACTGATGTAATTTTTATATACTTTTTTGTTCGAAGTGTAATTAATTTTGATAATTCAAAAGTTGTGAGAAATCTCGCTTTACCAAATGGACAATTGGTGACAAACACATGGTGAGCTACAGATATTTCCAAAAAACAAGATTGATGATGGAGACTTTCTACACGATAGAGGAAAATATTGAGTATGCGAAAAGATTCAAACTGGCGTTATATTTTTACGAAATCGAAACATTAACAGATTCGGTAACATTAAGCATGATACTGCTGTATGTGCATCCTTGCAAGCGTTGGATGAAATTTTGAAAGTTGGCCAGATCTAAAACTTCTGAAGATTTGAAATACTTTGGCATCACGAAATTTATCAACACAGCATGCTGATGCTTACACCAGAAACGGCTGTTTCTACCCAGATGGAATGCAATCATCAATGAACATTGAATAATGGCAAACAAGTCGATAAAAAGTGTCACAATTCGGTAATTAATTTAAATTTTAACTTAATAGCGTAATTATTCTACTAATTAAGATAATTTGTTTCGAATACTTTTTTCTAGTTCAGATATAAAAAGTCATGGACAAATAATTCTACAATTTAAAACAACTGCTCACTTTTAACATGGAACCCTCAGTAAATGGTAAATCTCCCTTTCTACAAACATAACCAACTCTATCTGGAATTGATTAACTACAAGAAAAAATAAACTTTCATATTCTGTTGCTCATACAAACTTTTCTCACAATCAGCAACCATCTATTTCATACAATCTAGTCTTGCCTAATGTGTACTATTTACTATGTAAGCAACAATCCATTATATCTATCTGTTGCTACTATGAGTTTTAACCATTTTATCTATTACTGTTTTTTATCAAATAGTTTTGTGAGCGTTAAAGCAGATGTATCAACCCACATTTAAATTTAGGTTCACAAAAATCCATCTAAATCACAATAGAAAAACAAAATAAATTGATACAATCCAATCACTAGCTAGTACCAATATTATGTATGTTAGCATTCAAAACCAATAATCAGACCATGATACAAACCAGCAAATAAACGCAACATTTAACACCTCGATACCAGAAGATATACATTCTAGCAACTCTCCAAGATTCAACATGGTGCAAAAGTCTGCATGCACCCATGAGAACCCTATCGCTCTTGAGAACCCTATCGCCCTTGAGAACCCTATCGCCCTTGAGAACCCTATCGCCCTTGAAAAATACAAAAACTGTCAGGGCTGCCATATTTTTGAAATTCCTGTTCAAACCGACGATATACTGAATGCGCTCTGAACATTACAAGCAGGTTCTCAAACATGATTCAAACATGTTTACTAAACAATAAATTTAAGCCTCCTGGTGCACCAAAAAGCACCCACAATGAGTTTTCTAGCATCATCTAGTGCTCAAATAGGCACTTGGGCCCAGGAGAACCCAATAGTACAGAAAAACCCTTTGGAGCTCTGCTGTTACTATACTACTCATATTTTATTGGACATTATTGCTTACTAAGTTTTTCATTGGGTATTTTATTGGCTCCTTGTTTGTATGATGCTGTTTCATTGGCTCCTTGTTTGTATGATGCTGTTTTAGTATTTTGTCTGTAATAAGAGGATAGACGTCCCTCTCTAGCAGTATATAATGAGAGGAACTGTTGCTATCGACTTGAAGTTACTTGGATACCCTACAGTATACATTCCTTCTATTGCTAACTCGATCATGGTAAATGAATTGTATACTTGGTAGGTTTGGGCTTGTGCTGAATTAAAGACCATGCACAGTAGACTCAGTGGTTAAAGTTGGCCCTGGGAGAACTGGATTTCTGAGTAGAGCTGTGAGGAGAAAAAGGGTAGTAGACTCTGGATGTGTTTATTCGTTGACAGTACCGTTGTGTTGGTAGTGATGGGTGAAAACTGATACAATATTGTTACATATTCGCAAGTGTCTACCAATTAACAAATCATGTTGAGCTTGGTGGAAGTTAATCATGTAACATAATGATAAGACATAAGCTTTTTGAAGATTTTTTTGTGTTCTAAATCACTTTTTATCACTAATTAGTCAATTTTACAAATTTTTCTGCCAATAAATGACACTGTGTTTGCTCTAACATGGCCTGTCAGTAAAATAAAGTTAAATTAGTATCATTTGGCATTAAGAGTAGTATTCAAAAAATGTACATTGAGTAAACTATCATTAAGTGCAAACAGAATGAAATATCAGCTCAAAACACTGATTCAGTCTAATAAATAAAAACAAAAACGATACATCCCAAAAAAATCATGCCAGTAAAAACTCGCTATTAGACACTGTGGGTTTGAAACTAGTTGTCTATTATATTGTAATGATGAAAACAACTGAGGCCATGATACATCCAGGTTCTTTTGATGAATAAATGGTTTAGTAGAGTAAAAGATTTGCAGGTTGTTTAGCTTGTATTTAGTAGTGCCAGTCTGCTCCTGACTAGCAAACATTATTTAGTACAAACTTTCTGGTTCCTTCTTCTTTGGTGAAAAAACCTGTTTGTGATTAATAATTATTACTGCTTTAATTACTTTCTTGAAACCTGTTCAGAAGAAACAAATTTTCTTTTATATGATTGTTAGTAGAAATTTTTTCGGGCAGCCACTGCAAAATTGGATGCTGAGGCAACATATACTGGTTAGATCTGTAGGTTTACCTAATTGTCTTTTAACACTTATCGTGTAAGATTAATTTGGGTTAAAATGTTTCGTAGTATCAAAATATGATTACTAATAGTTTGATACACATGAAACTTTATTTTTTTAGCTTAAGAATATATACCATGACTAATATACGTACACTGTGGTGGATTTTGGTAGCACACGTTCCATGCACACTATATTAACCTAGAGGTGACTCTGACTGAAGCCATCAGTCAGACAGACCTCCCAAAGTGATGAGTCACAGAGCCATCACCCCCAGAAGGAGAAAGAATTACCTTACCGGCCCTGCAGACATGATACCGGCCCTGCAGCTTTACCTACTGGCCCTGCAGAAACTATTCCGGCTGTGCAGTGACCCTTATCGACCCGGGAGTGACCTCTACCAGCCCTGCAATGACATACCCGGCCGGCAACAAGATGGCTGCAGTAGCCACAGATCCCAAAGTAGCCTGAGCCAATACACAAGGATGTATCCAGGACCTATCTACCTCTACATCCCATCTATCTATGATCTAAGGCTGTCAAAGACTGAGCACTTATATTATAGTATTATTCCTTTCCACTAGGCACCTTGTTCATTTATTATTATTCGCCATTATATGTGTTAATCCCTTGATTGGTTCAATTACTTCCTGTTGTATTTTATTGGTTAAACTTTGCATAATACAATGCACTTCCTGCCACCAACCTATAAAAGGCTGGATTCAATTGTGTTCATTGCCACTTATCACATACTGCTGCTGTTGTCAACTACTCTAGGCGATTGCCTTCCTAGAGCAGGATATGTGGATGAATAAATGTATTTTATTACCTAAACTATACCTAGTTTGTCTGAGCAGAGGGCTCGCTAGTAGTGAAGTTGTTCTCAACTTCTCCATGGTACCCTGCAGGCCTGATCAACCCTGCGTTACCTCTTGGAAAGAATTGTTGATTTGCTGTTCCACGAGCTGAGCGCTGTGGACAGCTGTTTGTTAGTTAGCGGTAGTGGGAGCCCCTCCGGCACGATCCACTACAGTACCATGACTAATACTGTATACCATGACTAAACACATCAAGTTAAAAAATAAAGTTTTCAAGTTTTCTACAGGATTGTTTAAAGATTTTAGGATCAATAGATGTCATCCCGACATCTAAAATTGGTCTTTTTAATGTTTTTTTAGCTTTCAGTAGCTATAAAAAGTGTTTTATAACCATTTCTTTCAAAAAGAAGTTCTCAGTACACTTAAGTATTTCGGCCCTATTTTTGGCGATAATCAGTATTTAATTTTATTTGGAGTTTTCTCCTCATTTTTTTTCCGTTTTGGCGTTTTTGCTTCAAAAGTCGGCGTGTTGGACGGAACCATTTCTGCAGCGTCTTTTCCGTTCACCATTTTCGGTGGCCCACCTGCCGCTTGTAACAAAACTTCACTCCGTTGTTTTTGTTGTTGCAGTTTCATGTATTCGATATAATTGGTTAGTTTTGTGTAAGTTCATGATCAGTGTACCTTATTTGTTTGTTAATTTTTTGTTTTTTTCCTTCTTCCCCTGCCAGTCTCTCGAACTGTTGTTGTTGTCATCATCAAAGAAAATAATAAATAATAATAATAATAATGTTGTTGTTTTTGTTTGTGAAATTTTTGTTTTCCTGACTGTGTGACTTGACTTCTTGGTTGCGCACAGGCAAACTCAAAAGTCCCCTACAAATGAGTGCTCTTCCCGAGAATATTTGACTTATGTCAGTGTGCATGGTTAGTTTTATTGTTATTAATTATTTAATAATAATTTATTATTATTATTATTATTATTGTTGTTGTTTGTTGCATTTTTGAAAGTGTTTGACCGTTTTGGAGCATAAGCTGCCATTTTGGTGTTCATCCATCTGACCCATTAATAAGTAATAATAATATATGTATGAGTTGTTGTTTTATATTGTTGCGTGTCATCATTGTCTTATCAGCATCACATTACATTATTATGATTATTTTATTAATAATTATTAATAATTGTTAATAATAATTTTATTCCATAATAATAACAATAAAATATAATAAATAATGATAATAATAATAGTAATTTATCACTCATCATCATCATTGACCTCAGTAGTATTATTAATAATGATGATGCTCTCATCAATAATAATTATAATTGACAACAACTCTTGTTGTTGTTAGTTATTTATTATTCTTCTTCTTCTGGTTTAATATATCATTTACACAGTGATACTATTGTTATTAGCTGTATGATAATAATAATAGTAAATAATTATATTAAATAATAATATCAAGAATACATAAATATCAACAACAATAATAACCCTAATTAATAATAATAAATTTTATTATCACTTTTATTTCTTCTACATTTGTTGTCATTATGGTTATTATTGTTTTTTTATGAACCAACCATTTCAGCAGCACATCATCTTGAGGTTTATCAGGATTGACGATGAATTAACCAAATCCATGTTGAAATGTAGACATGAAAATATTAATTGATAATTATTAGTATTTGAAAACATCATTTATTAATGATAATAATAGTTATCATAATATTGGCCATGTTATTTATTGCAATCCCCTGTGGCTACTGCTATCATAATATTAGCAGCAGAAGACAAATATGATAGTAGCCATAAACCATTACTTTGTTGATCCTAATAATTTTTCTGTGCACCCTCTACCGTCTGATAAAAGCAATGTGAGTTTTCCTCAGTGATAATTTTGACAAGTACCTACGAGTATTTACCTGTGACTTGCCACGAGACAAATGCATGCTACAGTTCACTACCCACGAAACATTTGCACAAAGGTAATTGTTAGAAAGTAATTGGATCTAACTGGCAACTGGTTTCTGTAGAGTACTTGCTACTCATTAATTGCTGATTGCTAATAATAATTTGTGTCTAGCTGGCAAGTTCAAAGTATCCCGACTGGTCGGTAAGCACCTGATTTTTTATATTACTGAAAATGGAAAAACTACAAATGCATAGATAGTATTCACTGCTGCTTGTAGCTTTTGGACAAATACAACTGTAGTTGCCGTGCATACCTACTTAGCTACCAATCCAATATACTATCAATAAAGATGCAACGATGACAAGTCATCGATTTTGTCTGCACCACATTATTCATATTACACATTATTTATTTATTATTTAATAACCATATTTTTCAATTACGAATAGTCAGCGTGAAACAGCTGTTGGTAATAAAAAAATGTTGATTATGGTTATTATTTGCTACAATTTTCTTTATTAGATGTCGACAATTCAGTTTTTCGTTTACCTGTGCTGCTTTCCTGTTTGTTTAATAGCTTGGCGATGAGCGTCGTTGAGTATCTTTTAGCTCTAATCACTTCGTTTCTTGCATGATCCGCAGGTAAAATTGTGTTTGTTTAACTTGGAGTAGTAAGCAACAAGTTAAATTGCTACTAAATTATACTTAAGCAGTGCTGGAGACCAGACAGCTTTATCGCATTGTGCTTTCTGGTATTTCCCTGATGTCTTTCCTAAATATAATTTTTAATCGCTCACCCTAGGTTGATAAGTCTTCCTACAAGTACCAATTCGTGCAGTATTGTAGTATTGTTGATTGAAAATCATGCATATGATCCAATAGTGAAGATTTTAATTATCATAACTATTGATGTTTTTGCTCCTAACGGTTGTGATTATTCTCAATAACACCCATAATGCTGAGAACTGAGTGAATGGGCTACTTAGCATAAATAGTAATTTATGCTACTTTGCCTTCGTATTGGGAGTCGCTGAACTCTCTTTCGATAGAAGTTGAGACAAGTTTTTGTCAATTGTGTCTTTTGTAGGAAGCCATCAATAAATGTTTGTTTGGACCAGCTGAAGTAGGATTCTATATGAGATCCCCATGACTTATTCTAGCAAAACTTCACAGCTTTAATACTGAGTGTTGTCAACTTTATATAGAATGTACGTTTCAGCTAATTCCTTAATTACATTTACCTATCCTTCACCCTCCGCCTCAATAGCTACTATCAGGAAATGTTTCTCACAAAAAGCAATCCTAATTCTTGGTTACTTGTTATTTGTTTCTGTTTTATAGAAGCCAAAAATGGTTCTTGCTGACACCAGCACTAATCGCTGTGACAGAAGCTTGTACTGTTTCCACTTTCACTCCATTATAAGAGGTAGGTACCACACAAAACCTGACTAAAAACCTAATCTTTTTTGGACTAAAATGTGCAGAAAAACAGTTGGTTGCCTTCCCATTGGAATCACAACTTCTTAAAAATATGATAGCTGGAGAGAGGCTTAAAAGTTGTGCTCTCCACTTCAAGGAAATTAGAAAACAACTTCTACTTTTTGCTAGTTGATTTGCAGCATAAGTGATGAACTGCAAGAGTCAATAATTCCTGACGAAGTTGTAAATTTTTAAAAATCTTGAGTGCCTTAAAAAGGAATACATCATTGTATTTGTTGCCTCACAACTAGTGAAAAGCTTGTGACAATTATTTTGTTACAAAATTTGCTCTGTTAAAAGTACTTTGACTTATGAGCTGCAATTTTATTTTCTTTCAGTGGCTGGCGGAATAGAAATTGCTTGCTTTAGTGATTGCATGTATGTCTATGTTTTTTTTCTTTATTTTCTGCATTGAGATAAAGAAACATAACCTATTCATTTTGTTGGATTTCCGGCAAAATAGTCTGTAAACATTGAACTGACACTCATTTTCTTTAGTTGACCAAACATTGCCAAACTTGAAATAGTTAACTTGTGAGCATTCTGTCACTTACCAATCCCTGACCTTAGTTTTCCAGAGCCAGTGTCGACCTTAGTATAGTTTTAGATGCTGGTAGATGCTGTAGAATGTAAGGCTTAGAGTGGTCTCAAATAGCTCCTGTTATATTTGCAACATAAAAAGTAAAGCCTGGTTCACATACATATCGTAGATGCTCGCAAGTGATCGCGGATCTTCGTACGAGCATCTGCGATGTATGTGAACCTGGATTTGTATGACGTCGCACGCTGTCGCTAAAGCTCGTAGAGAAGTTCAGCTGAACAAACTTTTCTGCAACCATCGTACGGTCGGGACTACAATTTTCTTACTTTCTTTCTCAAAAACCACAGTTAGGTCAAGGTTACTCATGTCAGCGTGACTGCCATCAAAAAATTATAATAAATAATAAAATTATTATTGTGTAATTGTAAATATTGGTTATTATTTATTATTAATTTTTTGAATGAAATATTATGATAGCTGATTTAAATGTATTAATATAAATATTTTCTGTAATTTTTTATATAATAGCATAACAGGGGCGGATTTTGCTATGGTCGCAAGGGTCTCACGACCCCAGTTTCATATAGAACAAAAAAAAATTAGATTTGTCTTGCCATGGGTGTTTACAACTTTTTGGCGTTATTTGTTTAGATTTTAGCTTGGGTTTTTCCATTGTTACCTAGCAACTAACAGGAAGCAATTGTATAACCAGTAATCTTCGGGATATGTGGAGTGGACCACCCCACTTTATCATACATAATCATGAAGCTTTAAGGCTGCATTTCCGGATTCATTAGGTCAAGGTTAACTTTAGTAGTGATGACCAAAGCTATGGTTTTATTATGTGTGTTTCAATCAAAAATTTTGTTGGATAATGAGCACATGATAGATCTGCAGCCCCTGTTGCATCATCACAGTTGTAAATTTCAGTGTCTACATCCTATTGATTAGTACTATCTCCCTTGGGTGATGGTTGCTGTAGCCAAAAACACTTAGATTAGAATTATTATTGTGGTGGTAGAATTATTATTATTTATTTACTTATTGTTGTTATAATTATTATTATAATGGTTATTCTCAATATGTGGAAACTAGCTATTTTTTTCATGTAAAGAGCTTTCATATTATTAATTATTATCTATGATACATCATATTACTACAAGCTAACCATAATAATCAAATCAGACTGCAGTACAATTGATAATTAATTAATAATTAATTAATAATAATAATATTATTATAGCAAGCTACTAAATTTTTATTATTATCATCATTATTGTTCGTCATAGTCATAATAATGATCAATTCAATAGTATTTTTATTATTTTTGTAATTTAACTAACCATCATAACAATTTCACCAGTATAATTTACCAAAGTCATTTTTTATTTATTATTATTAGCAGCCTATTCAATATCATTATTAATCATCAATATTACCGACAAACGGTTGCTGGTTTTGATATTATAAGTTATAGCTCTTATTGTTAGTGGACTAAAAAAATACTGATTATTATTATTATTATTATTCAATTTTTTGCCCATCACAAAAATTTACAATTGCTGGTTTGTTACTAATACTGCTACTTTTTATACTAAAGTTTATTTCTCTCCCAATCTCAAGACTTATATATATGTATATCTATCATTCCTCAGATGTGAGGGTTTACCTAAGGTGGCTCAGAACATTTTGTTTTGCATTTTAAAATGTCTGAGCGATTTACAAACCGTTTGAACTCTTTTAAAATAGTCTGAAGCTTTGAAAATCTTCTGAATCCTTTGTGAAATGGTTCGGGGGCTTTAAAAATCCGACCCGATTTACTTGTTCGCTCCATTGATCTAGTCAATCACTAGATACTGATGGTGATGTCGCTAATAATAATTATTGCTAATAAATATTATTATAAAAATAGATAATAAATTTGATAGGTAATAAATAGGTAATAAAATGATGATTATTACAACTTAATTATTTGATAAAAATGAAATAATGATAAATTGTGGTTTTAATAATCATAATAATAATTATTATCATCATGTTTGTTGTTATTCTAATTCTTGTCGTTAGCATTATTATTGAGTGATATTATTTGGTTTTCTTATTATAATTATTATCATTATGATGATGATGCTTGTTATTATTATGAGTTATAATAACAATTATATGAGAATTATAATAATTTAAAGAATAGCAACAACTGTTCCAATTAATTTTTAGTTGATGGTAATAATTACACCACAACTATGTCCATGATTATTTTTACTACTTCTATACTTCTAGTTTTTGTTTATTGTTATCATGTGAGTTGGCAGAAAAATGGTTAAGTAGTGTAGTAGTGTATCATAGCTAATTCCACATACGTGTGTATAAATTATTATTGATATTTTTATAATTGCCAATGACATTTATTTATCACACCAAATAGCGGTATCTTATCGTACATACTATACTTGTTATACAATATTTACATCGATAAGATTTGAATAAATTTACTATCAGTTTTTCTCACATAGCCATAGGTGGTTAAAGAGAGAAGATTTCTTCTTTTTTTTGTAATAATACCAATGTGTACACTCATACAGCACTGACTTTGATTGTTGCTATTTAAATGTCACTCCATTTTAAAAGTCATTAATAGCCCTTACTTAACTTTCTTGGCCAACAGAATCAGCAAAACTTGCTTTTAAAACTGATGAAAACACCTTTTTCCAACTGGTTGATTCTCAAAAATTTTCGACACGCGGGAGGGCGCTCTGCCGCCCCTCCCGCACCCACCCCGGCACGGGCCTCCGGCCAGCAGTCGGGCTTGCGGCCCGAGTTTCCCCGACCCCTACCATCCCATAAAATTTTTTCGAACTACGGCCTGGTAACACATAGGTGGAGACCCCTATTAAATATGTTGAAAATCCGCCCCTGCATAATTAGTATATTATAATAAATTAAAATTAAAAAAATATATATTTAGAAATGATAAAAAATAAAAATGCACCATTGAACAACCGTTATAAATTTAATTAAAAGAAATGGAATAATACTTAATGATAATATGAGTAACAATGTAATAGTTTTTTTGAAATTGTTAAAAATAATAAATAGGTCGGTGTAATTGAACAACGATCATTCATTTAGTATGTATATAGTCATTGGTGAGTGAATAGGTTCTTCATGATTTTATTACCTCCCAGTCAAGAGAGTGATTATAACTCTTGCGATCGTCGGTTTACCAAGTTTATGTGAACATCTATCGTAGATCATCGTACGAGGATCTGCGATCACTTACCAGCATCTACGATATGTATGTGAACCAGGCTTAAGTATTATTTTATTGAGCCATCAATATTTGTACTATATGAGATGTTGTTGTGAGAAAGATTTCACAAAATTTGACGAAGCAATATCAACTCATTTCCCTTCCACAAAAATTTATTTTCTGTAATGACATGAATTGGTAGTCCATGGCCTTTTCAACATTGACAAGAACTTGCATGTGCTCTATGCTCAGTAATAACTGCACAACATGGCCGAATGAGCTTGTTTTATGTCCATGTATATATCTTACTCTATTTATGTTCAACTAAGTTCATGTAATACTCTGTTCTTTTTACTATGTATATGTGCTGCAGTGTCTATGTAGTTTTGTTTATGTATGTTACCTGTGTACTACTATGTCTACATACTACCGTTTTTATGTACTACATTGTCAACATACTACTGTCCATGTAATTCTATTTCTATGTACTACTACAATATACCCTGCTGTGTGTATGTACTATTGTGTCTACGTACAAGTATGTCTATGTACAAAGGTGCCTATTACTATTATGTATATATACTATCATGTCTATGCACTACTAGGTCCATGCACTACCATGTCTATGTACAATTATGTCTGTTTACTAATGTGCCTATGCACTACCATGTCTAAGCATTACTGTGTCTATGCACTGCTATGTCTGTGTACTAATATGCCTATGCACTACCATGTCTAAGCACTACTGTGTCTATGCACTGCTATGTCTATGTACTACTGTGTCTATACACTACTATGTCTAAGCACTACTGCGTCTATGCACTGCTATGTCTATGTACTAATATGCCTATACACTACTATGTCTAAGCACTACTGCGTCTATGCACTGCTATGTCTATGTACTAATATGCCTATGCACTACCATGTCTAAGCACTTCTGTGTCTATGCACTGCTATGTATATGTACTAATATGCCTATGCACTACCACGTCTAAGCACTGCTTTGTCTATGCATTGCTATGTCTATGCACTACCGTCTCTATACACTACTATGTCTATGCACTATTGTGTCTATGCACTGCTATGTCTATGTACTACTGTGTCTATGCACTGCTATGTCTATGTACTACTGTGTATGCACTACCATGTCTAAGCACTACTGTGTCTATGCACTACTATGTATATGCACTACCGTCTCTATACACTACTATGTCTATGCACTATTGTGTCTATGTAATATTAGGTTGGAGTAGCTTTCACAAGTAGTATATATATGTGTATATATATATAGGATCCGCGGTAGCTCTCTTTATTTGTGTATAAGTTGTATCTGAGGTAGCTTTACTGGGTCGGGGTAGCTCTCGTTATTAGTATGTATATAAAATCTAAGGTAGCTATGCTGAATTGGGGTAGCTTTTTCTATTAGTATACATATGGGATTCAGGGTGGCTATACAGGGTTGGGTTAACTGTCTCTAGTAGTGTAGTATATATTTAGTATTCGGGGTTGCTATACAGGGTTGGGTTAACGGTATCTAGTAGGGCAGTATATATTTAGTATCCGGGATAGCTATACCGGGTTTGGTTAACTGTCTTTAATAGTGTAGTATAGACTTAGTATCCGGGGCTAGCTATACCGGGTAGGGTGAAATGTCTCTAGTAGTGTAGTATATGGTTAGTATCCGGGATAGCTATACCGGGTTTGGTTAACTGTCTTTAATAGTGTGGTATATAGTTAGTATTTGGGGTAGCTATACTTGGCCGAGTAAAAATATATGAATTCTAGGCTGGTGTTTGGCTGTGTGAATGTTAGTGCAAATTTCTTTGGGATTAGTATGTAATATTTGTTATAAAATTTTGATTAAAATACTTGATAAGATATCTCCGCATTGTAGTCAAGAAGTTTACTCTGCTTACTTTGCTCCATACATAAAGTTCAAATGTCAAATACTGGTCTAGTTAGAGTTTGTTGTCTCGTATTTTTTTTACATTCTATTGATATTTTCAACCTGCCGTATACTGTGAATAGTATCAAGAAATATTGCTGTTTAGTTTCTCAGTTCAGTGAAATTGGCAAAATTTGTTGATTGTGTACTGATGTATGAGTGTGGCTATTACACAAGTATGTACCATAGGCTCTGTAAGTCTGTGCAATATACGTACACTTTTGTATGTATGTCAATTTAGCCTTTAATATGTATTGAACTACTGTAGTAGATGTTGGTATCTCATGGATTTCACACAACAGTTTGTGTTCGGTGGTGAACAGCTACTTTTTTCAACCACCAGACTAGGACAGACAAAAACAAATGGTCAGCTTGAAGCTGGTCATGTGTAATGCTCGTTTTGTAAATTTCTTTGACAATCGATTTAGTGAGTCTGTACACAAATGAAATGTTTTAAAACCAACTTGTCATTTGTAGTGATTTGATATTTTGCCAAGCATAACTAGTTTGATGTTGTTATTGCAGTGAACTGGCTGACAGGGACACTACAAAGTAATGATAGGCCTTACTGGCTGCTATCGACCACGAAAGCCCATTAAATGGCAATCAACAAGATACTGGAATGAAATGTATGCTGTCAGTCTTGCTTCAACGATACCGCTTTATAGTACACTGGCAAAACACGGCTGGACTGTTGCTGCTTTTATGCCTACAACTAATAGAGAATAAGCTGCTGAAGGAGACGTCAACTTATAAAATCCATTCTTTAAATACAATGGTTGGTCAGTGAAGGTGAGCTTCATGATTTTGTTACCTCCCAGTCAAAAGAGTGATTATACATTGTGCAATCATAATTTGTGCCACGTTTATGTCAACGTGGATCGCAGATGATCGTACGCTGATCTGCGATCACTTGCGGTCACTTACAATATGTATGTGAGCCAGTGTTCAGCGTTCAAATTATTTTTGATAACTAGCTTTGCGGACTGTCATAGAAAATGTTGCTTGCCATGCCAGTATTGACATATTGTCTGCTTGAAGCTGAAAAAAATTCTGACAAAAGGTTGTATCATAATTCAAAACCTAATTTTACCATTCGTATACTCAAAATGTAAGATTAACATACTAACATACACGCAACATTATTGTCACAAAGTACATATTATCCTCTGTCGCATGATTTTCATCACGTGTATTGAAGAGCTCGCTAGTTTCTTATTTGACAGTGTATTTGTTTTTAGCCATAGCCACAAAGCTATAGATTTGATTCGTATGTAACTGATCAGTATTCATGTGTGTATTAACTTTCAGTGGTTTCTTTGTATTGTAGAGGAGTGATGCTGGAGGGCTGACACACCGCAAGACTGCTTATGTAAACAACGATACTGGCTGGGACGCAGACAAGCTTTATTCTCTCATAGATATAACCTCATGGACCATGATTAATATTTTGCTGTAAACAATCAGTGTTCAATTGTGTATGAATCAATAGTTGCCCACATAACAGATTTTACGTTTAATACAAAACCATTTTCTACATTTTTTTTATCAATGTGAATTGCTACTGATTTTACCTGAAACTCCATCAGCAGTGTTACTGCGGCTTGTGCCTGATTCATTGTTTTTCATTTTTAAAGTTTA
The DNA here is from genome assembly GCA_945261195.1 of Cryptosula pallasiana. Classification (NCBI taxonomy): domain Eukaryota; kingdom Metazoa; phylum Bryozoa; class Gymnolaemata; order Cheilostomatida; family Cryptosulidae; genus Cryptosula; species Cryptosula pallasiana. The sequence continues at coordinate 1,858,140 of OX183137.1, forward strand.
CTTGGAATAAATTTGTAACTTGGTTGTAGAGTGTGACAGGGAACAATTGCTGAATATTTTTGATAGGTGAAATTGACAGTAGTCAAAGTTTGATGAATCAGACAATGTGTAGCTAATTTTTTGTCAGCGTGACTACACTTGTCGATTCAGTATCACAACATGGTGTGTGTGTTGTTTGGAAAACAGCTAGTTGATACATTCAAAGATTGAAGGAAAAGCTCCACAATGGATACCAATGGCTGTCACTGCTTTTAGCGTTTGTTTTGCTCTACAATCTGCGGTTCCTATTTAATATAGCTTCGATTCTGTCAGGCAAGTTTAACATTTACGCACTCGGCTGAGACAACACAGCACCCTGCTGGCAAGCGTAATCAATCCTCTATAAAGCAGAGAAATGAGCCCTTATCAACACAGTAGAGCATGTAGTAGCCAGTATCCAGTGAAGCCCTTCTGCTATGTCTTCAAACCCAAATATCCACAAAAGATTCCAGCGCAAATGATAGGAGAAAACTAAAGATAACCCTGGAGTAAAAAAAATGGAAACACACCAGATCAGAAAGTTCAGTTTGAGCATATGACTAAATTACGTGCCAGGCCTGTAAAACAAGCCATAAATCTGCCAACGATCACAAAGAAAATAATGAAAGTGATCAATAAAGACTTGAGTCGAGTAAATCTACACATTCACCAGACTCCTGAAGCAGTGGAGTCACCATATATCCCAGGACCCATAGAGCTTGTCGTATGTACATGTTGCTGTCCCCTGAAATAATTGCATGTTGTATTCTGATGGCATTTAAGATTTGAGAGGGAAATATTTTCCTAATAGTTATCTATTCTGATTAGCTTATGTTATTGGTTACTGACTATTGTTGGTTCTAAATCCATAAACGGTGCTTTGTTTGATGCTGTTCGAATAATAGAAAGCCTATGAGACTTTAAAATTACAATAAAGTATTGAAAGTGAGCAGCACGTGCTAGTGCAGTATGAGCAGTCACCAATGAATACATGTACGATATTAAAATACTCAGGACTTGTTGGAAAACTTGAGCAATGGTGAACTAAACTGGCGTTTTGTTTGTCACCAATGCCTAGCAAAGTGACTTTGCTGTAAGCCTGAAATGGGCGAAAGAAAAAATAAAAAAAACTTGGAAAAAGTGATGGTTTGCTCAATTAAAATACCATTTTCACTGCAAAAAGATTTCTCAAGTCAGTAATGGTGAGCAGTTCACTACTGCAAGCAGGATGTATGCAGCATGAATAGCAAGACCATGTGTTAATGAACCAGTCTGAGTAGCGAGCGAGAGGTCATATTCAAGTCCAAGTGGCGACCAGACAAACTCATTTTTGGTCATGAAATCGATTATTATGCTTGTTTGGTGTGTTTGAGATACACTGGGCAGATTCTCTGAGAGATAATGTGTACAGTTCCCCAGAAATCAATAATTGTAATTTACAAAAATTGAGACAAAATTGAAAACAAAAACGGTGATATTGTTGTTCATACTGCTGCAAAATTGGCAAAAAGTATTTTTGAGACACTTTGAACCTAGCAGATAGCCCTGGCAAAAAATAGAATACAAGAGTCTTCACAGACACGAGAAAACATCAATTGTAACAATTCATATAGAAAAACAAGCAAAATTTAGAAAAAAGGGCAACTCCAAGAAACTTTGAAAACAAGAGAAGACAACTCCTAAAAAAATTACTCAAGTGAACTGAGTTATTTGAAACCACACTAGCTTACTTTGAACCACACTGATTGTAGAATTATTCATGAAAAAGATTGTTAGAGATTTCTCGGAAAAACTTTAACGAAAACGAGATGTGTTGTTTTTTGGAACCATCCTTAAAATTTCAGATAAAATCAGTTTTATCAAAAAAGTATGCATGGGAAATTTAATTAAAAATATTTTAAATACGCCAGCCTCCATTACTCCTTAAACCTGCAGGATGCACCAACCTTCACATTTGGAAGATCTTTTTGTTCTTAGAAGTCCGATGGGAGCAGATCTCTTAATTAGACTACTATTCCTGGCTCCTGCAGAACCTGCACCTTCTGTAGTTCCACCAGAGTCACTATCAGTAGACAAAAGCCCTCCAAAACCAGTAAACGCAGTGACTGTAGAGCTTTTCCCTGGAGTGGTTGCTGCCGAGAAAGCAAAAACTTAGTATTGCTCAACTCGACATTAACAAGTGGAGACAGTCACTTACCGTGATTTTAAAAATAAAAAAATAATATGTACAAGCTTGAGCAAAATAAAGCACAAAAGTTTTAATTTTTGTATTTGTAAAATGATAAATATTATGACAAAACCTAGTACTACTATGAAATAATTTTATTAGTAAAATAAAGCATTAAAAGTTTTCTAATAAGTGGTTTTAACAATTTTTAATTCTTTTAATTCTATGCCTGTTAATCTACATAGCACCTGATAATTACTGCTGCAAACAGAAATACTTTAATATTTAATTAGACATTCAATAGTTTACTTTAAAAGTCAATGTTATAATTAAAATTTAGAGTATTAGTGAAAAAAACTCAAAATACATAACGCTTTGGTTACAAGAGAAACAAATTATTTTTCGTTTGAGCTTTTGAAGAGCATCATTTTTGTGATTAAACTTTTCAATGAGAGCATCGGCGTTCAGCGCTAGACGCTAATGATTTTTATATATGATACAATTCATTGAATGTGATACCGCTCAAGTCCGCTTTCATAGTTAATCATAAAGCACAAAAACATTTTTTCATGGCAGAAAGAAAAAGTATTATTCTAATTTGAAAAGAATTACATTTAAATTTTACTTTTTGTATAACCAATTTTCACTGTTTTTTCTTTATGTGCTGTGCAAGATCTTTGGTATGACAAGACATTAGTCATTCAATCAATGCTTCTGAAAGTGAAAATAGCATTATTCATATGCAAGGGGAGTTTATTCTAAAAAAGTTAGAAAACTACCAACAAAAGATTTCTGAAAGCTGTCACTTTTACTTTTCATTAAATCAATATTTAATTTAATTAGATCAAATTAAATTATTCAAAAAACCACAAGTTTTTTAATGCCTAAATGAAACAAATAGCAGTTTGATAGCAGTACATGTAACTAAATTTATTGCTTTTGGGAGAGCTTCCATAATTTGTTTAACTGGTGAACATAATCTCTCAAATATGAAGATTTTGACCAACATCAACATTCATGTTGATGAACTCACCTCCCACTTAAGGTATTTGATTCCTAGACATTCGAAATGTGGTGAAAACTTTTTTTCTGAAACACTCTAAGGAAGAAATTACCATTTTTTTGATATACAAAAGAGAACATTAAATTTTTTGTAACCTTTTTTACAAAACAGTTTTAGTACGACTTACTGTCATCAGGTGGTAAAGGAGCGATCCCTCCATCTAGCAGTGGGGCTGCTTCTGAATACATGTTAGCTGTCACACAAACCATCACAGTGCTGTTGATAACTTTACACATCTGCAACGAGATTACAAGATAATTGGGGTCTTCAAATTTGGAAAAACAATATAACCTGTCAATGTCACAATTAATGTTTGCTTAATACACTAGGGTTCATAATGATAATACAATAATGATAAAATCTCAACACCGACTGAGCAGCCTCTGGATGAAGACTTGGTGCATTCATTTTACTTTTATTAGACTAGAATGTGTGATAATCCCACATCTAACTGTAAAGCGTATCAACATGCAGAGTATAAATCGAATAAAGATGGAAATGATGGAGTTGAAATGTGAGCAATACAATTGGCCATAAATATACAGTCGCCCTGCAACTTAAATGCCTTTTCTGTTGTGCAAACTCGCGGTTAGTCATATTTCTCGTAGTACCTATCTGTATGATTTAAATGCACCGCTTTCAAATACTAAGTCTACAGCTGCTTTCCTGGGGCAATCCCCTCTCTGCTCAGCTACAAGTGCCACATGTATACTAGTGTGGCCAGAGTATTGTTATTCTAGTAGAATCATCTTCTGCTAAGTACTACTTGGTACCTTAGCTGCACAGATGACACAGTAAACTGCCACTGGCCATTATCCAAATCCATGACATAGACCGCTTCAATCAAAAACCTAATCTGTCTCTCCAACTAAAATATAAATAGTGCTCCCAGCCAACTAGGTGCTACATAATGCTAAGGGTAAGACGAGAAAGTCTGGTGACGGTTTCACCCGGGAACCCATTACCTACAAGCAATCAGTGTGCTTTTGTAGGCAGAACAGAACAGCTGTAGCTGATACGAGTGCTGTAACCAAGACTATGGGTCACCAATTGTACAGTTTATGTGTCCCTTCTACCAAATCAGGCTAGCTTTCGACAATCAACCCTTACTGGGGACTGATGCTTGAACCTGGGGACTGCAGTGTTACCTCTTAAGCTACTTGTAGATACCCAAGTGGGAGTTTTGTTTGTAACCACTTGTCTAGTAGAGTACTTTTACTACACGTAGCTTCAGTAAATTTTCTCAAAACATCCACTCCGTCTTTGCTGTTTATCAAATGGCATAGCCATTGTTCACAGTGCATGACAAAGTCACTATCGCTGTTGATTGTCTTATAGTGAATACAGGTGAATGGTCCTCAGTTTTTAGGGTGCTCACTGGTATATCAGGGGGAGATGACTCCTGCACAACTTTGTCGCTGAAGACAAAATATCTGGGCCAATTTACTTCAAACTTGCTGGGAAGAACAGGTGGTATGGCAAGCTTCTGTACCGCAGTGTGTTTGACTGTTGGTACATTCTCTGAAGGGGGAGATAGGACATCGATAAAAAAGACAAGCACTTCAGCACCACGGTTTGCTGTGGTGTACCAACTATTGTTTCAAACTTGCTAGGTTTATAACGGCAAACTCTGTCTACGGCATTATTAGCTCTTCTACAGTAAGAGCTACCTCTGGAAGTAATACAGACGCGGTTCTGTACTGGTGATGAAAGTGCTGGAAAGGGTGATAGGGTGGTTGCTCCACTTTAGGATTGCGCTCAACATCATCACAATTTCCTAACTCCATGAACTTCTCTGCAGGGCTCCTGCACTTTCAAAAACTTTCTAATTAGTCCCTTGTAACTTGAATCTACCCTAGTTGGGGAAAGGGTAACTCAATTTCGACTGTGCTGATTCGTACACCACATTCGTTATCCATCCATAATTCGCATCTGTTGGATTTGTCAAACTTTGTGTGGCAACTGTAGGCAGTAAGGAATGACATGCAAAATGTGGTTTCTTCATTTATATGGTTCACTACCAACACTGCTCTGGTCATGACACCTCCCAGGTGGAGAATAATATTGCTTTTACCACGGAACTGGTTTGAGGTGCCATCAGCTATAATTACATGGCTACCATTTTCTCATATTATTTCTTAACTATTTTTGGCAGCTAGTAGAACACCTGGCAGCTTAGTAGTACACCCCGTATCAACCAATAGGATAATGGAGGTCCTTTTCACGTTTCCAAGTAAGAAATAATTTATCTTATAAAGCCTTCCTACAGGAACAGGGGCAGGAATTTTTTTAACCAGAGGGATTTGCGATCTTTATTTTGTCTCCTACTGAGCTAGATTCATTTTCTATTGGACCAGTGTATAAACTTCTGCTTGGCTGAAGTGGACAGAGTTTTAGCAAAGGGAGGAAAGGGGGTCGAAGTAGTGAGCTTAGGCTTTCTAAGGTACGCATCTCGATTCTCTAATGCTGCACATCGGTTAATTGTAGGATACCGCTGCGATAGCCATCGAAAAATAGGCAATGGTGTGGAGGGACAAGCTCAGTGGTAGTGTCCAACTTTCCAAAACTTCAACACTTTTGAGGATTTTTTACCACTGTGTGAGCTAGTATCAAAGAGGTAGAGGGTGGAGCTGTAGGAGTCATTCTATGCCCAAACCTGCTCTGCTTGACTTATTCAATAGGATCTTTTATACTCTGCATCATAAAATTTGGTGGTGAAGATCTCGGGGTACTGGATCATCTGTGACGGCAACAGTGTACGAGTGCTGTTACTCAAAAAGGGCTGGCGCCAAGTGAGTTAGCATGGAACAGGGACTCAGGGCAGGAGTAGATGTACCGATATACAGTTTCCTATTTTCATCCTCATCTTCATCAACCACCTGGACTCTAGAGGATTTAGTGTAAGTGAACGTTTTTATCTGTATGCACTCGCAACAGGCATAGATAGTGTCTTTTAGACTCTGGGGGTTCATGAACAACAAATGGCACTGTTGGCAAAGATCGTCTAGAATGGAGCTGTATGTTTCAAAATCCATTCAATCAGCATGTTGGGGGAGGGTTCCTGGTCCTCATAGTCTATACATATTATTCTCCCAACTTTACTTGCATGCTCTTGAAGTGAGATCTTCATAGCTTTCTGGAGGTGAGCAATGCATTGTAGAGCTTGATGTGATTCAAACTAAAATAGGTGCAGTAGGCTGTGAAAACTCGTTACAGAGTGTTCAATTCTCCATACTCCAGATCTTCATATCTAAGTGCTTCTGCAGCACGTAGAAGAGCATTGTGAGCTTCCCAGTCATTGTTTTCCGCCATCGCAAGCAACCGATTGGTGGAGTAATTGGCAACTGGAGTGCCAGTAAACTTGGGAGGCTTGAAGGTCCCTGCAAGGGGTGTATGAGAGGACTGCTGAACTTGAAGTGGCCTGGGAGAAGCAGGAAGCCATATCTGAGAGGTAACCACCCGTAAACCAGATGAAAGGACAAGACCAGAGGCTAGTAAAGACCAGAGACCAGGGACATTAAGTAGCTAGACCTGTGATTGGCTCAGTAGCTTGTAACTCCACCTACCCTTACATGGCGGCATATCTATTTATCCATATACCAGCTATCTGATTTGTTATCTATTTATATTTGATTGTTCATTCGTTCATTATGCATTATTGTTATGTGATTGGTTAGTACTCATAATCACTTCCGGTCACTTCCGGTCACTTTTGTAAATTGCCTATAAAAGGCAGGACTTGTGCTTCGTTAAATCAGTTTTAATTTGTCTTTGCTACTCGTTTTATTCTGGATGAATAAATTCATAGGTACTCAACAACACTGAATTATGCATCTGAGCCGAGGGTTCCTTACGAGTCGTAAAGTTGGGAATACTCCTCTACACATCTCTCGGTATCATACCGACCTGTTGTTGTAGCAGGATAAAAGACAGCTGGTGGCAGCATACCTGTCGGATTGCTACCAACATTAGTTATTGGGTTTCAGCCCCCCAAATCCACTACATTGCTCTATTGTATATATGGGAGGCATGCCCGTGGTAACAACCATCAGGGCAACCTCTGCAAGGTAAAGTAGTGGTAACTGTTGGTGTCTAGTAAAATCCACTACACCAGCTTACGGTTAATCATCTTTCTAACAATCTTCATGCGTATGATTTAAATGCGTGGGTTTGCAAGTACTAAATCTACAGCTACTTTCCTAGAGGAGTCCATTTTCTGCTCAGCTATAAGTGTTGCACACATTCTGTTATGGCCGGCGTATTGTTCGCCAAGTGGAACTCTCTTCTACTAACTACCAGTTTGTTGTTTAAACTTAGTTAGTTTGGGTATAAAACCACATTTTATACCCACAATGCAGTCAAATGCTAGTGTCCACTATGCAGGTCTATTACAATGCAACTCTCACTTTGTAAAAATTGCTAAAATCCATTTTGGTTAAGATCTGTCATTACACAAGTTCACCATTGCCCCATGGCAACACCCTTCATAAACAATGAAGAGCACAATGTTAGACTTACTGTGTAAAACCTATCAATAATTCTACTACTCTGTCTCAGATAGACTATCATCTCAGGAGCAAAGACTGAGTCAAAGAAGTTTCCAATGATAGTAAGGTTGGTTCCGCCGCTACAGCAAAATTGAACAGTTACCAAACCATGCAGCTCTGGTACAATAATAGATAAAGTGATTCATCGCGTTAGCCCTACCTCAATATCGTTTTTCTTGATTTTATATCCTTTAAAACCGGGTTGGGTTTGTATTGGAACTTGAAGAACGTTTTTGTTGGACCCACATCCAGGGCTGTATTGGCTGTCACTATCAGGTCTACTGAGGAGTTCTCCGTTGGATGTGACTTAGTTGTAAATTTTATATCTTCACTTCTAAAGAATTATGTTTGATTTGATTAATGATCAATAGTATAAATTAGTTACTTATTGTATGAAAAATATATTTGTTGTCTAAGTAGTAAACAAAGGAGTCATAAATTAGTTGTACAAAAATTTCCTGACAAAGTCGGTTTAACATAACAGTTTAACACTGTGATCACATGCGTTCAGTTACATACAAGAGAACAACAAAATTAATCATACTTTTGAAGCTGATTACCCACTGTTATTTGCTGTAAATTTTCCTTGATAGAGATATATTTATTGATCGAGAACAATTGTAACCATTCATTGTAGCAAAGATCCGATGCGATAGCCTGAATTGTGAAAGTTTTGTTGGAGCGTTGCCTCATTTTAGAAGGCCGTTAAAAAGACCAGTATCTTTTAATTTTCATGCAAAGTTGCATTTTAAAAAAGTTGCCAAATGTAAACTTTTGCTTCATTGACTACGCATGGGCATAATTGTTTCACTAGTTCTGTTTTCGCTGTCAAAAACGACAGCTACGTTTTATCAGCTCTTCTCACAATTGCCGAAAGTACACAGCAAAATTTATGTCTGTCTGGTATGTAATTAGAATGTGATGCTTCACTTCAGGAAAATAGAGAAGAGCAATAAAATAACCGGTTTCATAATTAAAAAGGTGAGGTCAATGTATTTTTTTATTACATCAACTTTAACTATTATTTTTGATGACTTTCTAAATAAACCAATGCCTTTTTCTTTAATTTAGAATTTTTTTTTTACAAAGGTTTACATTGTCATTGGAGATACACACACACAGCAATAGGCTCTGGGTGTATATCCGAAATTTGGTTAACAGAAGGACCATCCATACAATACTCACTCGGCAGCAGGGTCCCTAGACAGCACAGTATCTTCACCCACTACTACCACATAGCTTATATCAAATCCTGTGAAATATCTTCCCTCTATGGTAACTTTAGTACCACCAGCTATGGGTCCATACAGAGGGAATATGTCACTGATATACCAGTGCTGTAACAGTGTAAATATAATGCATATCACTTTATTGCTTATCAAATGCTCATCAAAAACTGCTTTTATTACCTACCCTATTCACCTTCAGCTCTAGTGACTTAAGCAAAGATATATATTGGAGATACACTTACACATTGTCTACCTGCCAGGTCAAGGTCAACATTGCCTACACAGTAGCATTGACCTGTGTTCTCATCACATTGTTGTTGATCCTTGCGAGTTAAATCAGAGCAGCGACAGTCAGCGCATACACCTGGTTCTTTCATATATCTGTAGATATCAGGTAGTTCTACACAAGATTCACACATATCTCCAGTGATACCTTGAGGGCATTGACATGTGTAGGCTTTAGCATTTGGTTTATGGAAGTTGTAGTACTCAGACATGGTTGTTGGAGCTCCTACTAAGGTATAGTTGTACCCTCCACAGTGAGGTCTGTAAAAATAAATCAAGAAAATTATTTTAATGTAGTTGGGACGTTTATTTCTCTCTTGCGCGAAATAAGGGCTTCCTGAGTATTGTTTGTTGGTAGAAGAGCAGGATACCTAAGCTTTCATTACTAAGTCGAGGTTAAACTAACCAACTTTGGAGGTACCAGTGCAGCCTGGAGCCAGCCACGTAGGGGACACAACAGAAAGCAATTGTCATTACATAGATTTTTCTAAAAGTTATTTCTGGCAAAATCTATTTGACAAACACAACACTCAAGTATAATTGTATCAGGAATGTAATTGTACCGTCAATCATCGGACGCCATCGGGGAATGACCGTTTTTATAAGATACCATAAACTGTTCTACCCTGTTGCATCCAGGGACAGGAGAAGGAGCGAAGGAAAAACTGAGCCCTGCGACACTCCCGAATGCTAAGAAAGATCTATTTTTTTCATGTTTTAAATATTATGTCATGAAGACTGGTTTGATCTGCTACCTTGCATTCATAGCTAGATCCTGTACCAAGTACCAATCGGCATTCCTGGCTGTGCTTTCAGTTCCGATAAGTTTAATGCTGACATCTCCAACAAATGCGTCACTGAGCAGTAAACTTTCTTCATTTGGTCCAAGTATTGGAATGTTGAATGATACACCGGAATCATAACCATATGATCCACCATAATAGTAGTCATTCCCGGAAAAGTTTGAAAATGTGTTGCTACAGCATAATAAACTACTTGTAAATTACAAAAAATAGTTATAGTCAACCAATCAACAGAGGCAAACTTAGGGTATAGACCATAACTTTACCCAAAATTTAATAGGAGACTTAATTTAATAAAACATCCATCTCTTAATTGTCCTGGCTCATGTTTGCAAAATGAAATTTTCTTTTAGTTTAAAAGATAACTTTGAGAATGAAAAGTGAAGTTTTCCATTTAATCAGCATCAGAAGTAAGCAATTTTTTTCTTAATTCAATTAAAGCATAAAAGTATCCATTTTTTTGCGCAGTGAAACTATTTTGCATATTAGTACTTTCTTTTACGGACATGAGTTACTTTTTATAGTATCAGAATCAAATAGCTGGATAGCCACGTAATTAAAAAACAATTTTAGTGAAGCAGGAAGCTGTTGGATATATTTAAAACAATTCGCTGACTGACCTGAACAATTATGTATTCAGAGATTTTACCTGCTCCGAGAAAGCACATCCTCCATGGAGTAGCACTTTGGTTTACTTTCAACTCTGCTTTGCCGTTTTCTTCGAAGTGGAACGACAGGGAATATTGGTGAGATGACAACAGGCTCGGGAAGACCAGTACTAAGGATGCCATATTCCCCTTCACAGTCATGTGACACATAGACTTCTGCCCCTTCTCTACCTGAAGGTCCAGTTATTGTAACTTCTATTGCTTTAGGTAGTTGAGCGCCAAGGCTTCCAGTCACACTGTAGATCTAAAGCAGCAATTAACAAGTAGTACTAAACTTCTGTAATGAGGAAACAGTCAATTCTTTGAATACACATTTAAATTTCACTCACTCACCAGCATCGGTTGTGGCATTTCTATTGTGATGGTTGCATCACTGGTGAAATCAGAGGCCCATCCTGAGCCGGTAAATACGCTCCATTTGCCTCTATATGTACCATTGTATCTGGCTTCAAAAGGTAAGTAGCTGTTTTGTGAAGCATCATAGCATGTTGGTTCATACTTATAGTTCCACCTTTGGTATTGCATCAGACCAAAGGTGTCCATGTATGCACGGGGGCAGTCACAGTCCGGTTTGATTATGTTTTTGGGGAGTGGAACTTCATTATATCGGGAAAACAAATCGCTAAAAGCAGATGATTGTTGATATTAACAAACAGCTGATTGAAGCTATGAGACAAAGTTCTTGTCTTAAATGGAGGTGTAAAGTGTGATTGAACAATTATAAGCCAGAGAATTTTTTCAGTAGACTTTAAATTAGATACTAGCCTTGTACTTGCAGTAATGTTGTACATAGTAATGTCTTCTATTGTACCTCTATAGTTGCCACTTCCAAACTCTACCACCATCTGTTCTATTGGTACTCTTGTAGATGTGTCAGCTGTCATAGCAATCTCGCCATTTGCGAATATAGCATATCCATTGCCAAAAAACTAAAATGTTGTTTATTATAAACCATATAATGCATAAAACATCCATCCATCTATCCATGAAAGTTCAGTAGAAAACACTAGCCAACCTGATGCTTCAAATGCTGATACATTTAGAAACTGGGTCCTAAAAACAAAATAGCACACATAGTAGTAATAGTAGTATAATAGGAGCATATCTACTGTAAAAAGTGCAAAAGCCTACAGCGAGAAAAATGTAAAAAATGGTATAGGAGCAGATGCCCTAAAGAAAAATGTAGGTATCCTAAAACATATGTGATGCGAAAACTTTAATCGCCGAAATGGGAATTTTTCCTTGCTATTAAAATGTGATACTTGTTGTTATTCGAAAATGTAAGCAGACCTTTTTACCAGTTTTGTCAAAGGTTGAAATATTCTAAAAGAAGTACAATTGGATTTCAGGTTTCTTAATGATTAGTTGGGCGATGCTGTTGTCAATCGGGTTTGTTAGGTTGATATGTTTAATAGGTAACAGCTGTAATTTTTTGTTTAATCTTGTTCTTTCAGTTTAGCCTAGCTTGGGTTTACCCCGATTTACACTTCAGTTCGAGTGTAAGTTTGCTAGTTATTTTGCTACAACTTAACTCCCTGTTGGTACAAGATGTTGGAGTAAAAGTTTTATTTGCTTTTAGTGGTAAGTTGGGTTTAGACCTGGTTTCAATGGTTGAATGTAATTTAATCAATTATAATAGGCATGCTAAGTACAATGTGCAATAAATATGACAGACACGCCATGATAAAACTTGGAATAGTGAAAGAGTTAAAATGTGGCTTTTAGTACATTGATACATTGTAAGATCAAATATTGAGTAGCAGGAATGAGATATCTTCAACAACGATCACTCTTTCAATTCACTAAATTCATTATGGGCCATATTGTGAAGCATTTTAATGGCGACCTTTATCAAGCGCTGCTAAAAAGCGTCACTAAAAGCATGGTGCTCACTGCTTTCTACTATAATCACTAAAAGCTAATGATTGGTGAATCCCAGCTTGGATTCAGCTACTAGTATTAGTAATGGCAACTTGCCAGAGTAACAAGATTAGTTATGATGTCCCAACAATGTATTTTTCTATAAGCAATAGGTTTCACAATAACATGTACAAAGTATAAACGCAAGCCTACTGCTTCATACAAGCACCTACCAGGTCTTCTCTATGCGCCCAATAATAGCTATATTTATAGATGATAATGGGTTGAAAATGAGCAGTAGCAAAATTAAGCAGGAAGCAACTTTAATAGTTGATCTAAAGTCCATCGGTTTGACTCATCCTTTATGGCACATACAAATAATCTAGTGTTAGAAATCTGAGCCATCTTGTCTGTCCACTTTTCTCTCCTAATATGGCTGCTATATTCAATCGTGTCTACTTATGCTCTCTGATTGACTGTCCTGAGTACAGCCTGGCTGCTAACAAGGGGAAGTCCCTTCTCTTTTCAGCTATAGCTGGTACTCTGCCAGCAACCGCATACACTTCTCAGTGCGATTACTTTTAGCTAATGGCCAGCCTATGCAAGATCCATTACTGTATGTTCTTACACCCAAAATAATGCAATGCATTGTAAATCATTGAAGTTAGCCAAGACAGAATTGATTAGTTCAAGATGAGTATTGGAAGTACTTACAAAGTTTATAGATTACCTTCAAGTTATTGGTGAAAACTTTTACATCTGGCAGAATTCAAAGAATTGTAAATAAAACATTTAATAGGTATAATAATCATTTCATTTTTTAGGATGAGTAATTATATTGCGAGAAATATTGTTACTATTTTTGAGAATGTTTTTTTTTAGGGAGGGTAAGAGTCATTCCAGTAATACATTGATGACAATATGACTGTACGCTCTATAAACTGAATTGAAATTAAAGTTTTTATCATGTTAGTAAATTATGGCGCAGATGTACCCTACAACAGTGATTCTCTCCTCACATATACTATCAATGGCTGTGTATGCTTTTTTGTTAGTGGCTAGAGTTGTCATTGTAGTTGGAGTTGTTGATGACATAAAAGTTTTTGGTGTAGTTGTTGGAGGATTTTTATAATTACTTAGGCATCCTATTAATTCATCTGTCTTGCAGATTAAAGTGTGATCAACAACTGTTGTAGTCCAACACCTTCTCCTACCATCAAGTTGTGCCAGTCCAACATCCTCACCTACCATTAACTTGGGTCAAGCCCATCAGTCAGTAAAAATATAATTCAAAGACGAGTTTGAAAAACGCAATATTACTCTAGTTTCTTCGAGCTCACGAGTTACATGATGAAAGTTGCATCGCACGAGTGGAGAGATGAAGGATAGGGTTTCCATCATGATTTAATGTCTAAAAAGGGGCCAAAATTTGACAAAAACCAAGATGGTAAAGTCTTCAGAGCTAAATGTTATCCTTGTTTGCAAACCAAAAATCCCAAAAAAGTTTATTTTAACTAATAAATGCAACTCAGTATAGCGGTGGACTTTGGTGTAAGGTGTTTGTGGAAACCCTTATTTACTCTTAGAGGCACCAGTAGCCTTCATACGAGTGGAGCTGTCATGCTACCCTAGCACTAAGAGTCAGCGCAGAACCCTCAGCACAGCCTGAAAGTCCAGTAGTGACCCCTGTGTGCAGCTGTTAATGACCCTTGCAGGGTCGGCTGGCACCCTACCAGGCTGGCACCCTACCAGGTTGGCACAAGATGGCCCCAGTAGTGGCAAACCTTCAGCAGCCCCGGAACTGGAAGCACACTTACTCAGATAAAAAAAAATACCACCAACTCCAGGCTAGGGATTGCCTCAAGACTGCTAGTGGACTCATGAATGGAGAATGTAGAAGTGGCTCCGCCTATTAGCCACTTGGCATTATACACCTTTAACCTTTCTTTATATTTCTATTTGTCGACTATGTATAACTGTATTAGTATTGGACAGTTTAATCGCCGCCAATGTTTAGGTTATACTTCAACATGCAAATAACTTCCTGTGATCCAGCCTATATCAAGGCTAAAGTTTTCTATAGTCGATGCATTCTTTCATGTACGGCTAACTATTCTAGTGGATCACCACACTAGATATCAGTATTATGAATAAAAGCCAGGGACAAGCTATACATACTTTCTAGATTGTCTGAGCCATGAACTCTGTATTTGCAAACTGAATCGGCGTTAGATGATCACTAGTTGTCGCTGTCATGCTGGCAGTGTCCGCTTTGGAGAGAGGTAGAATACTCGAGACTAGCGGTATTTTGTGGAAAACAGACCAAAGCTTACTACAATACACTTAAATAAAATTTCTTGATGTGAAACATCTGGAACGCATCTGTCGTTAACATCTCCTTGACTCGTAACAGTGATGATAATCTTGTTTTCTAATGTCCTTAGATTTTCAAAACACAAAGATTATCAACCCAACATCAACACGACTGACACTTCAATCTGTCTTGACCAGTTCAATTATTTCACCTTGGGCTCGACATCCTTGATGATTGACATTCCAGCAACAGTTTACGCAGTCAATGGCTGATTATCTTGTAATACAATTACAGTGAAACAGTAGCTTGTTGTGCATTGTGAGCCAAGTTCATTTAACATGCAAAGTTAAATATTTTCTTTATGGGGTATTGAACAAAACTCAGCTCTACCCAATTCAGAATACTGTGGGCAAACAAAATTTCCTAATGAGGCGATTTTGTTGGAACTCTTTTTTCACTCCTATTTTTTGTGTCCTAAAAATATGAGTGGTGTGGTCGGGTTTCATCCTTATCGGCAAGGTCTTATCTCTTGTCATCAAACGTGATTAGACAGGGATAACTATTAACTTTACTCAACAGCCTCTTCTCCAGTCCTTTGTAGGACAGCTTTTTCTGAGCCAAAGGTGATGGATAAGGAGTTAATTCCAAACATACATCTATCAGCATGAATCAAGTTTTCAGAAGACGGTTGTAAAAATGCCTCTAGTCATTCATCGCTCACCAACAATTCTAAATTGATATTTTTTTAAAGCAACCATCCCGTCAATCCAGTCTTTTGCAAAAAAGTTCTTGTTTTGTCAGCACTACACCTTGAGTCATCTCATTGTGCCCTTTGCAGATCAAACATTGAGTATCGTCATGCCAACAGTGAAACTTCGATAGCAATAGATCTGCGGCTTGTTTGTAATAACTCCTATTAAGTAGCAGTACATGCATTCTTCCATGAAAAGAGCTCTGAATATATCATTGAAAAGTTCAGCTAGAAAAAACATGGTCATATAAAATTGGAAATCAAGTTCAGAAAAATCTGTTCAATGAGTAATCTAGTTGTTATTGTCACTTCGAGTGATGAAGCATGAATGATGAAACGATTATCGTTTTTCTCATCATATAGAAGTATTGTGGTAGATTTTAGTGCACACTAGTAGTAAACAGGTCGTTTACGCTAGAAACCTTGCGAGACAATGCGCTAGACTTTTGCCCACAGCGTTTGGCTAATAGCTGTTGGGTAGAAAGTCCTACTGTGCCGGTAGCATAGTAAGCAGGGCCGGTATTGACCCCTGCAGGGTCGGTAGTGACCTCTACCGACCCGGTACAGCTGTACTGGGCCGGCACAAGATGGCCGCCTTAGAGGAGGATCTGCAAAGATGTCTAAGAACTTAGTCAAGGTCGTAAACAGGAAGTACTTACCCTTAAATTACCAACTTCATGGACCTAACTCTACGTACAGCCTGGGAACCCTGTAGGAACACTCATTGGACAATCAGGAGAAAGGACCCGCCCTTAGCCACTTGGCACCTCCCTTTATTATTTACATTGCATTGTTGATTGGTTGATTATTTATATAGTTAATGTAATTGGTTAATCTACTTCCTGTGCATTGACTGTTATATGTTTTGTGCTTGTCAGCTCTCCTATAAAAGGAGAGCACCCACTGTTAATCTGTGCATTCATTAAAATGTTGCCATGGCATATACTCTTATATTGCTAAACCCTAGAGGAATAATTACCCTCAGGACAGCTTAGAGAATAAAGCCATTATTACAGACACTACTCGGTACTGTTTGTCTGAGCCATGGGCTATTGCCTTACCGGGTAATTCGGTTGCCCTATACAGTTGTCACTGTCGGTCAGTACAGTGTCCCCTCTGGAGAGAGGTAGAATACTCGAGATTAGTGGATGTCCGTGGTAACAGACCGGAATCCTTTACAGTATGTTGTCACATTAAAATTCAATGGATTCAATCTTAGATGATGTTATTTATTATTCCTCATTGTTACTTTGTGCAGACTTTCAGGGCTTTTCTCAAAAGGAGTTGGCAATCGTTCATTGGTACCTGCACAATCTTCTTTTGCCATTTCATGACTTATTTTTCTCCACACTCATTGCAGTAAAGAAGATGTCTGCACAGCATGGAAAAACCATGTGAGCAGCTGTGCCTTAATACTCTGAACCTTTGGTTATTCATTGTATACCACCACGATATGTTAAGTGGTGTTTTGGTTTCATTCAGCTTTATTTATTTGTACTTTTATGTACCGGCATTATTTCTTCCTTTGTATGGCTTTTGATTATGCTACCGTATAAAGTTTCATTACTGGGGCCCCACCCTGGCTCCTAAATAGAATCTGTTTCCTTTTGCCTCCAAAAAAATGCAAAGCTGTAATCATGTATCCTTTTACATATTTTGTGTGTATACACACAAAATAATTCTGAATCATTGCCAATGCTCTTTCTACATTAGTGTTACTGTGTCTAAAATTTATATCAATGTTTTTGTAATTTCTATTTTCATTTAAATCTGATACTCATCCTTTCACCAGAATTTTTTTCACCGCTTCTCATCTAAATTTCTTTGAATTTTCTGGCCACTTGTAAACTTACATGCTCACGTACTTTTGTTATTCCCCTATAAGTAAAAGTGTGCACCCAAATTATAACACACTCCATACTAAACTATCTTGCACTTTCTATTACAGGCGTTATTCACTATACCTACACTTTTTACCCTACTATGTTATACTTTATTACATTCGCTTCTCATTATTACTGTATACTTTCCGACTATCGCTATTATTGTTTTAATCAAATAAACATAATATCTAACCCACTACCAAAACAAGAGTAGACAAACAAAGGGCCCGTGTCAACCATGATCTATAATGGGAGGGCAACCCCTAGCATAATCAAATAACAAATCAATAAATATCTTACAGCTTGGAGCAAATGTAAACTATCATTTACATTACCAAACATACATACATACCTATATAAATGTTATACTGTAACAGATCTGTAAAAATATTCATACCAACAATGTACAATGTACAACAATGTAATATCGTAGTAGATTTTTTTTGTTACGCGTATGCATATTATCAAATACCATCTGAAAACTAACAAATACATTTTTGGCAGGTCTGCAAACAATCCAACAAAAAAGTTTTTTTTCGGTATGTTGGCAAGTCTTTTGTTCACCGACATCTGCTCCTATCTCACTTCTTATGTTCCTTGAAAGACAGATGCATTCAAAACAGAGCTCATTAAAAATTACATCAAATGAAAAACATTGAGACTTTTTGCTGCCTACCAAGTTATAGTGATTGCTAACAAATATTGTAGTGGATTTTGGGGGGCCGACCAAACGTCCACCAACAACGCCTCACTCTAGAGGTCAACTTCCAACAGAGGAGTATGCCAACTCCACAACTGTTCCCGGAGCCCACGACTCAAACGTACAACTCAATGACTTGTTGAGTAAACCATACTTTATTACACAGCGTAACCAGCAATGTATAATAAGGGTAAATGTATCATGCTACTTGGCTTAAGCACAGGTAGAATCCCAATACAATACAAAGAGTCTAGTGAAATGTTCTGCCTTTTATAGGCAGAACATGATTAAAACATATGCCCAAACAAGGGGCAACAAATCAGTAATGGCAGGAAGTGTTTACACTAATCAGATCAGGAGATATAAATATATGATACAGTCATTGGTTAATACAGAGTTAAATGTGCCAGGCGCCCAGAAGTAGGGGGCGGAGCTTCTTAGTCAATCTTGCTTACTCATGGTGGTGCAATGAGTAGCCCTGGTTCTTGGTCCTTATGGCTTGTGGTCCTTGGCTTTAGTCTTGTTTGAGGACAGCTATGTTGCAAAGTCGGGCTCCTGCACCTTTGGTATTAATTTCGGTTCTCAGGCTATAGTAGTTCTTTGCTCACCGACCCGGTATAGGTATGGTAATGGCACTGCAGGGCCGGCAGGGTGTGCTGCAGGGCCGGTGGTACCTCTGCAGGGCAGGCAGTGAATGCTGCAGGGCAGGCAGTGAATGCTGCAGGGCCGGTAGGGTTTCTACCGGCTGACTTGCTTATGTTCTGGCCATGCCAGGCTCTATTCAGGCTTGCCTGACACTCAACAGTTGTCAGGGGGACCTTGCGCAGTGGTAGTAGACATAAAATTCCACCACATTCCCCTCTCCATTAAAGACTGTATCTCTTTGGTCTTTAATTACACAATTCAACAAAGAGAATAGCATGTAGTAGCGAGCAACACTTGTGCTCGGTTAGTTTGTATTGTGTGAACAAATACAATACAGGTCAGTGATTATATATATATACAAATATAGATACAGGGTCAATGGGCGCTTAAAACAAGTCGCCACGCAAACTCTCGGCTTGCTGCTGCAGACGCTCCATCTCCGTCGTCACAGCCTGGGCTTCGGCTTTGGCGAGAGCCCGATCTTCCTCGGATAACTGCTGTCCGATTATCAGACGCCTCAACTCTTGCAATGAGCCGCGTAGAGTAAGGATGTGGTTCTCCACAACTTCCGCCAGGCGGTTACTGTTTTGCAGTATCTGCAAGGAGGGTCTTGGCACTACTGGCCGACTAGCTCCGTCTGAGTTGTCGAGCGACTCGGTCTGCTCGAGTGGTGGTGGCGCCGAGCTGGGGCACACCTTCTTTGGAATCCGGTATACTTGAAGGGCAGTGCTAGCCTCCGGTTCCGATACCTTCCTCTTCTTCTTCACCATTGGCTTTGTAGGGGATGCCTCCCGCTTGCAGGATAATGTGGCTGTCGCCTTCTTTACGCCCACCTGAGTAGGTCTACACTTCCTGAACTTAGGAGGGTCCGTCCACTGCACAAACTGGCAAAAACGGTCAAAGCTTGGCCTATCGACTGTGTAGATCACACCAGTTTTGTCAAGGTGCATCTGATCACCAGGCGCATCGTATTTCACCTGATGTGAATATACGGAGTCACGACTTTCACTGTGGTAGCCGCACCGACAGTAGTGACGAATGTAGTGTTGAGACATGTGAATTCTCAACTGCCTGTTGTTCTTGGCCTCATAACAACATTTAGGGCATACAGAGTCTGTTGCCGTTTGCAGGAGGCTCTCTATCCTGGTCTCCGTAGGACCCGCTACCCAGCGTAGCATCCGCCACCTGGTAGGGTTTCTCTTTCCCTTAGTATAGGTGGTGCATGGTTCGTCCTCTAGCATCAGCTGCTCAGCAGGAACATCCTTCTCCTTCACCGAGGGTGGTGTAAGCTGTACCAACCGTACCTCAAGTTTCGGCTTCACGTCTACCACAGAGTGGGACTCAGCACCTGCAACATTAACAATGTCCTTATCAGGAGTCAAACACTTGTTAGGTGTTGGCATTGCTACATGGCAGTGGGAGGCAGGGGTCAGGCTTGGTGACTGATCGCCAGGCGGTTTAGGCACTGGGAGGTCGTCAGCTGGGGGAGATAAAGGGATTACACCTTCCTGTGAAGAGAGCCGGCGCTTTCGACTCGTCTCCTCGTCTCCCTGCCTGTGTTTAGCAACTTTTCCCTCACCCCGGGCCGGGGTAGGGGGCACAGACTGTTCATTACCTCCTCTAGATGACTCTAGGGTAGGGATACCTCTCTTCTGTGAGAGATATTCAACCGTTTGGCTTTGGAGTGGCCGCGAAGGACTTTTGCCACCTTCGCCATCTCTGGCCTTTCTCCTGGACTCTTGCAAAGCCCTCCGGGCCGGGTCACAGCGACCCCGGGCCGGCAGAGATGTCCCCTGGGCCGGCAGGGTTGACTGCCGGGCCGGCAGGGAGTTATCCCTACTTGTCACTACTTTTTTACCGCCTTTTTCTGAAGCTGCTGCCTGAATGAGGGGTTTAGCCGTCTTCAAGGTCAGCGCAGGGTTGTTTCTACCATCTCTAAGTGGTAGAAGCCCTGTAGTTCGAGACTGAAATCTGGGGGGGCTGCCACTTTGCAAAGCTAAAGGGTCAGTCAATGTTCTGTGCTTGAACACCCACGCAGACATCTGAGAGTTAAATAACTCACCCTCTTCATCTCTTGATGCCAACTCTGTGTCCACAGCAGCAGCAGGGGTTGGCTGGGGAGGTACATCCTTCTCCTTCTTTATTAGCTCATCTGTAGGCATAGCTAACAAGTCGTCCTCTCCTAATCCTGGGGGGTGATAGGCAGCTAAACCAGCTTCTAGTAATAACTCGTCATCTTCCTCCGTTAATTCTAGGCAGTGAGGGGTTGCCATTGTTGCTATCTTTCGTACAATATTCTTCTCAGGTGAAGAAGCAGCTGTGTAGTGGTCACTGTCTTGCGAAGGAATGATCACTTTCTTTTGGTCAACTCTCCTCTCAAAAGCATGACTCATCCTGTCTGTGCCTGCAGGAGACGGCTGAGCAGGGGTATTAGGGGTAGACTTTGGTGGTCCCTGGTAGCTCTCACGGGGAGAGTTCAGCTGGAGCCTTGCCATATCTGGTAGAGCAACTTCTGGCAATCCTTTTGAAACCACACACGACCACAGTGGTACAACTTCTTTGGCGGATATAGCTGTTTTGGCGCCTTCCCCGGATTTCCCGGCTATTGCATCATGAGTGGTTTTAGCCACTGTCTTCGATGCTGGCAACCAACAGCTCCTTCCACTCCCTTTCATTGCCTGTGGGTGGTCATTAGGTAACTCCTCCTGTGCTTTCTTTTGGTGACCTTCCTGCTTGTCCAGGGGCGTAGCCAACAGGGGCATAGAGGTAAATTTCGCTCTCTTTCCTCTGGCGACCTCAGTTTTCATCTCTTCACGCTCAAATTTTCTGTGCAGGCTATCCTTCCCCCTCTCCATCGTTTGGGAGGTCCTGCAGACTACTTGCTCACTTTTTGTAGGTGCTTTTGGGGAGAATCCATCCCAACCACCAAGTGGCATAACATCCTTTTGTGCCGCGTCTATCCACATGACGCTATTTTTTAGCAGCTTTCCATGCTTGTCCGTGCATGGTACATCGTGTCCGTCTATTGTAATGACGGAGTCTTGAAATCTGAGCAAACACTCATGGGTGGTGAGGAACGGCATCCCTATGATGGCGTCCTCGTTTATGTCAGTTATCACAAAGTTGACATTGCTCTGTAACCCACAGATCTGTACGGACACCTTCACCGTGCCGTAGAACGCGATCTTCGACCCATCAGCCATCACTCCGTGTGACTCGCTGTTCTGCAGTGTGCTCCTCACACTTAGGGGTAGTCTTTGATAGACATGCCGAGATAACAGGTTTGTAGTGCACCCGGTGTCTACAAGTATCGACACAACTCGTCCATCCATCTTTCCTGTGAGGAAATAGCTTGCCTTGTACGGACGTACATGAGGGGAGCCGGTGGTGTCCGCCGCGTGCATCTTAGCAGGGGGCTGGCTCGTGTAGGGATGTTGCGTCCTCTGGCTCCGTTTGGGGGTGTTACGGCTCGCCCAATCGCAGGTAGATGCCGGTAGCTCTACTGCGGGCGACGGCCGTTTCCCGCCTGGGCAGGCATCCGTTGTGGTCTGGTACTCCACGATTTCTTTGGACACTGCCTTTGCATGTGTCCCAACTCTCCACAGTCCCAGCACTGGAGTGGTGGTTGATCAGGCAGTGGTGGAGGAGGCTGAGGTGTAGGGGTAGCTCCTGATTTCAATGACTTGATTTTTTTCGTGAGTTCCGCCAACGCCTCCATGACCGCTGTCAGAGAGTCCTTGTTTGGCGGTGCAGGGCGGACATTCTTCACTGCAGTATGCGGTGTGTCCGGCTCATCGTCAGTGTACTCCTCCTCATCTGTAGATTCGTCGTCTACCATGCGCACGTGAGTAGACCTCTCTTCAGGGCCTGTCCTGATCTGCAGGTATTCGTTCCCTGCTCTCACTGCGTCTGAAAGTTCCACTGGCTGTATTGCCAGGAGGTGTCTCTGCAAATAGGGGTTGCCTAATGTAGAGCTGAAGATATCTACTATCATTCGTTGCAACGATCTGTGGGGGAGGTCCGCATACGCGACCTGCACCAGTCGTTCCACTTCAGTGGCATGCTCCTGCAGCGTAGTCTTATACGCCCTGCGGAGGCCAGTAAGTTTGTATCTTGCTTCACGGGGGGTTAAACCAAACCTTGTCCGTAAAGCAGCAAATATGCCTTGCAGCTGTGGTGCCTTACCACACTCAAGTGCACTCCCTCTCAGGGACTCTCGCAGATGCAGCAACGCTGTCTGCTCTGGCCATTCGTTGGCCTCAGCCACTCCCATGAAGCGCTCTATGAAATAGTCCACGTCTCCGTCTCCATCGAACTTCGGTGCTTTGAATAAAGACCGGTGATTGGCAGCGGCTGGCTGCATGACGGCTTGTAACGCTTCTGTCAAACGTTCCATTACATTCGCTTCGGGGTTTGCAGGTGGTACCCTACCAGCGCTGCGTGCCCGTTGGTTTGCCATTTTCTAGACTTAGAGGAGTAACTCAACTCAAGTGTACAATGGATGGTGTGCTGGTCCGTTTTTAGCGGCACCAGGTCTCTACAGCGTCTAGGGCTGTCTATATCAAATTGTCTCAGTAAACAAGGTACTGGAAAGTAACACAAGGCCGGTACAATACTGCACAGGGCCGGTAGTAATGTGTACAGGGCCGGCGTTTAGAGCGCAGGGCCGGTCACAAAGTTAACAGGGCCGGTATCCGAAGACACAGGGCCGGTATCAGTGTTAGCAGGGCCGGTATCAGAAGACACAGGGCCGGTATCAGTGTGTGCAGGGCCGGTATCAAAGATACTGGGTTGTCTGGTTGCTGCAACGGAGTAAACTCAACGTTTATGCAGAGCTAAGTGACGCACACTTTCTGGGAGCACTTCTTCAGGCGGAGCAAGCTCAACGTCTGTTCAAGAGTGTCCAAATGGGGGGTCTGTACATTGAATACAGATCCGGATTTTCGGGCTGCACTATGCAGTTCCAAGGTAGCGCAGTCCAACAGCGTGAGAACAATCCCACCGCTGCCACCAGTGTAGTGGATTTTGAGGGGCCGACCAAACGTCCACCAACAACGCCTCACTCTAGAGGTCAACTTCCAACAGAGGAGTATGCCAACTCCACAACTGTTCCCGGAGCCCACGGCTCAAACGTACAACTCAATGACTTGTTGAGTAAACCATACTTTATTACACAGCGTAACCAGCAATGTATAATAAGGGTAAATGTATCATGCTACTTGGCTTAAGCACAGGTAGAATCCCAATACAATACAAAGAGTCTAGTGAAATGTTCTGCCTTTTATAGGCAGAACATGATTAAAACATATGCCCAAACAAGGGGCAACAAATCAGTAATGGCAGGAAGTGTTTACACTAATCAGATCAGGAGATATAAATATATGATACAGTCATTGGTTAATACAGAGTTAAATGTGCCAGGCGCCCAGAAGTAGGGGGCGGAGCTTCTTAGTCAATCTTGCTTACTCATGGTGGTGCAATGAGTAGCCCTGGTTCTTGGTCCTTATGGCTTGTGGTCCTTGGCTTTAGTCTTGTTTGAGGACAGCTATGTTGCAAAGTCGGGCTCCTGCACCTTTGGTATTAATTTCGGTTCTCAGGCTGTAGTAGTTCTTTGCTCACCGACCCGGTATAGGTATGGTAATGGCACTGCAGGGCCGGTAGTACATGCTGCAGGGCCGGCAGGGTGTGCTGCAGGGCCGGTGGTACCTCTGCAGGGCAGGCAGTGAATGCTGCAGGGCAGGCAGTGAATGCTGCAGGGCCGGTAGGGTTTCTACCGGCTGACTTGCTTATGTTCTGGCCATGCCAGGCTCTATTCAGGCTTGCCTGACACTCAACAGTTGTCAGGGGGACCTTGCGCAGTGGTAGTAGACATAAAATTCCACCACAATATAGTCCTGTGATAGTCCTAATCGTTTTGGGGGTCTGCTAATACCAACCAGTCATTTTCTTTGTTGGGCAAGGGTTTCCTGGCCTCTTGTGGAGAAACTCACACAGCTGATAGTCTAGTTACTAGACCAATTCCCAGACTAGCTACTTAAAGTTACATACATAGCATGCAATCTTCAAAATATTACATGCTATTATGTAACTTTAGGTAATAAAATGTATCGAGTAAAATGTTTTAGTTTTGAGGATGTCTGCTATTGCAGAACTACACTCGCATACTTCCGTAACAAACAGTATCACATTGCCACAGCACAAACAAACACTTTTAAGATGAAGACTTTATTATCGCAAAGTATATAGAACTTTTTATTAAGTATATGCTCTTATACGTTTCTCACATTTTTTCTCATCGACGGTTTTGAGTTATTTTACAAGAAATTTGCTCTTCACTTACTACTAGGAACACAGAATTGTTATAATTTTGAAAACACTGCATACTGATTTATTTTACTCACAGCATTACAACCTGCGGTGTGACTAGATAAAACATTTCTCGATTGTTACTTACCTTCACTGACCTCACTTAGCATTGTCTACTAGCCTTAAATGGCTGGTTGACCAACATTTTTGGGTGCTTCATTTTCACATTCGATTTGTTCGGGAAATGTTACCTGGCAGTTTCATTTTTTGTCGCTAAAGTGGTATTAGCCCATACAAAGCTATACTTTAAACACGAATTAATTGTCAGAAAGACTGATTGAATAAACTTTCCTTAGTAGGGCTCAGCTATGTAGCCTGAGATCAATTTTGTGCTTTAATAATGCGCAGCATTTTTTATGTTGGAAAACACTTCAGTTATTGATCAGCTTTCCTGCAAAAGAATTTTTTAGTATCTTTGCTCTCAAAAATCTCACTGTGGAACCAGAAATACATATTTCCTGTCCCAAGTATTAACACTCACCTTTCAACTGCCGGAGATATGGTGAATGAAACAGTACCACCTTGGTTGGAAGAGCTGGTGTTTAAAACAATGCATGGCTGAACAATTGAAAAGTTACAAACAGATTGATTGGTTGGATCCTCAAATACAAGAGAGTTTACATTCACTTCTGTACCGCAAACTGGTGAGGAAGTGACTGGTTGTGAACCAGAGGTGGGGTGGGTGACAAATGTAAAACTAGTTTCATAGTCTTTTAGTGGGGGTTCTTCTGCTGAGTTACACTCGATATCAGGACAAGAGAGCTCAGCATAAGGGCAACGATTGTCTTCGGGGATATATCCAAATGAGTCCTCGGGAAGGCAGTAGGGTTCATTAGCCTGCACACATTGTTCCTCTCCAGAAGATGTGGTTATTTCAACATCCAAAGGCATTTCCCAAGACTCTATCTCAGAACTCGGTGGTACTCTAATTACATTTTGGTTCTGTAACCACTGGGTGGATGTTTTTCGTTGTTGTTCATTGAACTGAGCTGAAGTGAAAAGTACCGCTGCCAACAATAAGCTTATGGAAATCGTGCTTGCTGTGGACATTTCTTGTGCGCCCAAGTGACCTGAAAAATTATAAAACCATTTTTTGAAGATGTGATAAATATAACACGAAAGCTTTCAAATCCAAACACACTGTTCACAAACCTTTACAAGATCTACACCTTGAGAATAAGTTAGCACAAGTTATGTGAGTTCAAAATAAAAACCATGACTTAATAAATATGAGACATTCTATTCCACAAAGCTGAATAATAGACACGACTGCAGTTATAATTTGGCTCACTGATATTGTTGAGAAGTGTCGAGGCTCCTGTGTGGGTATGTTGTAAGAGGAATCCCAATAGGCTATCAGCTAGTATCTGTGCTCAACGCAGCATGCAACTTAAATTCATTTTTTAGTGCTAGAGATCAAAGTCTTTTCTAACTAACACTGCAACCTTACATCATGCATTATGGCATCCGACCAAAATTTTTTCACTGAAATTATGCACCGAAAAAGCGCTGTATCACTGCTTGAACAAATGTGAATAAACATTAGCTAATTAGCAAAGCAAGGACGTTTCTTGAAGTGAATCTATAAAGCTAATTGGGCTATAAAAGGAATTGTTGTTTTATGAGTCTGACACAACAAAGAATAACATTTCAGCTGCATAGGAAAATCAAAGACCTGATCCAAGCGTGTATTTACAGGATCAAGTTCAATGGGAAGGAACAATCGGTAAGCAAATATGACTTTCTACAGAATCAGTTCACATATATATATATAATACTTTATTGGCATCAATATCATTTTATAGAAATGTTTTTCATAAAGTGCCATAGCTAGAGGAAAAAGAGAAACAAAAATTAAAAATAAAACAGAAATATAAAATGAACACAAAAAAAAAGAAGTCTACTCAAACACAGTTTACTTAAAATAATTCTCAGTTGGTATTTAAAAGATATTTAAATAAATTTGATTTCAAAACAGACAGGGTTTGTGAGATTCTCAGAGAAGTAGGCAATTGGTTGAATGTGGCAGATATATGTGTTTTTACTGCAGCTTGTGTGTTGGCATAAAGTTTCTTGCAGTTACGAAAATTAAAATTGCAGTTACGACTAGTGGTAAAATCAACAGAAATAAAGCTATGAGAAGTATGATTAAAAATTTTAAAACCAGTGATTGCCGTAAAATATTGAGCCAATTTTGGTAATAGTAACAGTTGAATTGAAGTGGCGATGTCATTTGTTATAATTAACGAAAGAGGAATGGTATGAACATGAAGCTTAAATCAAAATGATAAATTTGTTTACTCAAATATACGGGAACAAATGTGAAGAAAACTTATTATATCAAAGGGATTGTATAGTGTTCCTCTATTCATAGTATAAAATATTCTCCCAGCTTTTACTTTGAGAGACAACCAAGACAACTTCCTGGTTATAGTTTAACCAGAATTCAGCAAACTGGACATTTGAATTTACACTAGAAAAGTTGTTTGATGCATTGCAAACTTTAAGAAGTGCTTTGCCCCTAGTCTTATTGGACAATACATTACTGTTTGTTGCTTGATCTGTACACTAGGGTTCACTATAGCTCAATGGGTGCAACCCAAATTAAACCAACAAATGAAAAAGGATGAGACAGCGATCAATCAGGATCAATAATTGCTTACAAAAACATTCCATATAACTTTTCCCATTAATAATCAATTTATCATTCTGCAGTGTTGGCTTGTTTTGCCTTGGGTCTCCTTTTCATTTTTTGTTCTTGACAGACTTTGTCGTTTTGGGGAGAAACTTGAGAAATAAGTCAAAAACCAAAATTCCGCACTCGGCTGAGACAAGGGTTTCAAACCCAACTGATAAACTTCTTTTTGAAATTTTGAACTCAAAAGTCAGAAATAGATTTTCAATTTTTCACCAGTTTTTAGAAATTCCAATTCTAGGTCAGAGTTGTTTCAGTAACAGCGGAAGGGAAACTTCTTATTTTTCTGTAACTTTTTCTCTGCTAGTTTCTATGTTCTCAGTTGTGGAGTGAGAGTCAACAAATTTATGGATGAAATAAGGGGTGGGGTTCTGGGAAGTTGGATGGGGGGTGTAATGGATTGAGGCCTCTCTAGGGGCAGGCAGCTCCAAATGTTCACTAACAAGTCTGGCTAAAAAGTGTAAATCACTAACTTTTGTTTTGGATAGGTTGTAAGGTGAATGAAGCTCCCTAGAGAAGGACATAGGAAAATGAAAGTGGACAGGGGTGGGGT
This sequence comes from Cryptosula pallasiana, assembly GCA_945261195.1. Classification (NCBI taxonomy): domain Eukaryota; kingdom Metazoa; phylum Bryozoa; class Gymnolaemata; order Cheilostomatida; family Cryptosulidae; genus Cryptosula; species Cryptosula pallasiana. Next base: position 1,886,687 of record OX183137.1, read on the forward strand.
GGGGGAGGGGGGTGTAAAGGTGTACAAAGAGTGAGGGTATTGAAAGGAGAGAATTTGATAAGGGAAGAGAGTAGTAAAAGGGCGTTCCGAGACATAAATTGCCAATGAAATCGCTACAATAGCACATCTACCCCACCATTTGTAAAGGGTTTTACATAATAAGTTCCACAGAAACCCTGTCCAATGCTACCTACACGCAATGCCTTGGCTGTAAGAGAGAGATTAAATTGTATCTTACTGAGTTTCACGCTTAAACTTGTAACTCGGGTGTAATAATTTGATTAGATTTTATTCAATAACCATGCTGTGAGGAGTTGTGTCCTCTTGTGATAATTTGTCATTTCTGTATTAAATGTAATAAGTTCAAATATATGTTTTCATTGCCGGAGCAGTACCACTGTTTATTAACTACGTCAGCTATTTTTCATTAATCCAATAGATTTTTACACCACTAGTAAGTAATGTTAGTAACTAATAACTGTAACTGTCACTGTGTATAGCAAAGTGCCTTACAAAGCTGAGACAGCATAAAAATATACAGTAATAATTCAAAAGATAAAGAAATAGTAGTATATTTTGTATCAATATTATTTTCTACTATTTATACAACTTATAACTAATTGCTGCTGATCTACCTCTTTGCTTCCAACATAGGAATAAGGAAATATTAGAGAAGAGAAGATAACTCTTAGTTTCCTTGAAACGACGATCTTGTACCGAGGTCTCTCAAATCTTTGCAGGGAAGCTGATAACAAAAAGTCTTTCTCCACTGTTAGACCAATCATAGCAGAAATAGAAGGAGATTATTTATGTCTGGTGAATTATAATTCATAGTTGATCAGCTGTTTATCGTCTTTGAAGTACCAGACTATGCATAGCTAAGACATGCCTCTGGCTTGTTTGACTGAAATACCGATTGTGTCTATAAGCCTTTGACACTGGGGCACCCTAACTGAGACAATGCTTGTTTGTAACAGATACAACTTTGGCTGTTAGTAGTATTGTAGAAAATTACAGCCTTTTTTCAGCTATTTTGGGGGCTATTCAGCGGAGATAATTGTGTTACGGAAAATAAAAACTATTACCCACTTCTATTTAGATTAGAAAGCTTTTCACACCACCCGACCCCGATTTGACCTTGATTTGACATTGACTCGACTTCCAATTGACCTACCAGCCGACTACCAGCCGACTACCAGATGTAACCAAGGCAACGTACTAGACAAACTAGTCGAAGGTAAGAAATATCGAGAGTTTAATGTGTGTGAAAGCAACAAAATTATAATATAGAGCATTCACTTAACAAAGCTAGCCAACTACCTTATAAAGTTATGATGCAGTTGATATAACAGTTTACTACTGGCTCACAGCAAATGGGAGTATTTGTACCCAATATAGTCCTTTCCTGATGCATCGGTTTGTATGGGCTTTTCATCTTTAGACCTCTTCGGTACATCCTTTCTGACTATCTTAGTTCCAACATAGCCGAATCATCTCTTTTTGGAGAGGGGAGACAACCTAGGCAGAAATTATAACAACTGCTACCATTTTTTGGCAAAAGGGGAAGTTCTATTTACTTTCGAGAGTAGGAGGAGAGTAGATACTTGGGCTGGGAGGGTTTCATAGAATTCGGTCGGAGGAAGGAGGGGGGGGGTGGAGAACCTGGGAGAGAAGGGGTATCAGCCTTTGCTTTATTGCAGATATAGTCATTGTAGTAACCAAAAGAGGGTACTGACACTAGAGTAGAGAAAACCATGCCATTTCACTTTTAACAACAGTTAAATTCAGAACTGTAGCTGTGGGTCGGTGCTATCAGTACCATCACACAAGTTATTAAAACCAGCTGCAGTAGAGTGGAGGTAAGTGTTTATTTCGCTTTGCTAAAAGAATCGATAAAATGTTTACTAAGGTGTAACTACGATATCATATGATGAAATAAAAGCTGGCAAAAAGTTTTTTTTCAACCACATACCTAGTTCAAAAAACTTAGCGTTGTAGTTGTTGATGGGTTTGCGGTGCGGGAGGGAGTGCCACCCACTATTTTATGATAACATGCCTAAGAAATGGTGACATTTAATCTTCTCACCTGAAAGGGTGCTTCCCTCAGTAGCTGGAGACAGCTTGGCGATTAGTTAGATATTAATCGGCAAAGGGTTCGTCATGTTATACGAAAGAGGTGCTTTACTTCTGATTTAAATTAGGTTTTGTATATGGAGGAATGAGGTGATATTCTTTTTCTTTCAACTTGATATATGCAATCACTTATTTGTTATAAAGCTCACGTTATTGTTTTATTTTTGTAGTTTCCCTCATTACTCACTACTTGCTCATCGCTAACTATTATTCGACCAATAATAGCTACATTTGTGATCATTTTTTTCTTTTCCCCTGCACATATGATAGTACTGTTGTAGTGTTGGTTGGTCAACTAGCCCTCTCTGCAGCCTGTACACCTCCCTTCTGTCCTACACCCCTGCCACCCTCTACCCTTCCCATAGACATCCTTACCCCCACAAAAGAGGCCACCCAGTCTCCTTTCTCTCCTTCCTAACTGCTCCAGTCACTTATACGTTCAAAAGACATTACCTGATAAAGAGTGGCACACAGCAGATAGAGTGGAAGAAGATTATTTGGAACAAGCCATGAGACAGCCATGAGGCCCTGGTTTGACAAATAGGAATGCCAGCTGTGACACTAATGGGCTGATAAAACAACGTTTAGTAAAGACCACCACCCCCCCCCCCCCCCCCCCCGCCCCCCCCCCCCCCACAACAGGTAACATCTCCTCTGTTGGCTTGCGGCAGGTCAGTGTCAAAAACTTTCCCCTCTCAACACTTTTCCACCACCCCTCGTTGTTCCATAACGGAGAAGCAGCCAATGCGTAGTCAAGGACTCCTTAGAAAGCCCAGTCCATCCAAAAGCCCAATGCTAAAGATGTCCGAGAGGTCAAGACCCTTCTTCCAACACTCCTTGTCCAAAATATATTTTTTAAGTCCATAGATTCTTGCCTAACTTCAACAGAAAAAATAAACTGAACAAGATGCTTCTCAATTAGTTAGGTTTAAGAAGTTGGGGAACTTCTATATAAGGAACTCACGACTGATTGTCGAGACGCTGATTGGCCCCTTCGATCAATTTTAATTGAGTGGATCAATATCTAAAAAACTAAATATCAGCCCATGTGGTAAAGAATGGTGGCAAACTTGTCCTGTCTACACCTCTATGCTTTCCTCTTCTACCCTACACCCCAGCCATCCTTCCTCTTCCTTAGACAACCTCACCCTCACAGACAATGCCTAGACAGTCTTTTCTTTTCCTTCTCTGTAGCTACTGAAGTCACTTACCCCCTCAGTAAACAATATCTTCTAACCCACTGCCCTAAGCCTGCCTCTATCCCTCCCTCCTGACCCCCAAATCAGATGTAAGCAGTTGTAACTGTTTCGTCACTACAGAAATAGTGCCCCAATTACCGCAGCGGGAAGTAGATTGTTAATTTTACCATAACCATTTCATAAACCGTACTTTTGTATTACAAGTCTCATTAAACATTGATTAACTTTCCCCATACATTGGTCTGCTTGGCAAGTGGCAGTGGTAGTGTCTGGTAGTGGCAGTGGTTGTGTCTGGTAGTGGCTGGCTGATGTTGTGGAGAGTCATGTAGAGGTTGAGCTGAGGTCCATTGGGTCAAACAGTTGATGGTGGCAAGAAGGTAGGCTGAATTCTGCTACAATACAATTCAGCAATGTTGAGCTATGCTCAAATAGTGCTCTTCAAGCTAACTCTAGCAACTATGGTGTTTGTTTCAAGAAGTACTCTGTTTTTCAACATGTAGAGCTCAGTAGCAGTTTCAGATAATCAGCCCTAACAACCATGACGGGCTTTTTTTAGTACAAGCTGAGAAAAATTGAAAAATAAATAAATTCACCCTTACTCATTCAACTGTGTAAATACATACAACAGCAGAATCATACCATTTTGAAACTTATGATGGGCATTTACAGTATTTACAGTTTTTAAAAAAATAAATTAAAAGTATGGTTTTCTCGTTTTCAAAGAAAGAGTTTCACATCAAGCAATACACACAAGTATTGCTTGTGATGCAAGGCAATTTATTTGGGGTTGTCTACCACTGTTTTGCTCAGACAACTCCAGCCATTCATCATTTTTGTGCTTTGATTTATACTTGACTAAGACTGAGGTTAATAAATCTTTTATGCAGTTATATAGACAAAATCTTGTTATTAAAACTCTATACAAACAACATTAGCATGAAATCGACTTGCATTTTTTTGTTCTTTTTTTTATTACAAGCTGCTACTAAAGATATTGAGGTGCACAGGCTCGCCTGGCCATTGTTAATAAAAAACTTATTATTTGAGTATATACTAAAGTTTTAACTTTCCACTCAAAGCAGTTGCCAGTTCAGTCGGGTTTTGAGTGACGGATTGTATATTTTCTCTAATTGAATGATTTCCAGCTGAGAGTCTTTAGATCGTAGTGAGAGTTGGTGGGCAACTAGCCTTGTCTACACCCCTGTAGGAGGCCAACAGGGGTGTAGACACCCCTGTAGCCTATGTCTTCTCTCCTTTTCTTTAAGTGTTTAAGTCACATACGCCCTCAGTAATAGTCCCCTGCACCCACCCCAAATGGTCTAAACCCCCACCCTTTCCCTTCCAGTCCACTGAGGTTGTGCTCTCTAGTGTAACTGTCACCAATGATACCTGGTTTTCCCCTTGGGACACAACTGCTGAGAAGTAGATGAATATCCAGTGCCAGACCTGTAAGTCTCAGGCCGATGCACCAAAATAAATAAATAAATAAATAAATAAATAAATAAATAAATAAAGAATACCCTTCATAAGCCAACAGATTGGAGAAAAGACACAAGACTAATCCAACCCACTGTTTATAGTGGAGCTGATTAGACTCTAGTATTTCAACCATACCCTAATGTTACAAGTAGGAGTGCAATGCTCATTATGTGCTGTTCTTGGTTAGCCTTCCTAGTCAATATCTTTTATACATTCAACCTACGTAAGATATAATATATTTTGCCATTTTTGATTGACAGGGTTAGTGGCCTTGATTGTATATGGTAGTCGGTTGATAGTTTGAGCGCAGGTTTAGTCAAGGTTGAGTCGAGATTAACCGTAGGTCATGTTGAAGTTGAGTTTTGGTCAAGTTCAGGTTGAGCTAAAATCAAGTCCTGATCGACTCTAGGCCGAGTTTTGTAAAAACCTGTCTATTACATAGCTGAAAACAACGTCGATGTTAATTTTCTTATCACTAGCCCTCCCCCCCCCCCACTTCCCACACTTTACAGTGACCCAAAAACCTGCCCTATTACACTACCACACAGCTAGAGAGCACTGGAAATTTCTACAATAAGAACTTTTAGCTGAGAAAATCTAATCACCAATCAATGCAAGTCCAATAAGTTCTATATCAACTGATTAATTCATGTCATTTCAAAACTTTTTAATTCCGGAGACTGAATAGCGAGAACACTAATTGTGGAAATGAACCACATTTTTGTGCATGAAGATAACAGAACAAGAAGCAGTAGGTGAGGCACTCTTCCACAGCTGTTGGCCAAGCTAAAACTGGACTAAAATACGGAAACAAAATTTTAAAACAATACATATGGAAAAATGAATGAACATCTGCATCTTCTCGTTTAACTTAATTGTTATAAAATTAGCAGTATTAACTGACGTATTTAAATATGCTCACCAGCTTTACACTTCACAGCTTCACTTCCATTTTTTTACTCTACCTCCGTCTGAACCTTCATCTGCTTGCTCATTGCCCCATGGTCTACCGTTCACCCTTTACCTAGTCTAACCCCTAAGCTGTCCCAATGCTGTCCGATTTACCCTCTCCAACTCCCTTCTTCCTCTTTTCTCGTTCAATTTGCTAAGACATACAGTAAAGCTCTCGCCACACAGACCTCTTTTCTCACTAGCCTGCTATAGTAAAGTGTACACAAGCAGTGGTTGCTACTAGCACCACTGGTAGTCTGCGCATGTTGATGCGAATGACAAACTATGAGGTTTTAAGCGGAGCCTTTGTTGGTGCAGTTCACCTGTGCATTCACAGGTATAACAAGAAATTTAAGATACATGTATCTCATCGTGGTTATACCAGCTCTGATGGCACGGTCACTGTAACAGTGGCTTTTCATACAGTGCTGACACAATGCATTCACTACTGAGACAACCACGTTACAACAACAATGATATGCAAGAATGTTACGATATATGGGTGTTGGGAAAATGAATTTGAGACATAAACCAACATAAAATTGATTTTTCCGCATGCACCATCTAATTTTAACAAAACATAATTTTTTTAGGACTGCAAAAAACAGCGATAGTGTCAGTGCAAATCATATGAAAGCTTTACACGAAGCTGCTGGGTGAATACAATACTTGTTTTACTAATTTTTACTGTAACTAAGTTCTAGATAGATGTGTCTGATACAAAACAAGTTTTTTGACAGAGTCTGTGACATAAAAACAAACTTTCATTATACACTCTTTTGTACTACTTAAGCTAAATGTTTGGCTGTAAACTATGTGAAACAAGACATATATGGGCTGATTTAGGTAATTAAGATAAGCATTGCAGCAACGGTAATTGATTTGGGTCAGCTGATAACAACGTTTTGATAGGAATGCGTATTGATGGGCCGGGCTTGTTTTACAGTTGGCACGAGCAGGCCTGGGCACGCTGACTTTTCACAGTGAGATATTACAGGCAGGGTTTGGGGGTGATAAGCACAGAAAAGCTGTGCAGGTTTGGGAAAGCCTACATTTTCTGAAAATTTTTCGATTGACTTGATTTAGTTTGCAGAAGTAGGGCTTGACAAGGATCTGTATACCCTTTTACACAAACCTGCAGTAGCTAGGCAGCCATGAAATATCACGTGAATGATTAAAAAAATCAATCAAACTTGTTGACGGTTTTTTCACATAAATAAAATTTTAGCATTACTAATTCAGTGATTTTGTATACCTCGCAGCAAACTGTACAATAGTCAGAATTCCCCAAGCTATCACTTTCAAATGTTGTACCCAGATACAGTTACATGACTGACTGACAGCAGCTGAAACAGCTGCAAGATGATGCCTGCTTCACTGTTACACACCTCAATACTTTATATCCTGCTGTCTGGGCTATATCTACAGAGTACAACAGTACAAACACAGTGTTGTAAGTATTACATACAATCTTTCCACCTCCTATACTACACTGTTGACAGTTCAATTTGGTTGTACAATACACATCACTTAGAACTCTGTATATATCTCTGTAGATGATGGCCGATATAAAGGAGATGTACAGTACACATCACTAGTAGAAGTTGACTACTACAAGACAGTAACACAACAAAGTCATTGTCTCTCCTTGTGCTCTATAAACCAATCTTGTGCTGCTGTACATTATAATATATATACTTCTACTTGTTCCTTCTCTACTCTACCATTCTTCTTTAACTATCCTGTACCTCAAGTAGAACAAACCGCATTTCTGAAGAGAGCTCACGCCAATGATCTCAAAGTTCTACAGTTTGGTGATAACTTAGTTTTAGGTAGATGCCACATTAATCTCACTCTATTATCTTTGTACTCAGTTTACCTGCTATGTTTGTGTTACCTGTAATATGGCAAAAATGGACATTTTACATATTCCATCATATACTTTTGTAGTACACGGTCGATGTCCTGGTTCTCACTTCTACAACCCACACTCTGGGACTTGTGCTAGGTTAGTGGAAACTCCCTTGTCTTGGGAAGATGCAGATGTGACATGCCGCTCTGCTACAGAATACTTGGTTACTTTCCCATCGGTGGCGTCCTCTCTGTGGCTTAGAGCACTTGGTAGTCAACTAGCATCAACTAACGCAGGTATAGACCATGTAAAATAGTATAAATAAGTCACATCGGAAAGTCAGGGTTTTTTTTCAAGTTCTTCTCAGCAACATGTTGCAGTAACCCAACCAAGTAGTCAATAATTCATATTCAACCTAAACCAGTTCAACACAGTTTCTTAGTTGTACTTCGAAGACAGATAGCCACATCTGTTTGTTTTTAATAAGTATCAAAAAAAGTTTCAAAACTTTTTGATCAACTAGTTCATGTATAAACCTGACCAAAATTACTTAGGGTTATATTTTTATCTTTCTCAAAGTGGAAGCGTTACTAAATTCTCAATCATTTTGGTTCAAGGTCACACCTCAAGTGTTTTGTTGTTGGATTTTCTCAGCATGGAATGGTTGGCTATGGTTAGGAGGCAAAGACAGCACAGGAGACAGTAATCTCTACAACTGGACAGGACTTTTAACTCATCAGGTCCCTGCCAATAGTGACGCAGCCTCTGACTGGGGCGGTGTTGAGCCCAATAGTTTGGCTGAGCAGTGTATGGGTGTTTATGTAGAATATGGATGGGCTGATTTGCCTTGTGATTTGCCTCAATCATTTATATGCGAAAGTTACTAGTAGTACAATTTTTTACTCACATAATAACTGTTTTTCTATGTTTTCGGTTTTCTGATGTTATGTTGGCTTCATCCTATTAAAATTTAATGTGTTTAGTAATGTGATTTTGCTAAATCACTCTTATAAGAAAGTGTTTTAAACTGTAAACCAAAGTTTGAAAGTGCTTTGAAGCATTTGTCACAATTTCAAAAACATTAAACATCACTTTAAGTTGAAACTTGTTGTTTTTTTTTCTTTAAACTGTTTTGTATTTTTTCTGTCATTCTCAGTCAGGTTATTGTTTATAATAGTTGCATATTGCTTTCAATTAGGCTTTAGTCTCTGATAGGCTTGATTGCCAACAGAAATTGTTTTATTTTTGATTGATCAACCAACGTTACAACATGACAACAAAGTTTTGTGTTTTTTTAGTATTTTTCTAAAAAGTTTGATTATTTCTTCAGAACTTTGTTTTGTTTCTCAGCTGTTTACTCTTGCACTTACACATTATCTTTTGTCCCATATTTTTAATGAAATATTTCCATAAATAATTGTTTAATTTAACAATTTCAATGTCTGCTGAAATAATTCCTGCTGAATTTTAAATGTTAATATTGGTGTTTGTCCTCAAACTTTACTTCTGGTCAGTGCCGAGCCATCAGTATGTAACTAGATCAGTCCATACTGATTAACATTCATGATTCACTAAAGGCAAAAGAAGCTAGTGAGATAAATATTTCCATCAGTAGCACTAACCATAACAAAATAGCACATCCTCGAATCACAAACCACCACATGGCCAGTACAAGAGACACCGTCTAAGTCAACCAGGAAGTAAAAACAGCCAACTTGACTTCAATAACCAAGTGCTGAATGAATAGCTCTCTTGCGAGTGAATCTCATAGAGTAAACTGCTCAATATATTTCTACAAGTAGTAATATATGAGCAGATCTCCCTACCAAGTGTTTTTTTGTGGATTGGATCTTGGAGTTGAGACAATGGGTTACGGCGTTGGATGAATTCGCCGAGTTTATATTGTATTTTACTTGAGGGGTATTTGAGTGGCATTTGAATGGCATTTAAGTGGCATTTGAGTTTTGATTATTTTTTTACTTAATTTGAACTTTTAAATTTTGAATGTATGGCATTCAAGTTTTGATAATCTTGTACATAATTATATACATAACTTTAACTCATAGAGCATCTAGATTTTGAATGTATGGCATTTAAGTTTTGATATTTTTTTGTAATTCGACTCACTATATCTACATTGAATAAATACAGTAATTAAAAATGAAACAATATGTGAATATATACATTTATTGTGCAATAAGTAGGGAAAATTTCATATAATATAGCTAGAGCCAGTAAATATTAAATAATACCAAACACTACAACTTGTAATGACAATCAATGCATAAGCTTTTACTAAAAACTATCTTGAAAACCTTCAAAACATGATCCCAAATGGAAAAAAAATGGATAAAGTTAGATATTCATCTATTTGTTTACATCTACAAAAAAGAGGTATTTGGTGAAATATTTTTTCGATTTATTCAATTTTCATTAATTTTTTACAAAAACAAATCATTCTCTAAATGGTTAAATTTCATCTAATTGTACAAATTTACAAAAAAAAACAGGGTATTTGGTAAAATATTCTTTCATTTCATTAAATGTTCATTATTTTTTTGCAAAAAAGAAATCACCCTTTAAATGGTTAAATTTTATCTGTTTGTATATCTTTACAAAAAAACAGGGTATTTGGTAAAATATTTCCTTTACTCTATTCAATTTTCATTAATTTTTTCAATAATTGATTAAATATACATTATTCACTATTTTCTTATTCTAATTGTATAAATTTACAAAAAAACAAGGTATTTGGTAAAATATTCTTTCATTTCATTAAATCTTCATTATTTTTTTTGCAAAAAAAGAAATCATCCTTTAAATGGTTAAATTTTATCTGTTTGTATATCTTTACAAAAAAACAGACTATTTGGTAAAATATTTCCTTTATTCTATTCAATTTTCATTAATTCTTTCAATAATTGTTTAAATATAAATCATTCATTATTTTCTTATTATTAGGTGAGCAACCTATCATACAAAATTAGTTTCTTGAGTGAGGGTTTATCCTGCATTTTCCTTTTGAATTTTTTTCAAAAATTTACCATTTTTTTCAAAAACAATCATTTATATATACAATTTCCATTATTTTTTAAACAGAACAATTCCTATCTCTGAGAGGTTGGAGATATTGGGGTAGAAAACTTAGACATGATGATGAGAAGGCTATGGATTTTCCCGTTTAAGAACAAACCATTTTCGATGGCAATTTCAATTCGGAAAACTAAAACAATGCAATTTGTTTTTCGAAACGCAATCATCAGAAAGCTTTTGTCATGATGAGGAGGAGGCTATGGATTTACCCATTCAAGAACAAACCATTTTCGATGGCGACTTCAATTCTAAAAACGAATTAGAACTGAAGCATGTAGTATTACGTAATCATTTTTTTTTTAAAGAAGAACAATCCATTTTTGATAGCAACTTTAATTCTAAAAACTAAATCAATGTAACTTTTTTATTCTTTGTCTCCCATGAAATTGTTCAAAACGAATTAGAACTGAAGTATGTGGTATTACATGATAATTTTTTAAAAAAACACATCAAAATCGACAAATTACTCCTCTAGATAGTTCAAGTTTACAATATTTGAGAATTAATCACAATAGAAACATTAAGCCTACTTGATAAAAAAAATTTGACTGTTAAATTTAACTAATTGATTCAATGTTATTATTTGGATCTTTTGAAAATAAACATTTCAATGAAAACATCATATTTAGTCTTTGACACACTTGAAACCATTTTCCAGTAAATTTTACCAACAATATTTCAGAAATTTTTACTAGATATTTACAAAAAAAAATGAGGTATTTTGGTAAAATATTCTTTTATTACATTCCTTTTTAATTTTTTATGTTTTAAAACAGGGTTTTATTACAAATTTTTTTGTTTTTCAACTTTTTAGGTTTTATTACAAAGTTTTTTTGTTTTTTCAACTTTTTTAAAAAAATAATCATTATAATATATAGTTTTCGATATTTTTTTAAAAAAAATAAATATATATAGCGATTTTCACTTTATATTCTTTTATTCCATTCAATTTTCAATGATTTTTTGAGTGAGGATTTTATCCTACACCTTCCTTTTAAATTTTTTTTATTTTTTTAAAAAATAATCATTGAAATATATAGTTTTCGATATTATTTTAAAAACAATGTATATATATATATATATAGAGTTTTTCACTTTATATTTACAAAACTTTGGTATTTAGGAAAATATTTTTTATTTCATTCAATTTTCAATAATTTTTTGAGTGAGAATTTTATCCTACACAATCCTTTTAAATTTTTTATGTTTCAAAACAGAGCTTTATTACATTTTTTTTGAACTTTTTAAGAAATAATCATTGAAATATATAGTTTTCGATATTTTTTTGATTTTTTTGTACTTTTTTAACTTTTTTAAAAACTGTCAAAAAATCACCAAATTACCTCTCTAGATGAATAAAATTTACAAGTAAATAATTGTAATAGAAAATACCATATCTAGTTTTTACATTCATAAAACTGTTTTATAGTAAATTTTCTGTAATACAAACTACTATAGTTTACGATATCAATGGTTACAAAGCGCTTTTCTTGAACAATATCTTCCTCGATATTCTTCTGGTATATTATTAGACTCAGGGAGGAACTCTTGTATTCCGTATTCTCTGTGATCCAATAATTGACTAAAATACAAAAGTTATTCATTATATAAATAAATTTTACCGAATTTAAATTTTACTCTTAGCTACATTAGATAGTTTACATTATATATAACAGGAAAATAACTCACTGAGTTACAACATTCAGCTCAATATTTCTTAGGGAAAGTTCTTTACTCTGTTTTCTTTTTACGATATAATGGACTACAATAAAAAATGATGTATTAGTATAGTATGATTAAAATTATTGTAAAATAAATATAAACTTTTGTTATTTTTTCAACTTCTATGTAAAAGAAATACACTGATTACACACGAAAAAGTCCTTTTTTTCATTTGGATTCGGAATGTATAAATATAAATATATACATATAATTTTAAAAATGTTTTACAACAAACACTCATGAATAAGCCATTTATGTGATAAAACATGCTATTTACGTGAAAAATTAGACATTTTTGTAAAATAATTATAACCTTTTGTGATTTTTTTTAAACTTTTATGTAAAAAAATACACTGATTGCACAAAAAAGTCCTTTTTTTAATCCGAAATAGATATAATTTTAAAATGTTTTACAAAAAATGTTTATGAATTGATCATTTATGTGAAAAACTAAACATTTTTGTAAAATAATTATAACCTTTTGTTATTTTTTAAACTTTTATGTAAAAAAAATACACTGATTGCACAAAAAAGTCCTTTTTTTTAATCCGAAATAGATATAATTTAAACATGTTTTACAAAAAATGTTTATGAATTGATCATTTATGTGAAAAACTAAACATTTTTGTAAAATAATTATAACCTTTTGTTATTTTTTAAACTTTTATGTAAAAAAATACACTGATTGCACAAAAAAGTCCTTTTTTTAATCCGAAATAGATATAATTTAAACATGTTTTACAAAAAATGTTTATGAATTGATCATTTATGTTAAAAACTAAACATTTTTGTAAAATAATTATAACCTTTTGTTATTTTTTAAACTTTTATGTAAAAAAAAATACACTGATTGCACAAAAAAGTCCTTTTTTTAATCCGAAATAGATATAATTTAAACATGTTTTACAAAAAATGTTTATGAATTGATCATTTATGTTAAAAACTAAACATTTTTGTGAAATAATTATAACCTTTTGTTATTTTTTAAACTTTTATGTAAAAAAATACACTGATTGCACAAAAAAATCCTTTTTTAATCCGAAATAGATATAATTTAAAAATGTTTTACAAAAAATGTTTATGAATTGATCATTTATGTGAAAAACTAAACATTTTTGCAAAATAATTATAACCTTTTGTTATTTTTTTAAACTTTTATGTAAAAAAATACACTGATTACACAAAAAAGTCCTTTTTTTAATCTGAAATATATATAATTTAAAAATGTTTTACAAAAAAAGGTTATGAGTTGATCATTTATGTGAAAAATTGAACATTTTTGTAAAATAATTATCACCTTTTGTTATTTTTCCAACTTTCATGTAAAAAAATACACTGATGACACAACAAAATCCTTTTTTAATTCGAAATATATATATATATAACTTAAAAATGTTTTACAAAAATGTTCACAAATTTATCATTTTAAGGGGTTTTTCATTGTAAGAATCCACAAAATTTTCACAAATCAACTTTTTTAAAATTATGGTAAAAATTAATAAAACTTACCTATAGTGATATGAATCCCTTGAGTTATAGATTAGCTTCTCGAGAGTTTGTTCTCCACAGTCTTCTTTTTCAGCATCATCGAAGTGGTTGAGAAAATCCTCAGATTTTGGATTATCAGCCAGTTCCGAGGCTTGGACGAAGGCTTGATGAGCTGCGAGTACACTGATGTTGTAGAAAATTGAATTGTCTGCGTTTCGACTCAGACCCTTGAACAAAATCACTCCAAATCTCTCCGATGTCACAGCAGAAGCTATTTGATGAGGAATGCGCATATCTCCGATCAGTAATTCTTCATCTACAACACTTCTGTATTGAACTAGAAGAGTCTCTTCATTTCCATTCCATCGCCTGTCAGATTTTGTTATAACTTCAGGGTTTTGGAAACATATGACACTATCTGTTGGGAAATCCTGAAGATTAGCTACCTCGAAATAAGCATTGATTTGTCGCATACTTTTTTCTGGTAATACATCAAACGCGTTCTTACACCTCAAAGTAGTTCCTGTTTGTGTAGCAGCACGAAAAATTGCTTTTCCAGTCTTTTCAACACCCATGTAGATCAAAACCAGTGGTCTTATTTGCGAAGCTTCATTTACAAGTAATCCTGCTGCTAATGGAATAGTGCTCTTCACTCTAACTACCTTTCCATCCTTTTTATAGTTGTAGATGATGGTACAGTTCGTTTCATCATGGAGCTCAACGGTTAACACCTGCATAACTGTAGGTATTGGTAAATCTTCAACTTTGACTATGTTTTCAATGTTTCTTCTGGAAGCTGGAGATAGAGTACTTAACAGAGAGGCGCTTTTGATGATGAGAGTTGCCAGAGTATTCAGACTGGCGCTTTGAAAGGGAATCATAGTGCGTTGAAGAAGTACATTGTCATCAATCACCTTATCTTGTGAAGGTTTTGGTTCTTTATTCTTCAGTTGTTTTGTATTGATTTGTGTCGACATTCTAAAAGATAAAGTAAAAATCCATGTTATGATTTCTTTTTCAAACCAATTTGAAGATATATATACATATATATATATATATATATTTACTCAATATCATACCGCTGTTAGTATCTAAATCGATAAAAATTAAATTTATACTCAATCAAGTTGACTTACCTCCAAACAGAAAAGTCCTTCTAGCAGTTGTAGTAGATGATGTTGTAGTAGATCTTGCTCCTTCAGTTGCTAATGTCAAAGTGACTGCTTTCTGTGTAAAAACAGTGCTTCTTATATAGCTGAAATCATGCCATTTATCATAAGGTTAAATTAATGAAACATTGTTTTTACGGAAGAACACCAATGCTTTCGCGGGAATAAATAATTTATTTTCACGCGAATACAAACCAATGCTTTCGCGGGAATAAACATTTTATTTTCACGCGAATGGAAACTGTTGCTTTCGCGGGAATGAATACTTTATTTTCACGCGAATACAAACCAATGCTTTCGCGGGAATAAACATTTAATTTTCACGCGAATGGAAACTGTTGCTTTCGCGGGAGTGAATACTTTATTTTCACGCGAATACAAACCAATGCTTTCGCGGGAATAACCATTTAATTTTCACGCGAATGGAAACTGTTGCTTTCGCGGGAATGAATGCTTTATTTTCACGCGAATACAAACCAATGCTTTCGCGGGAATAAACATTTTATTTTCACGCGAATGGAAACTGTTGCTTTCGCGGGAATGAATACTTTATTTTCACGCGAATACAAACCAATGCTTTCGCGGGAATAAACATTTAATTTTCACGCGAATGGAAACCGTTGCTTTCGCGGGAATAAATATTTTATTTTCACGTGAATACAAACCAATGTTTTCGCGGGAATAAATAATTTATTTTCACACGGATGGAAACCGTTGCTTTCGCGGGAATGAATACTTTATTTTCCCTCGAATACAAACCAAAGCTTTCGCGGGAATCAATACTTCATTTTCACGCGAATGGAAACCGTTGCTTTTGCGGGAATAAATATTTTATTTTCACACGAATACAAACCAATGCTTTCGCGGGAATAAACATTTAATTTTCACGCGAATGGAAACTGTTGCTTTCGCGGGAATGAATAATTTATTTTCACGCGAATACAAACCAATGCTTTCGCGGGAATAAACATTTTATTTTCACGCGAATGGAAACTGTTGCTTTCGCGGGAATGAATACTTTATTTTCACGCGAATACAAACCAATGCTTTCGCGGGAATAAACCTTTAATTTTCACGCGAATGGAAACTGTTGCTTTCGCGGGAATAAACATTTTTTTCAGGCGAGTAAAAACCAATGCTTCGCGGGAATAAATAATTTATTTTCACGCGAATGGCACCTGTTGCTTTCGCGGGAATAAACAATTTCTTTTCACGCGAATACAAACCAATGCTTTCGCGGGAATAAAAGATTTATTTTCACACATGCACCTATATAAGAGACAACGGTTTCAGACAGAAAGCATCCAGTTCAACAACAGTGAGCAAAGGAGCAACATCTATCTACTACATCTTCCATTGCAACTACTAAGAGTTCTCTCTTCATAAAGGTAAAACTTAAATTCAAATATTTCCGCTAGCTAACACAACTATCTGAAGGCTTTATGACATATCTATCTTTAAATTGGTTATAAAGAATTGAACCAATTTTTTCTGTTTTTTCAGAATGAATACTCAAGTCGTAGAAAGTCAACCATTGTATCTAAAGTCGGAATCTCAGCCTGATGAAAAGGTAAGAATTAATAAAAAATACTATTTAACACCTGTTGAACACCTTTAATTATTTTAGTTATCTAATTATCGCTTGTATTTTAGAACAATGCAACAACAAATCCAATCTACTTAAAGGACTTCCTTCCAGAAATGTATCATAACTATGTGATAAATAATGATGTTGTTGAAGAAAAAGCTGTAGAACGTTTGACATTTCAAGTTATAATATTCTGTATAACTCAACACATGATGAGTATGGGGATGTGTTGTAAGAAACGTGATATATCTACAGAACGTTTTGATGACATTATAAAAAACGGTTTCGAAATCATTTTGTCAATGGTGGAAGTCGTTAATATTAATAATTTTTTAAAAGAAATTGAAAGAAGTGCTTGGAATCAAATAGTTTTCAAAAAATTATACAACATGACATGGAACAAAAAAACTTTTTATAAATTCAGAAAGCATATTTATAATTATGTCCAAACCGATAAAGCTCTATCCTCTTCTGTAGGTATTTTAGAACTAATGTTAGAAGCGTTTCATACATATTTATGAAAAATTTTTAGTTGATTTTTATTATGTTACAATATTTTGTTCAAACTATTATATTTTATTTCTTACCAATTGAGATGTTAAAAGCGGTATGATATTAAGTAAATACATATATATATATATTTGAATGCATCCTTTGTTGTCTGTCTCCACATCCCAATAGTTTAATAAGCACATTCTCAATCTACCATAACTCTATGATCTTAACTGCTTTTGGCATAAATACATATATATATATATATATAAGACACTCTAAGTAATAAATACACTCTTAGCCACTCATGCAAATATTACCCTTTTATTTTTAGAATGTTATGGATGCTCTTTCTGAAGAACTCCTTAGCACAGATCCGTATCCAACAGAAAATAAAATGAAAAACGGCAAAACAACTCCTAAGAGAAGGAAAACTGCTCCAAAAAAGCGAATAGTAAGGAAACGAAAACAAACAGTGAGAAAACAAACTACTTCCGTTGATAAGCAAACAATGGAGAGTGCAGCTATAGCTCATTTAACAGTTGAATGTCTCAACGAAAGGAGAGCTAGGGAATTAGAAAAGTCTAAAGGTTCTCAAGTGATTGACTCACCAAAAGTTCCGATTTGCAAAACATTTGAAGATCTTCCTATCCCAAGCATTATGCGAGTGACTGGTGTGATACATCCATCAAGTAAGGAGAAGTGTAGATATTCTCAAGTACACTACCATGATCCTTCAGATATAAATGAACTCGAACCCAAAATACTCCTCTGTCCAGTTGAAATTGCTAAAAACTTCAACTGTGATAATTACCCCCCTCCGTTTAACGTTGTATATTTGGGTAGAAAGGGAAAACCAAAAAATAAAAGCGTTCTTTGGTATGATGTCAGACGTGTTAGCAGACATCCTCTAAGCAAAAAGAAAGCTGAAGAACAATCACTATATTTTAGTACATTGACTAAAGGTCAGCTCAAACGCTTCTTGAACATCAACACCCTCAATAGTTTTCAACCTGGCGCTATTTTTCCTTACCAAGATGTTGTTGATAGATTCGTTCCTCATCGATTTAAAGGAGGGCAGTCGAATGTAATTTGTATCCGTTATAGCATTGAACAATGTGGAGAAACGCTGTTGAAGACGCTTGTCATACCAGACAAATATGCTTCAGAAGCTAACAAATATACTCCAGGTGTGATGATCTACAGAGGAAAAACAACCCACGGAAAATTTAAGACAGAATACGATCTTTCATTTTGCTCTCCATACCGTCTCGGTCGAATGTATTGGAAACAATATTGTGATCAAGCAAAGCACAACAAAACAATATTAGAAATTGATGATGATGATGAACTTGAAGATTTTCTATGTGGAGACTTTGATGATTTTGAGACAGGATATGTTGCTGAAAAAAAATGATGAGTGTTTTAGCGATGGATAGTCTCTAATCAATGATGTAAATGTAAATATATCCATAAATATGTACATAATTATCCATATATACATAAATGTATAAAAAACTAAAAAAAATCTCTCCTCTCTCTCCTCTCTCTTCTCTCCTCTCTCATCTCTCCTCTCCCCTCTCTCCAGAAGATTTTCCCTACTTATTATGTAATCAGGTATATAATCATATAATTTTCATTTTTGATCAATATATTTGTTCAATGTAGATATATCTCCTCTCTCTATGTAGATATAAATATAACCATAAATATGTACATAACTAACCATATATACATGAATGTATAGAAAACTAAAAAATCTCTCTCCTCTCTCATCTCCCATCTCTCCTCTCTCCTCTCTCCTCTCCCCTCTCTCTCAAGATACCATATGAGTTCGAGTTATGTAAAAAGTTATCAAAACTTGAATGCCATACATTTAAAATCTAGATGCCATATGAGTTCAAATCAAGTAAAAAAATAATCAAAACTCAAATGCCACTTAAATGCCATTCAAATGCCACTCAAGTACCCCTCAAGTAAAATACAATATAAACTCGGCGAATTCATCCAACATCGTAACCCATTGTCTCAACCCCAAGGTCTAATCCACAAAAAAACACTTGGTAGGGAGATCTGCTCATATATTACTACTTCTACATACCGAGTACTCCGTTACATAGTAGTTGTTCTCTCTTTAAATCATATAACTAGCAGGAGTGAACAATTACCATTTCGTCAGTTCATGTACAACCACAACATAAACTGATTGCTACAGTGTAGTAATTATGACTGTTGGTTTAATTACTCAATAAATCAAAAACCCGACAAGGAATTATAATTGTATTCTCTAGTTATTCACTTTCTACGTTGGATGTAGTTTGTAGTACGGCAAACATTTTGTAGCAATGGAAGATTCTAGAAGCATAAATGTTATTTATTTTAGGAAGGTTGGTTTGTCAAAACACATAAACTGTCAGCAATGTTATATCACTCAACAACTCCCAACCAAGATTCATATCAAATTTAGTTTCCTTGTTTCAGCTCCAACTTCCCTTTGTTGTTTTGTAGTTTTTTTTTGTCTCTTTTTATAAAATATCAACAACAAAATACATGCTTAGGTGATTGTATGACCTTAGATGCATAGGAGCAAAACTTTTAAGTTTTTATTGCAAATGGAACAAATTTATTTGAACAAATATTTGTTTCAGCACCAAAACCTGCTATACAAACAATTTAGTAGGTAGTAAATGACAGTATTATTTTGATGATAGAAGAAATGTAATTCTGAAATTAAAGGTGAGTCAAACAGTAAATAGCTGAAAAAATGTCATGTCTGATAAAATATTTTTTGTTGAATCACAACAATTGAATGCATAAGAATTATTTATAGATTTCTACTGTCAGCTGAGAGTTTACGTAGTCATTAACTTTCGGAATATGCAGGCGTTTAGCAGGTGTCAGCTTAGATGTTTTTGTTTTAGCCAACACGGGTGAGCCAGCGTCACCTGGTGGGAGAGTTGGAGAGTTTGGCAACACTACTGTATAGTCTTCAGCTTCACCCGTCGTGTTCACATTGATGTATTTTCCATCTGGTTGTAATACTGTAGTGGATTTTGGGGGGGCCGACCAAACGTCCACCAACAACGCCTCACTCCAGAGGTCAACTTCCAACAGAGGAGTATGCCAACTCCACAACTGTTCTCGTAGCCCGCGGCTCAAACGTACGACTCAGTGACTTGTTGAGTAAACCATACTTTATTACACAGCATAACCAGCAATGTATAATAAGGGTAATTGTATCATGCTACTTGGCTTAAGCATAGGTAGAATCCCAATACAATACAAAGAGTCTAGTGAAATGTCCTGCCTTTTATAGGCAGCACATGATTAAAACATATGCCCAAACAAGGGGCAACAAATCAGTAATGGCAGGAAGTGTTTACACTAATCAGATCATGAGATATAAATATATGATACAGTCATTGGTTAATACAGAGTTAAATGTGCCAGGCGCCCAGAAGTAGGGGGCGGAGCTTCTTAGTCAATCTTGCTTACTCATGGTGGTGCAATGAGTAGCCCTGGTTCTTGGTCCTTATGGCTTGTGGTCCTTGGCTTTGATCTTGTTTGAAGACAGCTATGTTGCAAAGTCGGGCTCCTGCACCTTTGGTATCAATTTCGGTTCTCAGGCTATAGTAGTTCTTTGCTCACCGACCCGGTATAGGTATGGTAATGGCACTGCAGGGCCGGTAGTACATGCTGCGGGGCCGGCAGGGTGTGCTGCAGGGCCGGTGGTACCTCTGCAGGGCAGGCAGTGAATGCTGCAGGGCAGGCAGTGAATGCTGCAGGGCCGGTAGGGTTTCTACCGGCTGAATTGCTTATGTTCTGGCTGTGCCAGGCTCTATTCAGGCTTGCCTGACACTCAACAGTTGTCAGGGGGACCTTGCGTAGTGGTAGTAGACATAAAATTCCACCACAATACAATGGAGGTGTGTTTCCTTATTTCCCTATTGGTTTATTGTGTCCGATTATTTTCTTTATTCGATCATACTCATTTTTTGGAAGGATGTAGTGTCTAGAAATTTTCAAGTCATAGTTTTATCGATAGTAAGACTGGTACATTGAGAGCGATTATTGCATCTAATAAATTGGTTTTATCAGCCCGGGTTGATTTTTTAACTTTGTCACTACTCGGTCGTTTGCCGATTAGTTTATGTAGTTATTTTTTGTAGATTTTCAACTTGATAAATGGCCCCAAGTGTAGAAGAAAATCCCCTACTATGATATTTTGAGCAGTTTTTACCAATGTGTGAAACAAATCCAGTTGGCTTTTTTAATTATGGCAATTATTCCGCTTTACTCCAGTCATTGGGAGCCAAAATAGCCATTCTATTTCTCATCATTCATCTGCAGTATTAATCTTCGTCTTGTTACAGCTCTCAGTAAACCCAGAACTACAGTGATGATGATGGTGATGGTGATGGTGATGGTGAATGTGATGGTGATGGTGATGGTGATGGTGATGGTGATGGTGATGGTGATGGTGATGGTGATGGTGATGGTGATGATGATGGGACCTAGTAGTGAAGTTGGGAATCCTCCTTTTTGAAGAGCCGTTCTTTTTTCGACCATCGTTGATTTACTGACTAGGTTAGCAATGTCCTTTTCACTTCGCTGCAATAAATTGTACTGATATGATGATAATTGTTTGATTATTGCCGTAAAAGACGAAATCAATCTCGCGTCGAAGTCTTTGGTCGAGCCTCCATAGTGAGTTAGATGTTCTTTAATCAACTAAAGTTTCAATTGTGATTTGATTGGGAGAGCTCTTTATATTTTGTATCTGTTCATTAGTACTTTCAAAGAATCTACACTCCATAACGCTTTGTAAAATAGAAAAACCGACAACCGACATTATTATTATCATGACTATTATCGTTTTTTTTTCCAAGTTAGCACAACATTGTCTACAATTTCGCTTTCACCACCATCAACTGTATCTGATTCTCTCGTTTCTCTCATCTCCACATCTTCTTCACCCTACATCTCACCCATCAATAATTTCATAATACGGCACCTAATTTTTATAGTAAATTATCACACCGGTTTGTATAAACATATAATAGTATTTGGTTCAGTATGAGCGACTGGTGTATGGTAAACAACGTTTATTCATTAAACGATTTTTGGCCATACACCAGCTGCTCATACTGAAACAGTATTCAATCTTGGTATGATGGCCGCTTATACCGCTATAAATATTGTTTGTGAGTTATTTAAGCACCCATGTACTTGTGCTTCTTAAATGTGTCCCACTTGATAAGTAAGTATGCTTATCAATAAATAGATGTTGGCAGCGCTAAAAGTCAATCTGCCACATTGAACTTTACTCAGCCACTCTTTTTTGAATAGCCACTAAGTTTTAATCTTTAAGCTATCATTTAAACTTAGCAACTCTGAGCTGTCTATTTAATTTATTGTGTTAAACCTGTTTGCTTTATTAAGCCTAAAACAGTATTCAAAAAATAATCAAAACTATATTATAAATCAAAGGATTTAAAGCCAACAATTGATTTGCAGCGCATAAAAAACACATACGCGTATTGTTGTGGATTTTCATAGCATACACTGCTGCGCACCTTATCATTATACATATATATATAATAATTTATATATAATACTTTACTGGCATCAATATCATTTTATAAAAATGTTTTTCATAAAGTGCCATAGCTAAAAGAAAAACAAAAAAATCAAAAATGAAACAGAAAATAGAATGAACACAAAAAAAAGAAGTCTACTCAAACACAGTTTGTTTAAAATAATTCTCCATTGGTGTTTAAAAGATATTTGAATAAATTTGATTTGAAAACAGACAGGGTTTGTGAGATTCTCAGAAAAGTAGGCAGTTGGTTGAATGTGGCAGATATATGTGTTTCTATTGCAGCTGGTGTGTTGGCATAAAGTTTCTTGCAGTTACGAAAATTAAAATTGCAGTTACGACTAGTGGTAAAATCAACAGAAATAAAGCTAGGAAAAATATTATTAAAAATTTTAAAACCAGTGATTGCCGTAAAATATTGAGCCAATTTTGGTAATGGTAAAAGTTGAATTGAAGTGGCGATGTCATTATCAAGCCTAGCACCTTATACTAATGGCTAGGCACCGAAACTGTCATGTCAGTGAATACCGAACTGACCTACCCTGCATCCAAATACAGTGCCGACCCTGTATAGGACTATACCGACCCTGTATAGGACTATACCGACCCTGCATAGGGCAATGCCGACCTCACCGGGTCTGCAGGAAATGAATCATCATAGCCTGAGAACCAAAAACTATCCTAAAAGACTCAGGAAAACGAATCCAGGACATAACTACCCCTAAACCGGAAGAGAAGCGGATACAAAGGCTGCAAAGGCGGGACAGGAAGTGGATAAGCCATTGATTGGACAATTACCTTATAACCCCTCCTACATTTGATGGCACCATATCTATCTTAGCCATGTGATTCGCTGTCTATTATTATAAGACTTTATATTGGTTGATTAAGTATTATTATCTTGTGATTGGTTGTGACAAAGATCACTTCCTGTCACTTCCTGTGAGATGCCTATAAAAGGCAGAACACTTACTATTTATCTTTGGTTAGTATTAGTGCATTGTATTGTTTGTACCTTTTGACTAGACTCGTATTTATTCTGGATGAATAAATGGCTTATTACTCGATAGCACTGAGTAATGCGTTTGAGCCGAGGGCTCTGTTTTGGTTGTAGAGTTGATACTCTATCTCGGTGGCATACCGACCCTACTGTTGTAGCAGGTGAAATATAACAACTGGTGGCAGCAAGCTACCGACCTCAGCTAGTGGGTTTTCAGCCTCCAAAATCCACTACATTGGTGGCAGCAGTGGGATCTACTGCACACCCTACTCAGCTACGCTTACCCTGGCTCTGCTCTAAACAGAACCAGCAATCCCGATCCTGTATTCACCGTACAGGACGAAACGGACACTCCTGCGAAAGTCGTTGACTTCTTCCGACTGCAGCAGTGCTCCCCTACCACGTGAGCAATATAACTTTGCAAAAGGCCTCGACTCTCTTCAACAGTTCTGCAACAGTTCTGCCGCAGCAATCGACGTCGAGCCTAGACTCCGTCCTGCGAATTCACACACATCATATTTTGAGACTACATGGACAATTTATTGACAGACCGACCCTGCATACTCTTGGTACCGACCCTGCATCAGTCAATACTGACCCTGCATCAGTCACTACCGACCCTGCACTGTCTATACCGACCCTGTATATTATCTATACAGGCCCTGTATCGTTCACTACTAACCCTGCGACCGCTAAGACCGGTGCAGCAACCTGTTTTTCAGCCCCATTTGTAGACTATCGAGTTGATCTTTCCTCAAGTTGAAACAATGGCGGCCAACAGAGCACGTAGTGCCGGAAGAGCTCTTGCTGTCAACCCTGAGTTGAACGCTATGGATTGTCTGACTGAAGCTTTGCAAGCTGTCATGCAACCAGGCAATGCTAATACACATCCTAAGTTCAAGGCACCTAGATACGAAGGTGAAGGCGACTTTGAGTATTTTATCGCACGCTTCACTGAGGTGGTCGAAGTAAACGAGTGGACAGAACAAACTGCCATGCTGCACCTGCGTGCATCTTTGAGGGGCAGTGCACTAAAGTTTGGAAAGCCTCCACACGTTGAAGGGATATTCACAGCGTTACGGGCACGCTTTGGTGTTACTCCCAGGGAGGCGATGTCAAAGCTGACTAACCTTCGTAGGTCATACAAGACCTCGCTGCAAGAGCACGCTTACAAGGTGGAGCGTCTGATTTGTTTGGCATACGAAGACCTCCCACCCAGAGCGGTGCGACGCCTAACACTGGACACTTTTAGCTCCACAATTGGTAATGCCTACCTGCAAAGGCACCTGTTGGCTATACAGCCAGCAGATCTGACAGAGGCGGTGAGAGCAGGCAATGAGTACCTGCAAATAAAGACCGCACACGACGAGCGCTCTACTCATGTGCGAGCGGCAGGAGACGAGAAGGACTCAGAGGACGAGTACGGAGGCGTTGCCCCTCTGTCACCCTCCACTCCAGCTCCACCTAACTCACCTGTTCAGCAAGTCAGTAGCACTGAGCAGAACCCTCTCCAGTTGGTTATGGAGACCATACAAGCACTGGCAAAAGAGATTAAATCGCTGAGGAAAGACAACTCTCCGGCTACCATTCCACCACTAGAAGCAACGCCCACACTGCACTGTTGGGGTTGCGGTGAAGTTGGACACGTACAGAGAGACTGTACACACAAATCTTGGGCAGCGAAAGCTGACCAGCCACTGAAAAAGGGAAACGGATACCGGCCGCAGTAGACCAGACGGCGTCTAGCTGCAATAGGTCCAGCCGTAAACCCCCTACTCGAGGTCAGCAGGCGAGCTACGCCCCTGCAAATGAACCTCCACCAAGACAGGCAACGGAGATTGCCAGAACTAATTTGAAGCGCCCGTACACGGCCAGTTATTTTCTGTCCGGCAAGATGGATGGACGTCTGATGTCTATTCTTGTAGATACGGGGTGCACTACTAACCTCTTGTCACGGCATGCGTTCCGTAGACTACCACAGTGGGTACAGGACACTCTACAAGATAGTGAGCCACACGGTCTAATGGCAGACGGCTCAAAAATCCAATTCTATGGAACTATACAAGTGTCACTTCAGCTCCCTTGCTTACGGACAGATTTCAACTTTGTCATCAGCGATATACATGAGGACGCTATTGTGGGAATGCCGTTCCTCACCGCGCATGAGTGCATGATGCGGTTCGCAGACTCTACCATCATTATTGATGGCCATGAACTTCCACGCACAGATAAGCATGGACAGCTGTTGAAAGACAGTGTTAGATTGCTAGAGGCAGGTTCAGCAAAAGCCAGCCGTTTTGGGGATAAAAACGCGCTGTTCCCCCTTTGTAGGGATGGATTTCCCCCTACAAAAACGCTCGTAGCAGGACGAATTGCAAGGACGCCTACCCATACTCTGGAGAGAGGGGAGAAGTACCTCTCCAACAAATTTCAGCCGAATCCGACAATAACTGAGGAAGTTATAGGCAAAACGGTGAAATTTACCCCCGTGCCCCTGTTGGCTACACCCCTTGCGGCTAAGGGAATCCCCAACACTCAAGAGCAGTGGAGAAAGCCCTGCGATCAACAGGAAGCAATGGGGATCCGGCACGCAGTTTCTCTTTGTAGATGCAACCGGAAGCAGTTCAATTGCTAATAAACTTATCATTAGAATTTACGACTTGCTTGACTGTTATTTTAATTTGAGACATTTAAGCAGCTAATATGACAAAAAAGATGTGATCGAGGAAGCTTGAGGGATCAATATAACCTCTAATTTTTTCTTTTGAAAAATATTTTGCTTTATTCACTTGAAAAAATTGATTTAATAATGATGCTCATAGATAGTATGCAGTTGAACCAAAGTATCGTATTTCGGGCCTAACTAAGTTTGCCAATGTAAATAACTTACAGTGCGCCCTGTCAATTTATCTCAACAACAGCGATATACTATTATGCTTGATTTATGCGGCGCATCCTCAGTATTACAAGCTCCATCCCCATCAACTGCTCGTGAATCGTTTGTTGCGGATTTCATAACTCCAGTCAACGACTAGCAATAATAATAATAACAAACTCTTATGACAATCCCAAGTGTACCAATAATCTGGTGTACCCTGTGATATGTGACTAATAAATAGCAATTGTTTTTAAAAGTTTGTTTTATATTTTTTAATTTTTAGGGCAAAGGATTAATATTTTTTTTGATATTGTCATGCCAGGCGCAATGGGCAACGCCTGCATGCCTTTGAGTTCCCCCTCTGGGACTCGAACCTGACCCTCCAGCGGCACCAAATCGCCTAGCAGCATGAGGCAGAACGCTAGACCTCTCGGCCATCTCAGCAACCCTAAAAAGGGTGCCTCGATGACCGATCAGTTGCTAGCCTCTGCCCTCATCCACGCGGAGTCTATTCTATCACTATACACTACAACTATACACTACAGATATTATTATTATAAATAATCATCATCATAACAATAATTATTAATTAAACTAAATAAATTAATTTTCTTCTTAAAGCTTTTGAGTGAAACTTGTAATTTCCTAATCACAAGTTGGATCAAATTTGTGCTTGAACGAAAATTATTTAACATTGAAATAAAATGAATAGTGTTATACCCTGATGACAACACACAATAATTAAATAAGTAATAAATAATAATAAATGGGAGATAACTCTTCCGAGCTCACTTTATGTTTTATATAGCGATCTATAGTCAGCATTGTTAGCGTTCGTAAAAAAGTGATTATTCGAGTTGATTATAACTGTTTATTGTGCCAAAAAAAATTTAGTGAGCTAAAAAAGACATTGGAGCTCCTGCCATTTCATTATATCAGTGAGAAGAAACTTCTAAAGCAAAAAATAAAAATAAAAGTAGTGGATTTTTGAAAATCTTAACGATATTATCATAAAACTTCAAGTAAACTTCCGGTATCATCAAATTAACACCCCCTGGTGAGCACCTAAAATCTGCCGGGTCCCCATAGCAAGCGAGGCAGGATGCTATTTTAAGTAAGCCACAGGAAGGAGAGGACAGGTCACCTGTAATGCGGTAGATGGAAAGTTTGGGAAAGACTTTCAAATGGCTCTATCTGCCAAACAGCTCTCACTAGAAAGGTCGTGTTTGGTGTCAGAGGAACCTCCACGAGCCCTCTCTCTTATTACCTGTAAGCTCCAGCTGTGCAGAAAGCCTGACAGCCACCAGGAGGCAGCAAAAATTGCTCCTAGTACATGCACTCCAGTTGCACTTCCTGTGACTGCAGACAGAATGAGTCACACAGATGAGAGAAATTTTAGCAAAAACAAATTGCTATGATGAAATTGCCACGCAAGCAGTGGGTGCTACTACATGTAGAACCACTAGAAAACTTCCTGAGTAGTCCGTGCATGTTGATGCAGAAGAAAAACCATGATGCAATCACCTAAAGGTTTTAAGCGGAGCCCTTGTTGGTGCAGTTCACCTGTGCATTTACAGGTATAACAACAAGTTGAACATACATGTATCTCTTCGTAGTTATACCAGCTCTGATGGCATGCTCATTGTAACAGTGGCTTTTTATAGAGTGCTGACACATGCATTCACTACTGAGACAACCACGTTACAAAAACAATGATATGCAAAAATGTTACGATATATGGGTGTTGGGAAAACGAATTTGAATCATAAACCAACATATAATTGATTTTTCCGCATACACCATCCAATTTTAACAAAACGTGATTTCTTTAGGACTGTCACCCGGGCACAAAGTTTGCAAAAAACAGCAATAGCGTCAGTGCAAATTATGTGAAAGCTTTACAAGCAGCTGCTGGGTAAATACAATACTTGATCTTTGTTTTACTAATTTTTACCGTAACCTAAGTTCTAGATAGATGTGTTTGATGCAAAGCAAGTTTTTTGACAGAGTCTGTGACATAAAAACAAACTTTCATTATACACTCTTTTGTACTACTTAAGCTAAATGTTTGACTGTAAACTATGTAAAACAAGACATATATGGGCTGATTTAGGTAATTAAGATAAGCATTGCAGCAACGGTAATTGATTTGGGTCAGCTGATAACAACGTTTTGATAGGAATGCGTAGTAATGGGCCGGGCTTGTTTTACAGTTGGCACGAGCAGGCCTGGGCACGCTGACTTTTCACAGTGAGATATTACAGGCAGGGTTTGGGGGTGATAAGCACAAAAAAGCTGTGCAGGTTTGGGAAAGCCTAAATTTTCTGAAAACTTTTCGATTGACTTTATTTAGTTTGCAGAAGTAGGGCTTGACAAGGGTCTGTATACCCTTTTCCACAAACCTGCAGTAGCTAGGCAGCCATGAAATATCCGTAAATGATTAAAAAAATCAATTAAACTTTCTGACTGTTCTTTTCACATAAACTAAATTTTCCAACAGAAAGCATTACTAATTCAGTCATTTTGTGCCTCGCAGCAAACTGTACAATAGTCAGACTTTGTATGCCTCGCAGCAAACTGTACAATAGTCAGAATTCCCCAGGCTATCACTTTCAAATGTTGCACCCAAATACAATTACATGACTGACTGACACCAGCTGAAACAGCTGCAAGAGGATGCCTGCTTCACTGTTACACACCTCAATACTTTATATCCTGCTGCCTGGGCTATATCTACAGAGTACAACAGTACAAACACAGTGTTGTAAGTATTACATACAATCTGTCTACCTCCTATACTACACTGTTGACAGTTCACTTTGGTTGTACAATACACATCACTTAGAACTCTGTATATATCTCTGTAGATGATGGCAGATATAAAGGAGATGTACGGTACACATCACTAGTAGAAGTTGACTACTACAAGACAATAACACAACAAAGTCATTGTCTCTCCTTGTGCTCTATAAACCAATCTTGTGCTGCTGTACACTATAATATATATACTTCTACTTGTTTCTTCTCAACTTTACCATTCTTCTTTAACTATCCTGTACCTCAAGTAGAACAAACCGCATTTCTGAAGAGAGCTCATGCCAGCGATCTCAAAGTTCTACAGTTTGGTGATAACTTAGTTTTAGGTAGATGCCACATTACTCTCACTCTATTATCTTTGTACTCAGTTTACCTGCTATGTTTGTGTTACCTGTAATAAGGCAAAAATGGACATTTTACATATTCCATCATATACTTTTGTAGTACACAGTCGATGTCCTGGTTCTCACTTCTACAACCCACACTCTGGGACTTGTGTTAGGTTAGTGGAAACTCTCTTGTCTTGGGGAGATGCAGATGCGACATGCCGCTCTGCTACAGAATACTTGGTTACTTTCCCGTCGATGGCGTCCTCTCTGTGGCTTAGAGCACTTGGTAATCAACTAAAATCAACTAATGCAGGTATAGACAATGTAAAATAGTATAAATAAGTCACATCGGAAAGTCAGTGTTTTTTTTCATGTTCTCCTCAGCAACATGTTGCAATAACTCAACCCAGTAGTCAATAATTCATACTCAACTTAAACCAGTTTAACATAGTTTCTTAGTTGCACTTCAAAGACAGACAGTCACATCTGTTTGGTTTTAAAAAACACCAAAAATTTCTCAAAACTTTTTGAAGAACGAGTTACGTATAAACCTGACAAAATTACTTCCGGTTATATGTTTGTGCAAAAGATTTTCTCAATGTGCAAATGTTACTAAATTTTCAATCATTTTGATTCAAGGTCACACCTCATGTGTTTTGTTGTTGGATTTTCTCAGCATGGAATGGTTGGTTATGGTTAGGAGGCAAAGACAGCACAGGAGACAGTAATCTCTTCAACTGGACAGGACTTTTAACTCATCAGGTCCCTGCCAATAGTGACGCAGCCTCTGACTGGGGCGGTGTTGAGCCCAATAGTTTGGCTGAGCAGTGTATGGGTGTACATGTAAAATATGGATGGGTTGATTTGCCATGTGATTTGCCTCAATCATTTCTATGCGAAAGTTACTAGTAGTACAATTTTTTACTTACATAATTACTGTTTTTCTATGTTTTCTGTTTTCTGATGTTATTTTGGCTTCATCCTATTAAAATTTAATGTGTTTAGTTATGTGATTTTGCTAAATCACTTTGATAATAAAGTGCTATAGACTGTAAACCGCAGTTGGAAAGTGCTTTGAAGCATTTGTCACAAGTTCAAAGACATTAAACATCACTTTAAGTTGAAACTTGCTGTTTTTTTTTCTTTAAACTGTTATGTATTGTTTCTGTCATTTTCAGTCAGGTCATTGTTTATAATGGTTGCATATTGCTTTTAATTAGGCTTTATTTAGTCTCTGATAAGCTTGATTGCAAACAGAAATTGTTTTATTTTTAATTGATCAACCAAAGTTACAACATCACGCTGCATATACAATTAGTTTACTATTCAGTATGATAATCTATCCAAAACTCTGTTATGTAACTTTACCTGAAATATATTTTTCATCTAGCTAATTGAACGGAAAATAAAGTTTTGTGTTTTTTTAGCGTTTTTCCAAAAATTTTGGTTATTTCTTCATAGCTTTGTTCTGTTTCTCAGCTGTTTACTCTTGCACTTGCATCTTATCTTTTGTCCCATATTTGTAATAAAATATTTCCATAAATAACTGTTTTAATTGAACAATTTCAATGTCTGGTGAAACAATTCCTGATGCATTTTAAATATTAATATTGGTGTTTGTCCTCAAACTTTACTTCTGTTCAGTGCCGAGCCATCAGTACGTAACTAGATCAGTCCATACTGATTAACATTCATGATTCACTAAAGGCAAAAGAAGCTTGTGAGATAAATATTTCAATCAGTAGCACTAACCATATAACCAAATAGCACATCCTCGAATCACAAACCACCACATGGCCAGTACAAGAGACACCGTCTAAGTCAACCAGGAAGTAAAAACAGCCAACATAACTTCAATAACCAAGTGCTTAATGAATAGCTCTCTTGTGAGTGAAGCTCATAGAGTAAACTGCTCAATATATTTCTACATACTGAGTACTCACCTACATAGTAGTTGTTCTCTCTTTAAATATCTAACTAGCAGGAGTGAACAATTACCATTTTGTCACCTCATGTACAACCACAACAAAAAATGAGTGCTACAGTGTAGTAATTATGACTGTTGGTTTAATCACTCAATAAATCAAAAACTCGACAAGTAATTATAATTGTATTCTCTAGTTATTGACTCTCTACGTTGGATGTAGTTTGTGGTACAGCAAACATTATGTGGCAATAGAAGATTTTTGAAGCATAGATGTTAGTTATCTTAGGAACGTTCGTTTGTCTACACACAAAAGCAGTCAACAATATTTTATCAGTCAACAACTTCCAACCAAGATTCATATCAAATTTCGTTTTTTTGTTTCAGCTCCAATTTCCCTTTGTTGTTTTGTCGTTTCTTTGTTTTTTTTTTATATAAAATATTAACAACAAAAAAATACATGTTTAGACAATTGTATGACCTTAGATGCATAAAAGCAAAACTTTTAAATTTTAATTGCAAATGGAACAAATTTATTTGAACAAATATTTGTTTCTGCACCAAAACCTGCTATACAAACAATTTAGTAGGTAGTAAATAACAATATTATATTATAGAAGAAATGTAATTCTGAAATGGAAGGTGAGTCAAACAGTAAATAGCTGAAAAATGTCATGTTTGATAAAGTACAGTATTTTTTGTTGAATCACAACAATTGAATGCATAAGAATTATTTATAGATTTCTACTGTCCGCTGAGAGTTTGCGTAGTCATTAACTGCCGGAATATGCAGGCGTTTAGCAGGTGTCAGCTTGGATGTGTTTCTTTTAGCCAGCACGGGTGAGACTGCAGCACATCGTGGGAGAGTTGGAGAGTTTGGCAACACTACTATATAGTCTTCAGCTTCATCCGTCGTGTTCACATCGATGTATTTTCCATCTGGTTGTAATACAATAGAGGTGTGTTTCCTTATTTCCCTATTGGTTTATTGTGTCCGATTATTTTCTTTATTCGATCATACTCATTTTCTGGAACAAGTATGTAGTGTATAGAAATTTTCAAGTCATAGTTTTATCGATAGTAAGACTGGTACATTGAGAGCGATTATTGCATCTAATAAATTTGTTTTACCAGCCGAAGTTGATTTTTTAACTTTGTCACTAATCGGTCGTTTGCCGATTAGTTTATGCAGTTATTTTTTGTAGCATTGCAACTTGATAAATTGCCCCAAGTCTAGAAGAAAATCCCCTACTATAATATTTTGAGCAGTTTTTACCAATGAGTGAAACAGATTCGAGTTGGCTTTTTTAATTATGGCAATTATTCCGCTTTACTCCAGTCATTGGGAGCCAAAATAGCCATTCTATTTCTCATCATTCATCTGCAGTATTAATCTTCATCTTGTTACAGCTCTCAGTAAACCCAGAACTACAGTGATGATGGTGATGGTGATGGTGATGGTGATGGTGATGGTGATGGTGATGGTGATGGTGATGGTGATGGTGATGGTGATGATGATGCTGGGACCTAGTAGTGAAGTTGGGAATCCTCCTTTTTGAAGAGCCGTTCTTTTTTCGACCATCGTTGATTTACTGACTAGGTTAGCAATGTCCTTTTCACTTCGCTGCAATAAATTGTACTGATATGATGATAATTGTTTGATTATTGCCGTAAAAGACGAAATCAATCTCGCGTCGAAGTCTTTGGTCGAGCCTCCATAGTGAGTTAGATGTTCTTTAATCAACTAAAGTTTCAATTGTGATTCGATTGGGAGAGCTCTTTATATTTTGTATCTGTTCATTAGTACTTTCAAAGAATCTACAATCCATAACGCTTTGTAAAATAGAAAAACCGACAACCGACATTATTTCGCTTTCACCACCATCAACTGTATCCGATTGTCTCGTTTCTCTCATCTCCACATCTTCTTCACCCTACATCTCACCCATCAAAAATTTCCTAATACAGTACCTAATTTTTATAGTAAATTATCACACCGGTTTGTATAAACATATAATAGTATTTGGTTCAGTATGAGCGACTGGTGTATGGTTAACAAAGTTTATTCATTAAACGGTTTTTGACCATAGACCAGCTGCTCATACTGAAACAGTAACCAATCTTGGTATGATGGCCGCTTATATCGCTATAAATATTGTTTGTGAGTTATTTAAGCACCCATGTACTTGTGCTTCTTAAATGTGTCCCACTTGATAAGTAAGTAGGCTTATCAATAAATAGATGTTGGCAGCGCTAAAAGTAACCTGCCACATTGAACTTTACTCAGCCACTCTTTTTTGAATAGCCACGAAGTTTTAATCTTTAAGTTATCATTTAGAGTTAGCAACTCTGAGCTTTCTATTTAATTTATTGTGTTAAACCTGTTTGCTTTATTAAGCATAAAACAGTATTAAAAAAATAATCAAAACTATATTATAAATCAAAGGATTTAAAGCCAACAATTGATTTGCAGCGCATAAAAAACACATACGCGTATTGTTGTGGATTTTCATAGCATACACTCCTGCGCACCTTATCATTATCAAGCCTAGCACCTTATACTAATGGCTAGGCACCGAAACTGTCATGTCAGTGAATACCGAACTGACCTACCCTGCATCCAAATACAGTGCCGACCCTGTATAGGACTATACCGACCCTGTATAGGACTGTACCGACCCTGCATAGGGCAATGCCGACCTCACCGGGTCTGCAGGAAATGAATCATCATAGCCTGAGAACCAAAAACTATCCTAAAAGACTCAGGAAGACGAATCCAGGACATAACTACCCCTAAACCGGAAGAGAAGCGGATACAAAGGCTGCAAAGGCGGGACAGGAAGTGGATAAGCCGTTGATTGGAAAATTACCTTATAACCCCTCCTACATTTGATGGCACCATATCTATCTTAGCCATGTGATTCGCTGTCTATTATTATAAGACTTTATATTGGTTGATTAAGTATTATTATCTTGTGATTGGTTGTGACAAAGATCACTTCCTGTCACTTCCTGTGAGATGCCTATAAAAGGCAGAACACTTACTATTTATCTTTGGTTAGTATTAGTGCATTGTATTGTTTGTACCTTTTGATTTTGACTATACTCGTATTTATTCTGGATGAATAAATGGCTTATTACTCGTTAGCACTGAGTAATGCGTTTGAGCCGAGGGCTCTGTTTTGGTTGTAGAGTTGATACTCTATCTCGGTGGCATACCGACCCTGCTGTTGTAGCAGGTGAAATATAACAACTGGTGGCAGCAAGCTACCGACCTCAGCTAGTGGGTTTTCAGCCCCCAAAATCCACTACATTGGTGGCAGCAGTGGGATCTACTGCACACCCTACTCAGCTACGCTTACCCTGGCTCTGCTCTAAACAGAACCAGCAATCCCGATCCTGTATTCACTGTACAGGACGAAACGGACACTCCTGCAAAAGTCGTTGACTTCTTCCGACTGCAGCAGTGCTCCCCTACCACGTGAGCAATATAACTTTGCAAAAGGCGTCGACTCTCTTCAACAGTTCTGCAACAGTTCTGCCGCAGCAATCGACGTCGAGCCTAGACTCCGTCCTGCGAATTCACACACATCATATTTTGAGACTACACGGACAATTTATTGACAGACCGACCGACCCTGCATCAGTCAATACCGACCCTGCATCAGTCACTACCGACCCTGCACTGTCTATACCGACCCTGCATATTATCTATACAGGCCCTGCATCGTTCACTACTAACCCTGCGACCGCTAAGACCGGTGCAGCAACCTGTTTTTCAGCCCCACTTGTAGACTATCGAGTTGATCTTTCCTCAAGTTGAAACAATGGCGGCCAACAGAGCACGTAGTGCGGGAAGAGCTCCTGCTGTCAACCCTGAGTTGAACGCTATGGATCGTCTGACTGAAGCTTTGCAAGCTGTCATGCGACCAGGCAATGCTAATACACATCCTAAGTTCAAGGCACCTAGATACGAAGGTGAAGGCGACTTTGAGTATTTTATCGCACGCTTCACTGAGGTGGCCGAAGTAAACGAGTGGACAGAACAAACTGCCATGCTGCACCTGCGTGCATCTTTGAGGGGCAGTGCACTAGAGTGTGGAAAGCCTCCACACATTGAAGGGATATTCACAGCGTTACGGGCACGCTTTGGTGTTACTCCCAGGGAGGCGATGTCAAAGCTGACTAATCTTTGTAGGTCATACAAGACCTCGCTGCAAGAGCACGCTTACAAGGTGGAGCGTCTGATTTGTTTGGCATACGAAGACCTCCCACCTAGAGCGGTGCGACGCCTAACACTGGACACTTTTAGCTCCACAATTGGTAATGCCTACCTTCCAATGCACCTGTTGGCTATACAGCCAGCAGATCTGACAGAGGCGGTGAGAGCAGGCAATGAGTACCTGCAAATAAAGACCGCACACGATGAGCGCTCTACTCATGTGCGAGCGGTAGGAGACGAGACGGACTCAGAAGACGAGTACGGAGGCGTTGCCCCTCTGTCACCCTCCACTCCAGCTCCACCTAACTCACCTGTTCAGCAAGTCAGTAGCACTGAGCAGAACCCTCTCCAGTTGGTTATGGAGACCATACAAGCACTGGCAAAAGAGATTAAATTGCTGAGGAAAGACAACTCTCCGGCTACCACTCCACCACTAGAAGCAACGCCCACACTGCGCTGTTGGGGTTGCGGTGAAGTTGGACACGTACAGAGAGACTGTACACACAAATCTTGGGCAGCGAAAGCTGGCCAGCCACTGAAAAAGGGAAACGGATACCGGCCGCAGTAGACCAGACGGCGTCTAGCTGCAACAGGGCCAGCCGTAAACCCCCTACTCGAGGTCAGCAGGCGAGCTACGCCCCTGCAAATGAACCTCCACCAAGACAGGCAACAGAGATTGCCAGAACTAATCTGAAGCGCCCGTACACGGCCAGTTACTTTCTGTCCGTCAAGATGGATGGACGTTTGATGTCCATTCTTGTAGATACGGGGTGCACTACTAACCTCTTGTCACGGCATGCGTTCCGTAGACTACCACAGTGGGTACAGGACACTCTACAAGATAGTGAGCCACACGGTCTAATGGCAGACGGCTCAAAAATCCAATTCTATGGAACTATACAAGTGTCACTTCAGCTCCGTCGCTTACGGACAGATGTCAACTTTGTCATCAGCGATATACATGAGGACGCTATTGTCGGAATGCCGTTCCTCACCGCACATGAGTGCATGATGCGGTTCGCAGACTCTACCATCATTATTGATGGCCATGAACTTCCATGCACAGATAAGCATGGACAGCTGTTGAAAGACAGTGTTAGATTGCTAGGCGCAGGTTCAGCAAAAGCCAGCCGTTTTGGGGATAAAAACGCGCTGTTCCCCCTTTGTTGGGATGGATTTCCCCCTACAAAAACGCTCCTAGCTGGACAAACTGCAAGGACGCCTACCCATACTCTGGAGAGAGGGGAGAAGTACCTCTCCAACAAATTTCAGCCGAATCCGACAATAACTGAGGAAGTTATAGGCAAAACTGTGAAATTTACCCCCGCGCCCCTGTTGGCTACACCCCTTGCGGCTAAGGGAATCCCCAACAGTCAAGAGCAGTTGAGAAAGCCCTGCGATCAACAGGAAGCAACAGCAAGCGAGGCAGGATGCTATTTTAAGCAAGCCACAGGAAGGAGAGGAGAGGTCACCTGTGATGCGGTAGATGGAAAGTTTGGGAAAGACTTTCAAATGGCTGTATCTGCCAAACCGCTCACACTAAAAGGGTCGTGTTTGGTGTCAGAGGAACCTCTACGAGCCCTCTCTCTTAATCATTGTAAGCTCCAGCTGTGCAGCAAGCCTGACAGCCACCAGGAGGCAGCAAAAATTGCTCCTAGTACATGCACTCCAGTTGCACTTCCTGTGACTGCAGACAGAATGAGTCACACAGATGAGAGAAAGTTTAGCAAAAACAAATTGCTATGGTGAAATTGCCACGCAAGCAGTGGGTGCTACTACATGTAGAACCACCAGACAACTTCCTGGGTAGTCTGTGCATGTTGATGCAGAAGACAAACCATGATGCAATCACCTAAAGGTTTTAAGCGGAACCCTTGTTGGTGCAGTTCACCTGTGCATTTACAGGTATAACAACAAGTTGAACATACATGTATCTCTTCTTAGTTATACCAGCTCTGATGGCATGCTCATTGTAACAGTGGCTTTTTATAGAGTGCTGACACATGCATTCACTACTGAGAAAACCACGTTACAAAAACAATGATATGCAAGAATGTTACGATATATGGGTGTTGGGAAAACGAATTTGAATCATAAACCAACATAGAATTGCTTTTTCCGCATACACCATCCAATTTTAACAAAACGTGATTTTTTAGGACTGTCTCCCGGGCACCAAGTTTACAAAAAACCGCAATAGTGTCAGTGTAAATCATATGAAAGCTTTACACGCAGCTGCTGGGTAAGTTCGATACTTGATCTTTGTTTTACTAATTTTTACCGTAACCTGAGTTCTAGATAGATGTGTTTGATGCAAAGCAAGTTTTTTGTCAGAGTCTTTGACATAAAAACAAACTTTCATTGTACACTCTTTTGAACTACTTAAGCTAAATGTTTGACTGTAAACTATGTAAAACAAGACATATATGGGCTGCTTTAGGTAATTAAGATAAGCATTGCAGCAACAGTGATGGATTTGGGTCAGCTGATAACAACGTTTTGATAGCAATGCGTAGTAATAGGCCGGGCTTGGTTTACAGTTGGCACGAGCAGGCCTGGGCACGCTGACTTTTCACAGTGAGATATTACAGGCAGGGTTTAGGGGTGATAAGCACTGAAAAGCTGTGCAGGTTTGGGAAAGCCTAAATTTTCTGAAGATTTTTCGATTGACTTTATTGAGTTTGCAGAAGTAGGGCCTGACAAGGGTCTGTATACCCATTTACACAAACTTGTAGTAGCTAGGCAGCCATGAAATATCCGTAAATGATTAAAAAAATCAATTAAACTTTCGGACTGTTCTTTTCACATAAACTAAATTTTCCAACAGAAAGCATTACTAATTCAGTGATTTTGTGCCTCGCAGCAAACTGTACAATAGTCAGAATTCCCCAGGCTATCACTTTCAAATGTTGCACCCAAATACAATTACATGACTGACTGACAGCAGCTGAAACAGCTGCAAGAGGATGCCTGCTTCACTGTTACGCACCTCAATACTTTATATCCTGCTGTCTGGGCTATATCTACAGAGTACAACAGTACAAACACAGTGTTGTAAGTATTACATACAATCTTTCCACCTCCTATACTACACTGTTGACAGTTCACTTTGGTTGTACAATACACATCACTTAGAACTCTGTATTTATCTCTGTAGATGATGGCAGATATAAAGGAGATGTACAGTACACATCACTAGTAGAAGTTGACTACTACAAGACAATAACACAACAAAGTCATTGTCTCTCCTTGTGCTCTATAAACCAATCTTGTGCTGCTGTACATTACAATACATATACTTCTACTTGTTTCTTCTCAACTTTACCATTCTTCTTCAACTATCCTGTACCTCAAGTAGAACAAACCGCATTTCTGAAGAGAGCTCATGCCAGCGATCTCAAAGTTCTACAGTTTGGTGACAACTTAGTTTTGGGTAGATGCCACATTACTCTCATTCTATTATCTTTGTACTCAGTTTACCTGCTATGTTTGTGTTACCTGTAATAAGGCAAAAATGGACATTTTACATATTCTATTATATACTTTTGTAGTACACAGTCGATGTCCTGGTTCTCACTTCTACAACCCACACTCTGGGACTTGTGTTAGATTAGTGGAAACTCCCTTGTCTTGGGGAGATGCAGATGCGACATGCCGCTCTGCTACAGAATACTTGGTTACTTTCCCATCGATGGCGTCCTCTCTGTGGCTTAGAGCACTTGGTAGTCAACTAGCATCAACTAACGCAGGTATAGACAATGTGAAACAGTATAAATAATTCATATCGGAAAGTCAGTGTTTTTTTTTCATGTTCTCCTCAGCAAGATGTTGCAATAACTCAACCCAGTAGTCAATAATTCATATTCAACCTAAACCAGTTTAACATAGTTTCTTAGTTGCACTTCAAAGACAGACAGCCACATCTGTTTGGTTTTAAAAAACACCAAAAATTTCTCAAAACTTTTTGAAGAACGAGTTACGTATAAACCTGACTAAAATTACTTACGGTTATATGTGTGTGCAAAAGATTTTTTTTCAATGCGCAAATGTTACTAAATTTTCAATCATTTTGATTCAAGGTCACACCCCATGTGTTTTGTTGTTGGATTTTCTCAGCATGGCATGGTTGGCTATGGTTAGGAGGCAAAGACAGCACAGGAGACAGTAATCTCTTCAGCTGGACAGGACTTTTAACTCATCATGTCCCTGCCAATAGTGACGCAGCCTCTGACTGGGGCGGTGTTGAGCCCAATAGTTTGGCTGAGCAGTGTATGGGTGTACATGTAAAATATGGATGGGTTGATTTGCCATGTGGTTTGCTTCAATCATTTCTATGCGAAAGTTACTTGTAGCACAATTTTTTACTTACATAAAAAATGTTTTTCTATGTTTTCTGTTTTCTGATGTTATTTTGGCTTCATCCTATTAAAATTTAATGTGTTTAGTTATGTGATTTTGCTAAATCACTTTGATAATAAA
Source organism: Cryptosula pallasiana (assembly GCA_945261195.1). NCBI lineage: Eukaryota > Metazoa > Bryozoa > Gymnolaemata > Cheilostomatida > Cryptosulidae > Cryptosula > Cryptosula pallasiana. The sequence goes on from OX183137.1 coordinate 1,927,101, forward strand.
GTGCTATAGACTGTAAACCAGAGTTGGAAAGTGCTTTGAAGCATTTGTCACAAGTTCAAAGACATTAAACATCACTTTAAGTTACTGTTTTTTTTTATAAACCGTTATGTATTATTTCTGTCATTTTCAGTCAGGTCATTGTTTATAATAGTAGCATATTGCTTTCAATTAGGCTTTATTTAGTCTCTGATGGGCTTGATTGCCAACAGAAATTGTTTTATTTTTAATTGATCAACCAAAGTTACAACATCACACTGCATATACAATTAGTTCACTATTCAGTATGATGAGCTATCCAAAACTTTGTAATGTAACTTTACCTGAAATATATTTTTCATCTAGCTAATTGAACGGAAAGTAAATTTTTGTGTTTTTATAGTGTTTTTCCAAAAATTTTGGTTATTTCTTCATAGCTTTGTTCTGTTTCTCAGCTGTTTACTCTTGCACTTGCATCTTATCTCTTGTCACATATTTGTAATAAAATATTTCCATAAATAACTGTTTTAATTGAACAATTTCAATGTCTGGTGAAACAATTCCTGATGCATTTTAAATATTAATATTGGTGTTTGTCCTCAAACTTTACTTCTGTTCAGTGCCGAGCCATCAGTACGTAACTAGATCAGTCCATACTGATTAACATTCATGATTCACTAAAGGCAAACGAAGCTTGTGAGATAAATATTTCAATCAGTAGCACTAACCATATAACAAAATAGCACATCCTCGAATCACAAACCACCACATGGCCAGTACAAGAGACACCGTCTAAGTCAACCAGGAAGTAAAAACAGCCAACATAACTTCAATAACCAAGTGCTTAATGAATAACTCTCTTGTGAGTGAAGCTCATAGAGTAAACTGCTCAATATATTTCTACATACTGAGTACTCACCTACATAGTAGTTGTTCTCTCTTTAAATATCTAACTAGCAGGAGTAAACAACTACCATTTTGTCACCTCATGTACAACCACAACATAAACTGATTGCTACAGTGTAGTAATTATGACTGTTGGTTTAATCACTCAATAAATCAAAAACTCGACAAGTAATTATAATTGTATTCTCTAGTTATTGGCTCTCTACGTTGGATGTAGTTTGTAGTACGGCAAACGTTTTGTAGCAATAGAAGATTCTAGAAGCATAGATGTTAGTTATCTTAGGAACATTGGTTTGTCTACACACAAAAGCAGTCAACCATATTATATCAGTCAACAACTTCCAACCAAGATTCATATCAAATTTAGTTTCTTTGTTTCAGCTCCAATTTTCTTTGTTGTTTTGTCGTTCCTTTGTTTTTTTTTATATAAAATATTAACAACAAAAAATACATATTTAGGTGATTGTATGACCTTAGATGCATAGGAGCAAAACTTTCAAGTTTTAATTGCAAATGGAACAAATTTATTTGAACAAATATTTGTTTCGGCACCAAAACCTGCTATATAAACAATTTAGTAAATAACAATATTATTTTGATGATAGAAGAAATGTAATTCTGAAATTAAAGGTGAGTCAAACAGTAAATAGCTGAAAAAATGTCATATCTGATAAAATATTTTTTGTTGAATCACAACAATTGAATGCATAAGAATTATTTATAGATTTCTACTGTCCGCTTAGAGTTTGTGTAGTCATTAACCACAGGTATATGCAGGCGTTTAGCAGGTGTCGGGATAGAGGAGGTTGTTTTAGCCAACACGGGTGAGACTGCACTACCTGGTGGGAGAGTTGGAGAGTTTGGCAACACTACTATATATTCTTCAGCTTCATCGGTCGTGTTCACATCGATGTATTTTCCATCTGGTTGTAATACAATGGAGGTGTGTTTCCTTATTTCCCTATTGGTTTATTGTGTCCGATTATTTTTTTTATTCGATCATACTCATTTTTTGGAACAAGGATGTAGTGTCTAGAAATTTTCAAGTCATAGTTTTATCGATAGTAAGACTGGTACATTGAGAGCGATTATTGCATCTAATAAATTTGTTTTACCAGCCGGAGTCGATTTTTTAACTTTGTCACTAATCGGTCGTTTGCCGATTAGTTTATGTAGTTATTTTTTGTAGCATTGCAACTTGATAAATTGCCCCAAGTCTAGAAGAAAATCCCCTACTATGATATTTTGAGCAGTTTTTACCAATGAGTGAAACAAATCCAGTTGGCTTTTTCAATTATGGCGATTATTCCGCTTTACTCCAGTCATTGGGAGCCAAAATAGCCATTCTATTCCTCATCATTCGTTTTCAGTATTAATCTTCATCTTGTTATAGCTCTCATTACACCTAGAACTACAGTGATGATGATGGAACCTAGTAGTGAAGTTAGGAAACCTCCTTTTTGAAGAACCGCTCTATTTTTGTCCATCGTTAATTTTCTGACTAGGTTAGCAATGTCCTTTTTTCTCCGCTGCAATAGATTGTACTGAGATAATGATAATACTTTGATTTCATCATGGTAGCCTTGGCGCAATACATTAAAGTAATAACTTTTTACTGGTGATTACAGAGTTTTGAATGGCACTCGTCGCAATGCCGAGTGACAACAACACAACCGCGTTTCTTTTTAATTTTTGTGTTAAAACTTTATTCGTTGTGTTATTGTGTCATTTGTTCGATTAACAAAACAGGTATGAGATGTTTTGGTTTATTTTTTTATTTTTTAGCTTTTACGTGGGTTCGTGTAACAACACAAGATTCTTCGAGACAAATTTTCCTAATAGGTTTTTTCGATCATCCGTTTGCTGAATAATGTCTATACAAAGGAAGAGTAAAGTTTCTTCATCGCTCGCCCAAAGGCTTTTTGTATGTATTTCAATCTTCCAAGAAACCATTGTCAAGTTAGATAGGTGATGGAGGAAGCATTGTCAAGTTAGATGGGTGATGGAAGAGGCATTTCGAGGGCTGTAAATAGACAACAATTGTGACTGTTAAGAGAAACTGTCCAATTTTCTTTCAAAAACAGATTTTGGACAATAAAAATACACTTATATTCAAATGATGGCCAAGTTTTGAATACAAAGCATTGGCATTGGCTTTGCCAGAAACTTCATCCATCAGATCATCAATTATCGACTGTCTGTTTTTTTCATCTTCAGGGAAACTCGCTGTTATGTAAATCCTCCCTTCATCAAATCTCACTCCAGATACATCGTCGAAAGCTTTTTAATAGGCGCCGTAACAGGAATGTATTTCCACTGGTGGAAGATGAGCTATAGTCTGACTAATGTCAATCATTCGTAAAATTGCCTGGATCTTGCCAGACCCCATCCATCCGGCAATTATTGCCGTGAAAGACGAACCCAATCTCGGGTCGAAGTCTTTGGCCGAGCCTCCATAGTGAGTTAGATGTTCTTTAATCAACTAAAGTTTCAATTGTGATTCGATTGGGAGAGCTCTTTATATTTTGTATCTGTTCATTAGTACTTTCAAAGAATCTACAATCCATAACGCTTTGTAAAATAGAAAAACCGACAACCGACATCGTTATTATCATGACTATTATCGTTTTTTTTCCAAGTTAGCACAACATTGTCTACAATTTCGCTTTCACCACCATCAACTGTATTTGATTCTCTCGTTTCTCTCATCTCCACATCTTCTTCACCCTACATCTCACCCATCAAAAACTTCATAATACGGTACCTAATTTTTATAGTAAATTATCATACCGGTCTGCATAAACATTTGATAGTATTTGTTTCAGTATGAGCGACTGGTTAACAAAGTTTATTCATTAAGCGTTTTTTGACCATACACCAGCTGCTCATACCAACACAGTAACCAATCTTGGTATGATGGCCGCCTATACCACTATATATGTTGTTAGTGAGTTTTTTAAGCACCCATGTACTTGTGCTTCTTAAATGTGTCCCATTTGATAAGTAAATATACGTAAATATTCTTGTCAATAAATATAGGTTGGCAGCGCTAAAAGTAACCTGCCACATTGAACTTTACTAAGTCACTCTTTTTTGAATAGCCACTAAGTTTTAATCTTTAAGCTATCATTTAAACTTAGCAACTCTGAGCTGTCTATTTAATTTATTGTGTTAAACCTGTTTGCTTTATTAAGCCTAAAACAGTATTAAAAAAATAATCAAAACTATATTATAAATCAAAAGATTTAAAGCCAACAATTGATTTGCAGCGCATAAAAAACACCTACGCGTATCGCGCTCAACAAGATTTATTTGAACAATTATACATACCACAATTTATATCATTCTACAAACAGATTCTATTTCCAGTGCACATGAATAGGCACCTACCGGGTTCTCCTGGCACTCGGTGCGTTAACTCCACAATAACTTAATCTACAAACCAGAATTCTGACTTGGTGCACATAAATTGCACCTACAAGATTTTCCTGGCATCTGGTACACAAAAAAGGCACTTTGGAGACCAGGAGAACCTGATTGCCCCGTTTAACTCCTCTGAGATCTGCTCCTATTATACAACTCGTAGATGGTCGGTTTCTCAAAACACAAAAACTATCAACGATATTACATCACTCAACAACTTACAACCAAGATTTAAATTGGTTGTGCTTTTAGAAAAAGCAAGTGTCCTTTTCTTTGAGTGTCACTTCCTTTTGTGTTTTTTTTTAAAGCATAATAACAGAACAAGACACATTTAGGTGATTGTATGGCTTATAATAGATTGGAACAGTGGTTTTAAAATGTGATAACAGAATGAGTAAACTTATTTAAACAATTAATTGTTTTGGCACGAAAAACCTGCTCTATAAATACTTCCGTGAGTATATAGCAATAACATGTTGATGATAAACGAAATATATTCTGAGATGGAAGGTGAGTCAAGCAGTAAATATCTGAAACACGTCCATGTTTGATAAAAAAAATTGTTAAATCACAACAAATGAATGTATAAGAGCTATTCATAGATTTCTACTGTCTGCTGAGTGTTTGCGTAGTCATTAACCACAGGTATATGCAGACGTTTGGCAGGTGTCGGGGTGGGTGTGTTCGATTTAGCGAACATGGGTGAGTCAGCGCCACCTGGTGGGAGAGTCGGAGAGTTTGGTAAGGGTACTATATAGTCTTCAGCTTCATCTGTTGCCTCCACATCCAGATAATCATCGGGGATGTGCTTTGTGGCATTTCTTGAGTAGTAATAGCCTGCATTCTCATCTGATCCTGCTGTTGGAATTGTCTCCCCTTTCAGCAATTTTCCTATGAAGTCTGAAATCTCATCAAATATTGGTCGGTTGTCTGGATCTTCCTCCCAGCACTTGCACATCATCTCGTAGCTGAAAGAGAGCAAAACCCAAGTAATAAGCAACAACAAAATCAAATAGTCTGAAATTCACTAAATTTGTTAGTAAAATTCTACGCTTGTTAATTGGCACCTTTGAAAATTCCATGCAGGGCCAACCTTTTACTGAGAATACCATTAAGTTAACGAAAGACAATTAAGAAGAACTTCTAATTATCATGTACTGAATTCTCAATTGAAATTCCAAAATTCAAGTTTGTTGCTTTTGATATTACACTTTTCACCAAAAGATTTACCACCACAAACAGTTTTAAAATAACAAAAATACTCTGGCTGGTAGGGAAAAATATAATTTATTTCTGAGCTGTTAGAGAAGGTAGCTTAGTTATTTTACAAACAAGCGCATTTGCATTGTGTAATAAAGTCTATGTTTGTTTATGGAGGCAGTTATTAAACTATATGCTACATAGTTGATTCATTGCGTGTAAATAAATCAGTTTGTAATTTAAAAAATTGTATGCCTTTAATACTTATAAGAGAGTCATGCGAGTGTGATAGAGATTTTAGATTCTTAAATATGGTAACAATGACTGCCTATAAGCGAGAAACAAAGTCAAAGCATTGTCTGATTTAAAACTTGGTAACCCTGCATAATCCGATTCGTGTTAAATTAAACATTATGGAGGCTTTCTTCTGAAGACACAGATTTACTTGGTCGCCAATGATTTACCCAACAGTATCATCACAAATAGGAAAACAGTTTTTTTATGTGCGTATCAAAACTAACCACTTGATTGTTCTTAGCAAGCAATCAAAACCTTGAGTATAGTTTCTGTCATACATGGAAACAACAATTTACCTTATATCTCAGATTTTATGCCATCATCAAAGTTTTAGATGATAGACAATAATTTTGTTAGTTTCATAAAAGCAATTGCCAAGGTTTCATTATTTTTGGAACATCAGCACTGTGAGTTTGCTGGGCTCAAAAGTATAAAATATATGCTTTGAACTTGTCAAACTAAATAAGCCAGCCTCAGTTTTACAGCAAACGACAGCATTTAGTTGACATTATATAATCACTTTTCAATAAATCAACGTACAGAGTGTTAAGTGAGAAACTCTACAGTTGGAGTTGAAACTCACATAATTGGTGGACAGATAGATGGCTTATCCAATCTTTTTCCTGTGCCAACATAATCTTTTATGTAGTAGTTGTTCACCCCTGGATAAGGTGAACTACCACGAGTGAGCAACTCCCACATAGTAATTCCGTAAGACCACTGCGAGTGAGAAAACAAATTTCATATACGAATTCATACATTCAGTGTTTTACATTATTTTAAGAAAATTCTATGTTACAACAGGTTACTCTAGAATTACAACTCACCACGTCAGACTTGCTGGTGAATCGTCCTTCTTTTAGCGACTCCACTGCCATCCATTTCATAGGCAGAGGCTTGTTCATGCTTTCCATTCTGTAATAGTCTTTCTCATACACATCTCTAGACATCCCAAAGTCAGCAATCTTCACAATGTATGAACCATCAACCCTGTAACATATCAAAAATGTTTTGGGTAATCTCAGTGGAAGTTGTCCTCTCAATAATTTCTGGATATTTTAATAGGCAACCATAGAGTGGATACAAAACTAAATTGAATGCTAGTAGGACATTAAAACATCACTTTATTTGTGTAGATGAGTGAGCCACATCAGTTAAAGGATTTTGTGTCTCTCTAAAGGTCAAGGTGAATGTTTCCAGCGGTGAAACATTTTATAGTTGGATAATCTGGAGGGCCACTTACATGCAGTTCCTGGCAGCAAGATCTCTGTGTACAAATCTCTCTTTAGCTAGGTATGACATTCCATTCGCTATTTGTAGAGCAAAATGTAACATGTCTGCGAGTAACAACTCCTACAACATGTAACTATCAATTATTTCATTTACTGCATGTCAGCGTCCAGCACACAACAAATCCCTGTTCAATCGAGCCCAGGTTCGTTAAGAGCATCAAAAGTGTTTAAATCGAGTTAAAAAAAGATTGACTTATAAAATACAGAAGTCAATAATCAAGTCAGCTGAAACTGGTTGTTAGAATAATATCTCACAATGCTTTAGTATGGTAAGATGTACAGATAAAAAGTTCATCATTAACACACATCTTCATAAATTGCACTCACAATATTTTTGTATCATAATAAACTCAAATGCTTCATTTCATATTGAGAGAAAGGTTGGTTCCACAGAGCGTTAACATTTGTGGTTTAACTAGGTGCCGTTACCATTCAAACGATTTACATAATGTCAATCGGATATGGAACTTGATGGTGGCCATACACGTCCATTTGATTCCATTCATTCTATATAGATTGATTGTTGGCAGCATACACACATGCTTTAGAATTGTCTCACAGGACTAAGTGTTCCTACAACATCTCTAAGTTTTTAAGTTTTCGAAAACCCTGAGAAGTCCTGAGTATTTCCCATTCAGGTTTTACATCCCATAATTTGTTGCAGCCCTTTTCAAGAATTTATGCAAATAAATGTTAATGAGGAATTGGTTGAATGCTAAGCTAGTTTTCCTCTATTGACTTTTGGTCCATCACTTTTGGTTTTTGTTTTTATGCTTTTAAAATAAAGAAGCACTCAATTACCTATCTTAAGTTGTAGTGACAAATAACATACCAAGTCTTCTCTTTTGATAAAAGTGCACAAGTCTCCATTCTCCATATATGGAAGTACAACCAAAGGTCTCTCTCCTTCCTCAGCCACAACACCAACAAGTGACAAAACATTCTCATGTTTAAAGTCTATCATCAGAGTTCCTTCTGCCAGGAAGTTCTCCATGTCCTCGAAACTCATCTCCTTTTCATCTGCATCAGACAAATTATTTATTAATATTGTGGACAGAAACAAAACCAAGTACATATTAAACTTGGATATATAAGTTAGGGCAGTAGTTGTAGAATTATCTCCCCTTGTTTTGGATCTCAAGTGAATTTAATTAAGATTTTAATACACATTTTATTATCATATAAAGTCGGATAGCGATTATCATAAGTACACCAAAACTAGCATTTGCAAAAAATTGAGGTATTTTGTTCAATTTTTGTTTTTTCACCTTTCAAAGTTTTCACTGCAACTGTCCTAAGATTTCCTGAGCGAGTCATGAGCTGTCCTTTATACACAAGTCCAAAGTTGCCTTTTCCCAGCTGTTTCCCTAGACTCAATCTTTCCTGTGGAATCCTACATCTATCTACATTAGCCTGGATGCTTGCATCTAGTTTGCGCCCGGGAAACCACAGTCGTACTTCATCTTCATGTCCTGTAGGTTGAGTTTGAAATTTGAGTGCAATGATGTGTGTATTCATGAAATCTTTCAACATATGAAAACTTATTTTTGGCAACCATAAAATGCCATTTGGTCAAATTTTTATACACGATAATGAAATGTATGCTAGAAGGACACTGAATCAAATAAAAAACGCTATCACTGTGCTACTATGCAATGCAATGAAGCAGTATTACCTGGCCGTTTGATATAGCGAGGTCCGTGGTCATCAGCAGTTTCTGTGGTAGGACTAAGGACATGCTTTGACCTGTACCTTCTGAGCAGCAGAAATGCAATGGCACCCAATACAAGCAAGCAGACAATAACTATTAGGACTATCATGCCTATCCTGAAACCAAGATTGTCTTCCCAAAGGTTATAGCGATAATACACGTAGCCAAGAGATTTACTGTATCCTCCAGCCTTCACCTGAAACAGGGAGTAGTTTTTTGCCGTGTAGCAGAAGTTTCATGTCATTTAAAGTAAATAATATATGCAACTACCAACCAACCTTCACAAGTGGAACTTTTTTGTTTTTGTAAGACCGGAATACTTCATTTTTTGGATCAGGTTGATCATCTGGTGGCACACAGATTACTTCATTAGAAGTGAGGTCTACCACTCTGCAATATCCTACACCAATCTCTATCTCATAGTCTTCAGCGGTAACTCCAAAGTCTAATCTTTCTCCTTGTATCATGATTGTGCTCTCTTGAGCTGGGCTGTACTCCTATAAAAGGTAAAACGTTCCAGTTGCAACAAGTTTCATAATCTTGTCATATCTCTATTTTTCTTGCTAAACGTTCGTCAGTAACAGAGTATTGCATCTCTAAAAGCTCATCAGTAACAGAGTATTGTATCGTTAAAACAAATATCAAATATTTGACGTTACTCTCTAGACTGTTGAATGAAGTCGCAATGAATCAAAACATTTACACTCGGCTGCATTTTCGTTAAAAACCAGACACCATGAGCACATTTTTAATTACTGTTCAGCTTACACTAAACTAGTATACCAATATATAAACAAGTTACAAGTTCTATGAGCTTGTACCAATTGCACAAGTTTTAAAATATTAGCTTACAAAGCTAGTAGTACAGCCTTAGAAAAGGTATGTGATCACAAATGTGTAATATGATGCATTCTTTGACAGTAATCATGGTAACTATGTAACAAGACTTCAAGGAAGTTACTTTTTTTCTATAATATTGTAAACAAAACGTAGCTTTGAATTTCAGATGCTAAAAAATCCATAAAAAGTGTATTTGTTTTGCATCAGGAATAGAAGTTTATCAGGCTTGATATTATTATTTTTTTTATTATTTCTTTTAGGGATGACGCACAAATGTAAGCTTGAAAAATGAAAAAAATCTAGAAACAACAAACTTTAATGAAAGTTTGGAAATGTTATTCAAAAGGATATCCAAATATGTTCCATGAACTCTCAGCTTGACTTTAAATTGAGCCATACCGGTTTGTTACACAACAAAACAGTATCTACAGGTTGCCACAGAACACTCACCCGTACTTTTTCTTCTCCCTCAAAGTATAAAATTTCTGGGTTATCATAGACATAGAGTCTAGATAAGTCCCTGAGATCTTCATCATCACTTTTTTGTAGGTCTCTGTATGGCTCATGTCCATCGAAGACAAACCCCAGGGTAAAGTCCACATCATTGTTCTCATTCAAATAATTACTGTTAACCTCTAAAAGTATTTATTGTTCATTAAAGGTAAATGTCACTAAGTAACCAATCACAGTTGGCTCAGTCAAAGTGACATACTTACATTACAACTACACACATATCTGTTGCCTTTTTGATGAACGATATACATTCATGAGCCTACTCTGTCCTTCATTAGCAAAGTTTATGTAACATAATGCCCATAAATGACAAAGAACTGAGGTTCTTTTAATCTTACAGTTGGTTAAAAAAAAATGAGAACGAGTTGGTATCATTTGTTTAGACCAGCTTATCAAATGAAATACCATGATTATAACAGAGGCGTGAACAGAATGAAACAATGCAGTATAACAAATAATATTAAATACCAGACTTTGAAATACAAGCTATGCAGATAACCATGGCCAGCACTACTAGAGATGTAAAATGCTGTAAATAAACAATGGTTAAAATTAAGTTTTGTAATACACTGCAATGATAAAAGACGGCTGGGACCGCGGTACACTCATTTTTTGGTGATAAATAATCAGTTTAAAGAAGTAAAAGACTTAAGCAACAGACCATAGTTTACATGTGGCCAGCCACCCCCTGACCAATAAACCTTGCTATTTCCTATTTAGTGAATTATTAATTATTGGTTAGTATTTATTAATTATAAAAAGTAATTTTTTGTATTCTGTTCAATAAGAACAAATATCACTTATATATATTTTATTGCTCATTTTTTTGGACTGTTGATGCAAAGAAGTTTTTTTCTCAAGATCTTCCCAGGCTTTCAGCAATTATACAGAGTATTGCTTTCCAAATTTTTTGATAAAGCTTTTCACCATGTTTTACACAAGCTCACTTTAAAACGCATCAATTGTGGAGTTATTCCTCAACTAATCGTTCAACTAGGCTGAGAAAACGTTTTTTATATGCCAAATTTTTGTAGAAATAACATCGGTTTGTTCTATTGGAAAACATGGAAATCGGGATTCTTAGTTACACTATTTGCCTGGAAATAGTATGCTTGGCAATATAAATAAAACCATTACACACATGTATATGCTAGCATTATTGCTCATTTAGGCTGTGCAGATGACCAACCTGCAGAATCTGGAGACCTCTTATTTCTTGAGAGACCAAGGGGAGCAGATCTCTTGCTTAGACTGCTAGTTCTGTTTCCTGCTGAACCTGTACCTCCTGTAGCTCCCCCAAACCCGATAGTAGTAGAGAAATCTTCAGGTAAAGTAGATTCATTAGGTGTAGTAACTGACTTTGTCTCTGGAGTTGTCTCTGCTGCAGACAGTTAAAGTATTTTATAGCGTAGCCAGACATTTAGAAGTAGAAATAATTATTAACAATAACTTTATGACTTCATTCTACTTAGTCATGACAGAAGATAAGTAGCTTAATAAATTGGAACTCTTCCAGGTAATGTTTTAGGTGTATTTGCCAGCAGGATCGATCAAAACAATAAATTATATAAACACTATTGCTCGCCGTTGGATGTCGTGTTTGTGTCATACAGGAAGTTCAAAGTAATAAAACAGGTTCTATTGGTATGGGCTCAACCAAGGAATATGGGTACCTACACAGGTTACAGGAACAAAGGCTTATTGGAGAAGACCTGGATGACTGACATCATCCAGATAATGGACGTGGACGAGTGGACGTATTTATTCGCTTTCCTTACAAACCGTTCATCTAACACTCGCAAGTTATTTAATGCAAATGGGTTGATAGCAATATTTTAGGCGGGCCACAAAATATCATCTCCACAGAAAAAATAAAATTGATTTGGGAAACATTCTCATAGATCCTCAACACTACCAATCCATCACATAAAACTAATACACAGCCATGTGGGTAATGTTTATTTCAACGTAGTTCATTCCCTGTATTATTACTTTATCATTAGTTCCTTAATAACATAAATTATATATATTGCTATTATTAATTTTCATGATTATTATATACAAAAATAATTTGATAAAGTAATTAAAAGCATAGCCATTTTGTTAAAACAATAAAAATCTATGTTATAGTCAATCAATAATGACTTTCTCCGAAATCAGTGTTACTAACTGAACAAGTGTAAAGTCGTTTATTCTTTGACTCACTACCACTATCTGCTACTAGCACATGGTTTGAGTATCAGTAAGAAATCAACGACTGTTGTTGATGAATTGCTTACGCATGTGAAAATAATTATGCTTGCTACAATGTGCACGGGAATTTTATGCTCCACAAACCGATCCAGATCGAAGAATATAATTTCTTATTAGTCTGTAAGAAAATGTAAAAGCCTGGATTGATGTGTTTTATGTCCACCGATGTGGTCCCAAAGTATAAATAACAGCTGCTATTCAGTAATCCTGCCAAAGAATACACTTTTTACATAGCACCTAATGATTATTTCCACAAATTAAAATACGCTAATGATCAATTAAGCATCCGATTGGTCAATGTTAAAGAAGAAATGTCATAATACATCGAACTTAAATAATCATTAAAACTGCAGACCATAAAAACAAAACCCACTATGGTTCATTTATAAACAGAAAAAGTTGTCTTCATTTCAAGGACTTGCAAGAAGGTCGCATTTGATACTAAACTCCTCAGTGGAAGCATCAATGTTAATTTTTATATTGAGGACATTCAGTAAATGTGCCTTTGTTTAGTTCTATCTTTATTCAAAATTATGAAACAGCAATATTTTTCACTGCCCAAAAAAAAGTATTTTTGGTTTGAAAACAATTATATTTTATTAATACTGTTAATACGACAACAAATTATTTTTTTTGTATGCAAACCAAAACATAAGTGGGACATAAGTGGGACATACGTATCTACAGCAGGGCAGGTAGCAATAATAATATTCAGCTACCAGTACAGTTTATGCAAGCAAATATTAAACATCTTAAGCTAAATCCCCAAAATTCTCTGAAAGATACTGCTCTTACTTTTCATCTCTTCAATTAATTGAACAGCAGTTTTCACTAGGAGCGGTTTGCTGGAAGTTCATTTAACTTGCTCTATTACTTTCCAAAAAATTAAATTATTTTTTATACTTATGAATGTAGTTACTCAGATGGCATTAACATTAGATTAAATGAAAAGATCTCAAAGTATTTGAACTTTATACATTTGAACTATGGCGAGGTTAATTTATAAAACACTTCAATTATGAAATTACAAGCAGACTTAATATATAATAATTTTTTCAGTTATTTTGTAAATGCCTCATACAGCAATACTAGCACAAGGCAAGGTTACCTGGTGGTAAAGTAGCTATCTCTCCATCTAACAGTGGTAATGCTTCTGAATACATGTTAGCTGTCACACAGACCATCACAGTGCTGTTGATGACCTCACAAGTCTGCAAAGAGATTATAGGAGATTTACGCCTTAAACTTGGGAGGAATTTATGGTGGCTTATTTGCATTATTCTGGTCGGTGGAATATGGCGGTGTGACTTGTACTTTGTGTCAAGCTTTCGACATTGCTCCATGGCAAGACTAGTCATGAACAGTAAAGCATACAATGTTGGACTCACTGTAATAAATAGATCAATAATTCTACCACTCTGTCTCAGATACACAACCATCTCAGGAGCAAATACTGAGTCTAGAAATTCTCCAATCACGGTGAGATTGGTTCCACCACTACAAGAAAGTTGAATAGTTACAAAATCATGTAGTTTTGGTACATAACAAGTACATGAATTAACTTAAAAAAACAAATATGCTTCGTGTCAGTTGTCTCACTTTAAAATTGTTGTTCTTGGCTCAATATCCTTTAAAACCGGGTTGGGTTTGTATTGGAACTTGAAGAACTTTGTTGTTGGACCTACATCCAGGGTAGTATTGGCTGTCACTATCAGGTCTACTGAGGAGTTCACCGTTGGATAGGAATTGGATTCAAACTTTATGTCTTTACCTCTAAAGAAATTTAGAATTGAATTGAATGAACGCCAGATTTAATGGAAAATTCCTACAACGGTAAACAGTGGAGGAATAGTCTACGTTGTCCTTTCATGATACACTCGGTGTAGCACAGCAGTTTAAACACTGAGATCACATGTATTCAATTGCGTACAACAATAAACAACTTCAAGAATTATGTACTTCTGAAACAGCTATCCCATTACTAACCTTTGTAAGAATGCAAAAATAATGAGAGCCATATTTGTTGATCAGCGAAAATACACACAACTTAATTCACTAACGAATAGTAAGTTAATGTTGTGGTGTTTCCTTTTTGGAGAGATCAGTGCATAACTTGATGTGATACAAAAAATCTTTTTTAAGATTCCTCGGATAAAAAACTTTTGCTGCATTGATTATAGTAAACATTATGGTTTTGTTTACACCAACTTTTCATTTTGACTTCGTCAAAAAGCAATGTAATATTTCAATCAATTTTCTCAACAATTAATGAATTACTAACTTAACACGAAAATTTACCTGCCGTATTACTAGACTGTGAGGTAGGAGAGAGAAGATACAAAACAGAATCAAATTTAATGCTACATTTACCATTCTCCTAGAACATGCATATGTACTACAAACTTCAAAAATTGTAAAAAGTAACTCCCACAAAAAACATGTTTGGTGATTTTTCTAATCACCAATACAGTTTTCTTTAGTCATTGTTTTGCTTTAGAAAGTTGAAATTCTCGTCAAATTTGTAAAATCATCAGCAGATTTATAAACGTAAAACTGACGTTGAGTTAACAGAAGATCCATCCATACAATACTCACTCGGCAGCAGGGTCCCTAGACAGCACAGTATCATTGCCCACTACTACCACATAGTTTATATCAAATCCTGTGAAATATCTTCCCTCTATGGTAACTTTAGTACCACCAGCTATGGGTCCGTAAAGAGGGAATATGTCACTGATATACCAGTGCTGCAACAGGGTAACATCTCATAACAGCTCTACATCTGACTATATTGCATATCAAGTGGTCATAAAAACAACTTTTATAGTCTCTCCTTACATAGCATCAGCAGTAGTAACCTGAGCAAAGGTATGTATTGGAGTTACACTTACACATTGTCTGCCAGCGAGATCAAAGTCAGGGTTTCTAGCGCAGTAGCATTGACCTGTGTTCTCATCACATTGTTGTTGATCCTTGCGAGTTAAATCAGAGCAGCGACAGTCAGCGCATACACCTGGTTCTTTCATATATCTGTAGATATCAGGTAGTTCTACACAAGATTCACACATATCTCCAGTGATACCTTGAGGGCATTGACATGTGTAGGCTTTAGCATTTGGTTTATGGAAGTTGTAGTACTCAGTCATGGTTGTTGGAGCTCCTACTAAGGTATAGTTGTACCCTCCACAGTGGGGTCTGTGAAATAAATCACAAGATTCTTGCTAATATATTGCTTAGAATTGCAGCATGAACTTGGTTTGGCAAGTTTCTCGACTACTGCCAATATTAGATGAGTTTGGTCCACAAAAAAACCAAGTATCAAACTATAAAGGTTAGTTGGGTCTGTTACCTTGCACTCAAGGCTAGACTGTTGACCTGGTACCAGTTAGTATTCCTGTTAGTGCTTTCATCTCCAATAAGTTTAATGCTGACATCTCCAACGAATGAGTCACTGAAGAGTAAACTTCCTTCATTTGGTCCAAGTATTGGAATGCTGAATGATTCGTCAAAACCATAATATTCCTCGTAATAGTTGTAACCGGAACCATCTGATGGTGATTGACTAAAAGAGAACATTATATTCATTAAATACAGCAATCACCATTGATAATCAACTTCTGTCGCTCAAAGTATAATGAGAAACTTAAACGTAATAGGCACTTTCAGATCGAGGATGCCTTAAAAAATTGGTGCGGAAAAGCGCTTCCAAATGCAATCTGGGTGATTGTTCTTGGCATATTTCTAAGCGTTCAAAATCAGCAGCTTACTTTATGCGGAGTTGTCTTCTTTTTTCGCAGTGAATAGTAAAAGGTGCGTCCTGGTGATAAATTTTTGGTTATTCATAAAAAAAGTAAACAATCATTTTGATAATTATTACTAACTACTGCTATGTATTTTACTATTTAATATTTGTCATTTTGCAACAATGTTTATTATCAATTGCTGTTATTTGGCTATAACAGTTAAATAATTGTTTTTTACCAACAGAAGTGTAATAAAATAGTTAATTATAACAACAGTAACAACTTATATTTATATTAATAATGATATCATTTGAATAACAGTAATACTAATGAGAATTATTACCATGCGTTTTCATTACATTATAGTTATTTATTATAATTTTATTATAATTCACAATCCATCGTAAATGTGTCAAAGAATAATTTCATCAGGCTTCAAGACTGATTATTATTATTATTTATTTTTATTGTTAAAAATGAAACTTAAGGCCTCATCACTCCTTTCATGTCATTGTAGTTAATGTAAAAGGGCTCATTAATTGCATGAATGGTGGATGACCCCATGTAAAATGAAACCACTGTACAGCATGGAGTCCCAAAAACAGGTTTTGTACATGCCGACAAACGAAAATTTTGCCTGTTTTGGCATGGACGTCCTTGATCCGAAAATTTATAATGTCAACTGCACCGATACGTCGTCTGATGATTGCAAAACGAGATTATAATTTTCAGTTTAAATGGCGGTTTGTAGGTTAAAAAGGGGAATTTTCTGTCTCTAGGGTGGAATTGAGGGGAATAAAAAATGAAGTTGAACTATTTTGGTCTGATTTGAAGTAAAACATAAAAAGACTTACGTTCTTTGCAGGTAAAAAAACCAAAGTTCTTTGATTGCAACTACTTGTTTCCGCATCAGTAAAGTAAATAAATCACACTGTTGGATAGACACACAATCGATTATATAACTTCGGTAAAACAGGAAGCCCTTAGGCAGATCTGAAATGCTCAGTGAAAGCATCATTGCATCAGCTACTTTCATAGATTTTACCTGCTCCAAGGAAACACATCATCCATGGTGTAGCACTTGGGTTCAACTTCAACTGTGCTTCTTCGTTTTCTCTGAGGCTGGCCATCAGGAAAGTTTGGAGTTGGTGACATGACAGACTCAGGAAGACCAGTACTAAGGATGCCATATTGCCCTTCACAGTCATGTGACACATAGACTTCTGCACCTTCTCTACCTGAAGGTCCAGTTATTCTTACTTCTATTGCTTTAGGTAGTTGAGCACCAAGGCTTCCTGTCACACTGTAGATCTAAAGCAGCAATTAACTGGAGTGCTAAACTGCTGTAGTAAGAAAATCAATATATTTCTTGAGCATTGTGGGACATAAGTAGTGAAGCCACCCGGAATATCACTCACTCACCAGCATTGGTTGTGATATTTTTATTGTGATGGTTGCATCATTGCTGAAATCAGATGCCCATCCTGACCTGGTAAAGATGCTCCATTTGCCTCTATATGTACTATTGTATCTGGTTTTATAGGGTAAATAGCGGCTTTGTGATGCCTCATAGCATCTTGATTGGTCCCTATAGCTTCTCCTTTGATATTGCATCAGCCCAAAAGTGTCCATGTATGCACGGGGGCAGTCACAGTCCGGTTTGATTATGTTCTTGGGGAGTGGAACTTCATTATATCGGGAAAACAAATCACTAAAAACAGATGATTGTTGTTATTAACAAACATCTTCCTGCAGCCATGGGATAGGTGGCATATTTTAAATGGAAAGATAGAGCACAATCAAATGCTTACAACGTATAAGCAAGCAGTTTATACAGTAAATATTATATTATATAGTCACCCTGTACTTGCAGTAGTGTTGTACATAGTAATGTCTTCTATTGTACCTCTATAGTTCTCACTTCCAAACTCTATCACCATCTGTTCTATGGGTACACTTGTAGATGTCTCAGCTGTCATTGCAATCTCTCCACCCGCGAATATAGCATATCCATTGCCAAAAAACTAAAATTGTTAATCATACATTACATAAAAGCTATGCGCCGTATTTGTATTAAGCCTGGTTCACATACATCGTAGATGGCTCGCAAGTGATCGCAGATCCCTCGTGCGACGGATCCGCGATACATGTTCACATAAACTTGGCAAGCCCACGATTGCAAGAAGTATAATCACTCTCTTAACTGGGAGGTAATAAAATCTCAAAACACGTCTTCGCTGACCAACGACTATAGGCATACTAAATGAATTATCGTTGTTCAATTTACATCAAATAATTTATTATTTTCAACAGTTATAAAATTTTCTTACATTTTTGCTGACATTATCCTTAAATGTTATTCCATAATTTTTAATTAAATTTTTAAGTGTTGTTCAATGATGCACTATCATTTTTTACCATCTCTTGATATAAAATTTTGAATTTCAATCTATAATAATATGCTAATTATGCGATTATATAAAAATTTACAAAAAATATATATATTTATACATTTAAACCAACTATCACAATATTTCACTCAGAAAATTATTAATAAATAATAATCAATAAATATTTATGATTAAACAATAATAATTTTATTATCTATTATAATTTTTTGATGGCAGTCATTTTTACATGAGTAACCTTGACCTGAATGTGGTTTTTGAAAAAGAAAGTAAGAAAATTTACTCTATATCGTACGACGGTTGCACGAAAGTTTGTTCAGCTGAACTTTTCTACTAGCCTCTACGATGTCGTACGAGCCACAGGAAATCCAGGTTCACATACATCGCAGGTCCGTCGCACGAGGGATCCGTGATCACTTGCGAGCCAACTACGATGTATGTAAACCAGGCTTTATTGATGCTGTTATGCTTATACCAAGTTTTTGTTCAGCTGACAATTAGATGTTCCCTTGCCTTCAAGTTAAACCAATTACATTCGTTTTTGTAAACTAGCTCTGGTGATACATGTGCATGGCAGTCACATATGCAGGGCTGTGGAAATGCAAGTTTGCCAACAGTGACGCTGTATTTGTAAATTTAAAAGCATTTTTCCAAAAAGCCTCTAAAATTTTCCAATAATTTGACGATGCCATAATTATTTATAAAAACTGACGCTACATAGTATTATGTAACAAGCGATGGTCAATTCTATCTTAGCTTACTTAGCATTTTTTGTAGTCTTAAATTTTGAATAAAATGAGCTATTAACAAAAAAAATTATCTGACAGATTATGTTAGAGTAAAAAAACACAGCCAATAACTTTTTTATTTCAAAATAGTTGCTGGAAGTTGGCCGGCAGAGAAAATAACCTTCGGAGTATAACCTTCTGAGATTTCAATTGCCACTTGGTCAGCTGATTGAACGTGCGGTACTAATAAACTCTTTTCCCATAAGAGGTAAAAGAATAAGATACCTAAAACTGTTTTTCCCTAAGACCAGCAAGATCTTTTAAATCTGAAATACTAACTAACAGTTAATAGTGTCCATAACTCTTTCAGCAGTTGAGCATTAAAATATTTTTGATGGCAGAGGGCATTTTCGTTAGACCATTTTCCAGGTAATGCAAATACTTTTGAAAGCATGACAAAAGTTGTTGCATAAATCACCAGCTTTAGTCATTATTTCTGCCCAATGCAAAAGATTGTTTGATCAAGCAGGTTTGACTTCTCTTACCACAATAGCGAAATCTCTTTCATCTTGGAATTCCTTGAATAGTGTTACGCTAGTAAACCGCGACTGGGGCTCTTCTGTAAAGTTATTTATCTTTCCATCTATCCATAGAAGTTCGGTAGAAAACACAAGCTGACCTGATGCTTCAAATGCTGACACATTTAAAAACTGGGACCTACAAAACCAAACAATAATAAGAATAGTATAATACTAGTATAGTACTAACAATGCTGCGTGTTCTTCTCCCATCCTTACAAACCACAATGTGGCGAGCTAAAACCATTTCTACCAATTATTCATTTTTCTCGAACTTCAAACTTAGAGCCCTCAAGATAGCAAAGAGTTTACCAATCATTGATTGCACGCAACAAATAACACGGAAACATGGTTATTTCTAATAGTGTGAAATGGTGTATTTAAAAATAAATTTTGAAAAATTATTTTTTTGTAGTGATTCACATTCAATCAATAGTATTTTCTCTTTCATCAACACAGCATTGGGAAGTATCAATATATATTTTGAACACAAATTCATTGTCAAAAAGAACTGATCGAATTAGGTCTTTGTGACAGAACTCAACTGTGGAGCCAGGAAATACAAATCAATTTATATAAATCGATTATGTGCAGCATTTGATTTCCATAGAAGAACACGTCAGTCTTCAGCCATTGATAAGCTTTCCATAGATAGACTTGTCATGTTTGTTTATTCACAATGAATCAATACCAAAATAGAAATGCATCTTTGCTGGCACAAGTGGTTGCACTTACCTTTGCTGTCCCAAATAGTAACACTCACCTTTCAACTGCAGGAGATATGGCGAATGAAACTGTACCACCTTGGTTGAAAGAGCTGGTGTTTAAAACGATGCATGGCTGAACGATTGAAAAGTTACATTCTGATTGATTGGTTGGATCCTCAAACACAAGAGAGTTTTCATTCACTTCTGTACCGCAAACTGGTGAGGAAGTGACTGGTTGCGAACCAGAGGTGGGGTGGGTGACAAATGTAAAACTAGTTTCATAGTCTTTTAGTGGGGGTTCTTCTGCTGAGTTACACTCAGTATTAGGACAAGAGAGCTCGCCATAAGGGCAGCTGTTGTTTTCAGAGATGGATCTAGATGGATCCTCGGGAAGGCAGTAAGGTTCATTAGCCTGCACACATTGTTCCTCTCCAGATGAGGTGGTTATTTCAACATCCAAAGGCATTTCCCATGACTCTATCTCAGAATTCAGTGGTACTCTAATTACATTTTGGTTCTGTAACCACCCGTTGGATGTGTCTGGTTGTTGTTCATTCACCAGAGCTGAGGAGTACAGTACTGCTGCCAGCAATAAAGTTAGGGCAACTGTGTTCGCTGCCATCATTTATTTTGCACCAGTGTGTCCTAAAAGTTGATAGCGATATTTTACTGAGTCATTCAGTAAATGTAAAAAAGATGTTAATAATAACTGTTGTCTGAAAGAAAAGGTTTTCAAAAGGTCCCTATGAGCCAAAATGTGAAAATTAGGTCAACCAGAAGTTTGTCAAGTTGTAGCAACATGGGTCAACAACAAACCCCCAACAACCTAGTCAAGAACTTTAAAGTATGAAATATTAATAACGGAGACTCCAAATAAGTTTCATCCGGTATAGTTGATAGTTATGATAGACAATAGGCAAGGCAACTGTTATAATAGCAATCCTACTTACTTAAATGGTTGATCAAAAGTGTGAAGACTCCAGGGTTGATGTTCTACTCACAATACTGATAAGCCGTTAACTAGTAACTAATGTTTAGCTCATGCAGCCGCAAAGAATTTTACTACTAGTGTTTAACAACCAGCTCTGAATTACTGTGTATCATTCGTCATAGCCAGGTTACGCATCAGTAAGCATTTGGAATAAATATCAATTCGCTAACTCATTCAACAGGGCCAATCTAACAAACAATAGCCATAGAACACAAACTAAACTTTTGAAATATTATTTGTCTCAAGATGAATAATTCGAACACGTGTAGGCATTCAATCTTCACCCGCAATTTTATTTACGCTGGCTCACTATGATTAAAAGTTAGTTAGGCGTTATTCAATGGTTTCCAATAGTGTTTTGTGACATGCATTTGGTCATTATATCCAATCCAACAGTGACTTAACAATAACCTTTTGCCAAATATATCTTACTGACGCAATATCCTGTTATTGTTTTTAAATAGAGCTGTTATGAATGATTCAACGAGATGAGTTTTTTACACGCCTTACGTTTACATCGCAGCTCAATAACAATACTGCACTGAAAGTGACTATGGCTATCCGGATAGGGGAGTTTGCGGAAAACGGAAAACTTACGGAATCATAACGGAATTGGGACTTTGCGGAAAATGGCCTAGGCATTGCTTATTACAAAAGTTGTCCTCTATTTTTCACATCTTTTTTTATTGTGTTTAACTACGAAACTGTGTCTGTGATTTCTGTGACAATTTCAGTGTCTTTCTCTTTCACCGTGTTGCGTTTTCGACGTGGGTGAAATCATTACATATTTCATCAATGGTTTCTTAGGCCACTTGGTTCACTGTCACATCACAGCCATGGATGAAGTACTACAACACAACACATCACATTCATTTTATTCATGGTCACAGCTGATCTATTGGGGTTGCTAACAACATCATCTGTTTTCAAAAAATAGTGACAATCATCATCATCAACAATCAATGTTTTATTTACTATTATTATGATTATCTATCTATGATAAATAATAATAATTAATGATGATGATGATAAAGTAAAGAAGATGATGATGATAATAATGAAGCATTTATTTATTTACAGGTAGTTATATAATAATAATAATTCAAGTTATTAATTATTTCTAAAAATAATTGTTAATAATAATGTTGTTATTAAAATTAATCATAATAATAATAATGAAAAGAAAATATAAATAATAATAATAGTTGATAATTAATAATAATAATAACAAATAATAATATAATAAATAATAACAAACATTTAATCATAATTAATAATATTTATTATTTATAAAAATAATAATTATTAATATTGATTATAATATTTATATACTATTATTAGTTGCTAAAAACTATTAGTATATATTATATATGTTTATAATTGTTAATTATTTTATTATAACCATATTATTATTATTAATTAATCAATGGTTGCTATTTGTTATTGTGAATTATTATAATAATTAAAATATGATATGTTATTAAACCTAATCAGTGCTTATTGTACGATTAGAAAACAACATTATTTTTCTTCCAATCTATCTTTTACTATACCATGCCTCACAATTTTTTTATCATCATCATTCTCTTTCTTCTGGTATTTTGTTTTGTAAAGTCTTGGTATAATAAATATTGTAAAGGTTTTCTGTGCCGTATTGAACAATAGAGCCTTCACCGACACCTGTTGAGGGTAGCTATTGTACTGTACAGAGCACACGGGGTTCACCGAAGCAAACAAGTGGTAGCGTGAGCTTCCAAGTGTATAGGCAAATGTTCCGTTATACAAGGCTACCGGTACGGGGGTAGTAATCTCCAATGCATATGTTTATAATCAGTCCACAGAAATTTCAATCCAGTGACTTCCTGTTCTCTGCCAGTAGACCTGTTTCATCCAATAGTGCAAAAATTATTTGCGTCACAGAAGACGTTGTGTCAGAAAAATAATTGAGAAAAGATACCCTTGCTTAATAAAACAATGTTTTGTGGTCAAAGTATCAAGCATTGCTGACAATGGTATTGCTGGAGTGTTGCGAAATCAGTGACGCATGACCATGCGTGGCGGAAAGTAGCTAATGATGCGGTATAGAAGGTTTTTTTTATTTGTGTAAGTATAACTTTCCAGTAGAATTATTTTTTGTCCACATAATGTGGTTGCTCTATGATAAATAGTATACCACTGGGTCGGTAAAATAAGGAAAATTTGAATGACATATATTGAAATCTTAATGGCCTGCTTTTTCGTTGATTACTAGTTGATCAACTGTGTGTACTATGAAATTTGAATGTAAGTGATTCCTTTTTCAGTATTATGCTGGTTCTGTACCTTGCGCTAAACTTGTAAATTAAAACAGTGCATCAAGGGGATATATAATTGACAAATAGAAGCATTATCACTCATATCAGTCACTCAGGTTGCTTGATAGAACATCGATGAGGTGCTTGCGAAATGAATGTTGCAAAAAATATTTTCTTATTAAGGCCACTGCAACACTATTTTTTTGCTATCGGTGAACCTTGGTCAGTGCGATTCTGACAGAAGGTCCTTACGGAACAAACCTTCTTACAGTACAAGGTGATCTGTGCTAGCAAATATATTGCCCGGTTGTCTAATTGTGCTTTATGGCAACATTTGTTTTTCTGTAATAACTGTTGAGGAATCCGGTCAAGTTTTAAACAATTGTATCTCTGCTCATAAGAGTGGATATGTCAAAAGTCACTAAAGTTTTCCCGGCTAAATAAACAAACTTTTGGCAGTTGTCCTCTTAAAAGATGATAACTCTTTAGGGAAGTTCAGTCAAATAAGTTATAACTGTAATTGCAGCATATAACTGTGTTAAGTAAAGATATTAAACGTTGGCATGTTTTTAGGACTGTATGACGATAATTTTTTTATACATAATTTTCATGTCAGAGTTTTCAAGTTAGTGTTTCAACTTTAGTTTAAATAATTTATCAAAATGGTTTATTGACAAACATATTGTTTTTTTAATAAAGCCAGATCAACCATTAATAAATATTGAATAGCACTATCGTCATTTTCTCACTATTTTCAGGATCAAATGAATATTGAAATAGACCCTTGCAGTTCCTATTTCTGTTAAAACAGGGCAGTGAATAAACTACAATAAAAGAAAGCAACTCTCAGTGCTCGCTGGTTTTCATCACTTTTCGTTGCTGTTCTAGGGATATATACATTTATGTTGCTCTGTGTACAACACAAACAGTAGTACTTGTTATCAAGATTAAACAACTTTATGAATTTGTCAAATAACCAAAAGTGTTTGAGTTATTTGAAATTTTTCAAAATATTTGAATGTGGTAGTTAGTTGGATTACCAGAGCTGTTCTTATTTATACATGACTCATCGGAAGCATAAATTATATTTACTGCTTTAGTTTTGCGATTTGAATTATTAAAATTATGTGTTAGTGTTGCGATTTGAATTATTAAAATGATGTGTTAGTTTTTTGATTCGAATTATTAAAATAGTGTGTTAAATTACTTACTTTGTTTCCATTAAGTGAGTTCCTGGTAGCTGCAACAATTAAGATGGCTTGATGATAGTTGAAATAGTGTTCAAAACAAATTATACTCAAAACATATGATTTGGTCTCAAAAATATCCAGGGAAAAAATCAAATCTGCAACACTTATCTGAAGGAAGTTTGATATTTTCAAAGTCTTGGGTTTTCCGCAAAAGAACATCATTTTGGTTATTTACTTCTCCTGTCAAGGTTGGTCATGTACAATTTTGATCATCTTTTTTGCAATCTCCGATGCAACTTCCATAGGGAACTAGAGCTGCTAGATGTCGGGTGTCTCTACCTGAGTGAATAGTCTCCTTGGAATCACTGCGATGATTAGTCTCCATTATAACAGTTTTTTCTGCGCTAACAAGGATGAGTATCTTGCTGCTCAATGTGTTGTTAAGAACTTCATAAAACATTTTGACTAATGAAAATAAAATGAAGAAAATTATACGTAGCCAAAATTGATAGAAAAGGTTAGTAACCAACACAAGAGTTTTTGCAGAACACCAAAATTGTTAAAAAAATGAACATCGTTCTGGCAATTGTGGCAGATTTGATATTATTCCCATAAGGCTGAATAATATATTTTAGTAAATCTTGTTTAGAACACCATTTCATCAATAATGCGACCAACCAACTAAGTACCACATCTACATATTTTGAAAAATTCCAAGTGTTACAGAATATTTCAAAGAGTCACTTAGTCTTGAGACCTTGAAAGTAAGTACTACGCTTGTGTTTACACATAGCTGTGTGGCACCAAAACTATTTTTATAAGCTGTTTTAGAGCAACATAAATGCACATGTCACAGAAAAATGATGAAAATTATCAAGCACTGAGAGTTGCTTTCTCTTTATGTAGATGAAATTCTTCAACAGCTATGACTGAGTATCAAATATCTTCATAGAGCGAAATTAGATAGCTAGATTAGAACTAGTACAGATCACCCCGTACTATAAGAAGGTTTTTTTCGCAAGGACCTTCTGTCAGAATTGCACTGACCAGGGTTCACCGTATGCAAATAGATGTTGTAATTGTTTTGATATGAAAAACTTTTTGGCAATATTTTTTTCTCAAGTTACTAATGGAAGTTCTATCAAGCAGGTTGAAAAAAAGTCGAAGAGTGAGCAATTAGCTTCTATTTGTCATTTATATATTGTAATGGAATTGTGTGAGTGCCAGTGTGCGGACAGACCAGCCAGAGTTGTCTTACCTAAAAGAAGCAGATGAATCCTCAAGTGGAGCCTTCGTTCTTACCAAGCCAAGAAAAACTAGCCGTGGAGAATCAAGCTGAGAGAATCAAGCTAACTGTTCCAGTAGCCATTTTGTTTCATAATTAATTAATTATTATCGTTATTTGTATATGGTTCGTAATGCGTCTGTTCTCGTCCTCCAATCATATTGTGTATTTATTGGCCGATTATATTTTCTGATTTTTTGACTGTTTATTTACTTGGCTAGAGTTTGTAGTGGTCGTGTTGAGTAGATGCTAATGAAGCGTTAGGGTTAACGTTGTGTATTCTCGTAGCTTAGACTGGGTTATTAGTGGGATCTAATACACTTGTACATTTGTTTGTACATTTGTTTGTACACTTCGAATCATCTCTCGTTGTAAGGTTTTAGATCTTTACGTTCAATACATTGTTGCTGATAACTACAATTCTTCTCATACTGTCGTTGACGTGCTTGCAGTATTACTTTGTCGAAACACCCTCTTAGAGATTACGATACACTCTTGGATATTGTTGATAACACGTTCTTAGAGATTACTATACACTGTTGGACACTGTCATTAAGCTGCCTAACACGTTACTATAAACTATACACGTGCTTGCTATTAATTTGAGAATCTAAAGTAAAACCGGATATGTGTGCAATTAAACAGATCTCCGTACAGAAAGTCTCCGGATCAATACAGATAGACTGATCATTACCGTTATACATCGGAGTTGCTACTACCGGGATAGTAGTGTTATATGACGGATTGTTGCCTTGACACTACGCAGCTACGCCACCAGTACAACTCTAGTGCTCCCTTGTACCCATACAGTACACCCCACTATTCTCTGACAAGTGTCGGTGAAGGTTCCGGGAAAACCACGCAGAAATCCTTTACAATATCACCTAGATGCACTGTTTCAGGTTATACGTGTAGGGAACAAAATCAGCATACCCAGGATAATGCTGAACAAGAAATCACTAACGCTCAATTTCAATTATAAACGCAGTTGATAGATCAGTAAATAATGCGAAAACATACCCACTGGTTCAGTT
This sequence comes from Cryptosula pallasiana, assembly GCA_945261195.1. Lineage (NCBI taxonomy): Eukaryota > Metazoa > Bryozoa > Gymnolaemata > Cheilostomatida > Cryptosulidae > Cryptosula > Cryptosula pallasiana. The sequence continues at coordinate 1,954,470 of OX183137.1, forward strand.
AATCGTAAAACTTCCGGGTTAACGAAAAAGTAAAAGAAGGGAGCTGGCAGAAAATAGCTACTAGGTCAACTTTGAAAACTTCTACTCTTGTAGCTTGGACGAATAAGATGCTTAGTACACAAAGAGCTGAAGCAATAGTTTATGCTAGTAGTCTTAGTGATTTGAGCTAATGGAAAACTTCAATAATACACACCTTTAGAATCAGTGTTAAAACACCTATTTAATGTTATTTTATACATTGATGTGATGATATTGTACAGGAATTTGTGTCTGGGTGGTAGCCACCTGTACACCTTCCCGACGCGTTCTGCTTCTACCCTAAGTCAGCATACAATAATGTGCTATTATTGTTGGAGAGCATGCATTGGTTTGTGCAGTTATGAGTGCGGCCGAATCTGGGGTGGAGTGAGTGCTGGCAGATTACAATAATTATATTATAATTATTGGCTGCATCCGAACATGGCTATGTTCGACAATAATTGTGCTGTAATTATTGTTTAGTTTATAGTTTGTTGCAAACTGTTGCCACCGACAATAATTGTGCTGGAATTATTGTTTGTCTACTTCGACTCAGTCGAGATCGACAATAATTGCACTGGAATTATTGGTGCGTTATCTTGTCCCGAACTCTGGAGTCCGAATTTATTGTGAGCCGAACTATTAGGGCACCAGGTACTTTGCGTGGTACTTCTCACCGTAGTGAGGGAATACGCAGTGATAGGGCGAACCGTTCTCACTTTCCGCCAAGCCTCGTGCTTGCCAATAGTCGACCAGGTCAGCGCTTGTAGTTATGTTGCTTCTAGCTGTGCTTGCTTCTTCAGAGAAAGAATCTTCTGAGAGCCAGGCTAACTCTGAACTTTATTGCTCAAACATAGATATTTATACAAGGTAGGCGGGTAAAATCTGGTAAAGCCACGCCTGGGTAAAATCTGGTACAAGCCACGCCTTGTACTTACATCAAGCACCAAAATGCAATCGGATAATAAAAATCGTGGAAAAAGTATAAAATATAATAATAATAATTATTTGGGCACATCATAGAACTGTTCTAGATAGACGCTTGTAGCACAGGTAACAATAGAACTAGGACAAAATATAGACAAAGCGTAAGCGAGTACATATTGAGATAATGTGTAGACAGTGAGTTAATATCGAGACAATGCGTAGACAGTTAGTTAATATTGAGACAATGCGTAGACGGTGAGATAATACTGAGTCAAAGGCTTAGGCCAAGTACGAGTAGTTAATAATAAATGTTTGACAAGTACTGGCGTCCCTCACACAATCACTCTTTAATATGTAATTAATATAACTTTTATAAAAACACTAAATAAATAATTTAACCGTAATATCAAATTATTACAATTTTTAATATGATTATTATTTATTACGAACTAGTAACAGACATAAACAATCAAAAATATTATTATAATAATAATATATATATTTACTAATTATGATAATCAGTAAATATATATATTATTATTCGTATAAAAAATAATTATCAATTATTGTTGTGATAATAGATTATGATTATAATTAACAATTGTTATTACATTATTATAATTATTATTATGAAATTTGTTATAATAATAAATAATAACATTAGTTTATTATTATCAAAATTAATAATTATTATTATTACTTACTTCTTTACTACTAAATAAATAACTACTAACTGTTATTAATAATAATTAGTGTATGGGGATACTTACTACTAAAAATCATGAATCATAATCATTACTACTACTATCATTATTATTAATTAATAACTTTAATTAATACTATCAATTAATTATTAATTATAATATTTAATAATAATCAATCAACAACAACAATCAATGAAAAAAACATTATTAACTAATTATTATTTTATATCAAGTTTCAAGTTATTATTATTATTATTAATAATAATTATTATTTTTCTTTAAACATCATCAATAACAATAATAATCATTACTGTTATTATCTAACTACTTATTATAAATGGAGCATGAAATGTTGATTCCCATTAATTCTAAACATAGATGACGTTAGCTTCTAGGCAAAGACTAAAAGATCAGGTGGACAAATAACTAGAACTAGCTGAAAACAACATCAAATCAAATCAGATCGCTGAGAAAATAATTGCAGGAAGAAGCAGATATGGACGTGTGTTTCATAGACATAATTACGCAACTTACACAATAAAAATGTCACCTTAACAAGGTAGCACAACTTTTGTATTAAACAATGCCTAGGCCACTTTCCGCAAAGTCCCAATTCCGTAATGATTCCGTAAGGTTTCCGTTTTCCGCAAACTCCCCTATCCCATGGCTATCACTTGCAGGTTACTCGTTATGCTTCGTTGAATCAGTAACATTCATCAATGTGATGAAGCAAATTTAAGTAACTGTGTCCTTAGCCACATGGTTCATTTGTGAAGCAGTGGGAGCGCTCAGAGAAACACGTACAAACTCATTCGAGAAAATGCTGAGCTTGTCATTCTCATTAGCAGTGTAATCAAGCAACAAAAAATCTCAGCTGATAGGTGCTTGTATATGGAACCAACATTAAAAGAATCAGTTCAATTTGTTGTCTACTGTTACCTTTTAGCCACCAGAATGGCACATGAGAAGAACCAGCTGCAGAGACCAAACTACTCGTAGCTGTATCATATGATGTGAAACTGTGTATCAAGACAGAGGATACGAATGATGCAATAGCAGACAATTTGTTTTCCTTATAATTGCATGTTTGATTAAATAACAGTATAGGAAGGTAGAGACTCCCATCCTGCCTTGTGCTTCAATAATGAAGCTAACCCAGTGTACACCCTGTACGCAGTCAGCATCATGTGACAAGCTGCATTGTGATTACACAAATCATGCATTTGTGAGTAATTGAGTTGATACTAAAATTATCAAGAAGCAAATTGTTGGTCTATTTAAGACTGCTGAAGCGTAGTAAAACCACATAATACGCTAGAGGGTGATTATGTCATACAAACTCAGTGCCTTCTAGGGGCTTGAATAAAGGACAGTTAGCAAAAATATTTAAATGCTATTTATTGCATTTCTGTAGCATTTCATCACCTATCCTAACCAGTAATGGCAAATGATTTGGACTTTGAAAAAAACAGGCCCCTGGTATGCTTTAAGAACTTGAGAGCTTTCAAGCCACTCTTCGTATAAAGCTATATTGTAAAACCAGTGCAAACCCTGGATATATTTTTATGCATTTTTCATAATGGAGTGTTTTTTTTGTACTGCCAACTACAGCTCAGGTACTGAATATTCTTTGGATATTATTTGTTTCCTCACAAGAACTGATTACACGCACAGAAGATCACCTAAAGACAGAAAATCACCATGCATGACTTTTTTTTACAGCGCAACTCTGGTTTGAAACAAAAGCTAGTATGTCCTGTTAAGTCATCTATCTACCCTTTGAAAAATTTGCAGTCTAAAAACAAATATAATTAAAAGTCGTTAATTTTTGTTTTGGCTCGAAGGCCAAATTGTAGTTCACTTCAATACTGTAGTGGATTTTGGAGAGCTACTTTTCCCGACTACAAAAATCCAGCTCGCTGGCACAGCAATGCAGGCAGCCTTCTCGGGCTTTACTGCTGTTTTGCTAATTTCCCCAGAAGTCATGCTGCGCCAGTATGGCAGCAGGAGTCCTGCAGAGGAGTCTGCCTCAACTCCACAACTATAGAGAGGTTCAGGAATACAAGTCAGGCCTATATAGTTATATACATTGATTTGCCTTACAAGCTCCTGCGTAAAAGCAAGCAACCATTGTTATGTAGTGGATTTTTACGCCGCACTACCTTCCGCTAGGGGGTTGCCACTGCCCAGACTGCTCGTCAGTCAGTTCAACCAAACAGTCAGCCTTTCTAGGCCTGACAATCAACAGTCTACTTTTCTCCAGAGGTGACCTCGTGCCGGGATGGCACAAACAGCTTGTTCTAAAGCAAGCAATCGAGTTTAGCAACAGTAATGAGTCCTCGGCTCAGACATATGCACTCAGTGCTTTCAAGTGATATATAGTAACCTTCATTCATAACCAGAATACAAGGTGGCAATCCAATACAAGGCTGAGAAGTAATGCAACGAGTATAGAAAATGTTCTGCCTTTTATAGGCAGAGTTACAGGAAGCACTTGAAAAGTTTCCATCATGCATGGCAGGAAGCAATATAATATATATACAAAACAGTACTGTCCAATAGGGTATAAGTAAATAAAATAAAGTAAACCGGCGCCCAGAAGTAAGGGGGGTCTATGTCTAGCTGTCAAATAATAGGTGGATATTTCCTTTGGTAAGTTCCTTGGTCTTTCGGAAGCCTTGTGTCCATATTTTCTAGCATCTAAGATTAGCCAGCTCCTACATTGATCTCTGGAGGTTCTGGAGCTAGGTTTTCTACCTCAGGCTATGGCAGCCATCTTGATGACAGCCCCGGATAGCCATCCCGGGTCGGGGTAGTAAATACCCTGTGATAGTATGATTAATTATTAGTGCGTATAGCTCAAACAGAGCAATATGTTTGTTACAATAGAACCCGGTCTTTGTCTATCGTGTCTAAGGGAGGCATGCCTGTGGTAGCCACCATCAGGAGGACCTCTGCGCAGTCGTGGTCACTATCAGTGTCCAGTAAAATCCACTACAGTTAGAGCATTTGAATACAGCACAGACACAGGTACAGTACAACACGAAAAGTATGGCAAAAGCTTAGCCATATATAGGCTGAGGCACTGAGAATAAATGGTCTAGAATTTATATAATGCATTGCAAGTGTAATATATTGATAAAATCAGTGATCAAACAATACCAATGGTTATCAACAGATGCCACAAAAAGCAATAGATTAAACAACTGTGTTGACATAGAATAAGCAGCAGTGTTGTTTGCTGAACAGCCAATCCAGAGATTATGTAGATCGCTCTGGGCTCTCCACTAATTTCCAGCTCTTTGCCCACCTGGGCTCCATGTTCTGTTACATGTAGTGGTTAATAGCTAAAGGATGTGACTTCTTGGACGATTTCGAGTCCGACGGCTATGGCAGCCATCTTGACACTGAAATGAGATTGCTTCCCATAGCCTGTATTCCCGGTGTATGCTGTGCAGTGCTAGGCGATATTGCTAAATATAATGCGTTATGGTCTATTCTGGTTAGTTACTTATAATGTGACTGCTATTGTTATAGATAAATAATTTCTAAAATACTCCTGTGACAAGATAAATGTGGGTAACCAAATTGTAAACAGTTTATTTAATGCCTGCCTTAGCTCCAGCCCTGCTCTTGGGTAATCAGCACGCCATGCCACACGTGCCCTCAAGATGATTATACGCTTCATTCCTGCAACCTTACAGACAACAACTCGAACCACATGCTATCTTATACATCATAGCATGTTGTGTCTACCTACGTAAAGATAAATGATGATACTACTTCCCATCCTGTAGAGCTGCCATACCAGTTCAGGATAGCTACTCGGATCTCAATAGCTTCTATATATTAAGGAGAAAAATGGCTGTGTGTCCATCACTGCATATGTTTGTGATTCAACATTTGTGGACTCGTAAACAGGTCCACTGAAAAAAAAACAAAAGTTGCTGTAAAAACTCACCATTAGATTACCTGCATGTATAGTGGGGATATAAATCTCTCATTTGTTTTCAAACTGGAGGTATTTGTCGGTTTAACTTTTTTTAATGATATTAATAATAATGATAATTAAGGCGTCAAATGTGTCAAATATGTATAGATGTAGTATATTTTTGTCCTCTACCACTGACACAAAGGCATCCACTAATTATACCTTCTTGTACACTTCCTCTCCTATTCTCACACTTCGGGGTTCACCCCAAACAAATGTGAGCAACTCCTATGGGGCGGACGACCCAGACTCACTACACCAGGATTACACGAATAAATGCTTTTATAATGAATTTTGTTTAGCAATATAAAAGGTGATATCTAAGCACAATCCACAAGAACTCTGATTTAAAGCCGCATAAGAGCTCTTTTATTAGGAGGAGGACAGGAACACTTATCCCCTTATTAGTTGTGAGCCTATGGCACATAGCAACACAAACACAACAAATAAAAATATACAGTGCAATTCATACAAACAAGGTAAGCCAATAAAAAGGGTAAACACATGGCAAAGCAGCTCTGGGCTGCTTTCCCCTCTTTTTAGACAGTAAAAATCCTTCATCCATTATTTGGTGTCCTGTTATCTGAGTCTCAGCTCCATAACATGTGTATCATGTCGTTCACTTTTTAATGCTGGGCAATCATCCTCTTGGACCCTGCATGGATTATTCTTTTTATCTATATTTGTTGGCTGGGCGGGTGTACTGTCCCAGAGAAAACCCGAGGTAGGCTCTCTATGTTGTGTATATAAGATACAAGGTTATCACAGGGTTGTGCTGGACCGTGGATAGTCAGTACCCTTAACCGGGGATGGCTCATATATAATATAAATTTAGGATTTTGGATTCACCTAAAACTGGTGTTAGGAGATAGGTGAAGGGGTGTGGGGAGAATTTAAAGTGGGGCAGGGGTTGGGATGTCTATTGTTTCGAAAATCTCCCACAGATACACCAAATCACTGCGGTAAAAAAAATTCTTATGGACCAATTTGATCGATGGCTGGAGTTAAAACTTGACATTTTTTTCCGAACTTCAGAAACTTGTAGATTTACCGTTAATATTTTTTTCAATAATGTAGGCAGATACGAGCCACAAACAGTTACACTTTGCTAAAATCCAATAGTTGAAATGTCAATCATGTAATTCCATGCTGGTTTAGGCTCACATTACTCCCTTGCATTGTGCTTAGATAACTATATGTTTTTGTAACACTGGCTTTGTAAGCATGTTAGCTCAGCACATCTTTGTCATCTTTTAAATTGAGTGAGGAGAGAGGAAGGCAGAGAGGGAAACGGTAGATTTGGGAAAGTCTTGAAACAGGGTGGGGGTAGAGCCAAATGAAAAGAGACAAGTAGAATTGAATGGACAAAAGGTAAGGTGGAGGAGGGGGAGAGTGGGGCAAGCGAAGGGTGAGGTGGGAAAGGGGGAAGAGGGTTGAGAATAGAGCTGGCATAATTATATTTGACTATGAGGTGTAATACTGCTAGTGTGTATATAAAGTAGCCATAATGGCTTTTGGTAGCTACCTACATTACTTAGAAGACATACTAATCTGGGGCGCTGTGTTACATTGATTGTCAACAGGCCACCTGTATAAAGTAAAGGGAAGCAAGCGTGAAGCTGGTGCTCAGGCTAAGGAAGAGGATGTACCACCATCGACTAATGGTTGAGCACCGAGTTTGGAGGAGCTTATGTCACGTGCAACTTACATGTATGTGTGTGGACTTTGATTGTTCATCTTTTATTGTATATTTTTTTGTAGTTTGCTAGTTATTTCTGCTATACTTATACTACCCAAGGTCAACATCAACCAAGATTAGAATCATTCATGTTTGGAGTGATCCTATGGGGTTGGGGAGACGGTGAACACGGTGGTCGTTCAGTGAAGGTGGACTTGTTGTGTCGGGTGTAGATGTGCAAAACTATTTGATCATTATAATTTTACCCCGTCACCAAGGAGTCAGAGCTGTAAAATAATGTATTTCAAATAACTACTTTAGCAACAAGCTTCCCGTGTCCACTATTTAAAATGATAAATAATTGTTATTGTTAATCATTATTATTGCCAGTAATGTTAGTATTATCTAGAAAATATTGAGCAAGGTTATTTAAAAAGCAGTACAGTTTTAGTAAAGACCAAGCTTGAAAATATGATATCGAAAAAAGTATTATTGTTCAACCAAACTACTTTTGAGGTTTCAGTTTTAAAATCAATTCTTTATCATCTACTTTTGGTTTTCTATGGGTATTTTAGATGCCGTTATAACACTCTGCTCTAGTGTCAATTATGCATGTGCATAATATTGTAAAAAATTTGCGCCCGGCCTTTATTGAACACTACTAGTGAGATGCATTTGAAAGTAATGTCTATTCCGCTTTCAACAAGAGAGCACTAGAAGCAAAAATCTGCATCGGATTTCTCTTAGTACTATCGCTGGTTATCGGTACGGAAACCAGCCCGACTAACAAGTTTAGTTATAGCTTCACAATCATGTAGTTTCTTATAGACTTTAGGTTTCACAATAACTTGTACTAAACATGAACAGAAGCCAGCTGCTTCATATAAGCCCCTAACAATCTCTGACAAAGAATGCAATCAATCGCCATTATACTGTAATGGATTCTGGTCTAGTTACCACGGACATCCACTATGCTCAAGTATTGTACCTCTCTCCAGAAGGGACACTGTGCTGTTCGACAGTGACAACTGTGTATCAGGCAACCGAATCACCCGGTATAGCAAGAGCCCATGGCTCAGACAAACAATACAGCGTAGTGCTTGTGTAAGTGTCTATATTCTCAAGACAAAGTCCTAAAGGGTAATTATTCCTCTAGGGTGTTTGTGGCAAGACATGAGAATGAATGCAATAACTATGGCAAAAGTCTCTCCTTTTATAGGAAAGCTGACAGGAACTAATTAGCATATTCTATATAACAGTAAGATCACAGGAAGTAATCACGCCAATACAAGAGCACATATAAATAGCTAACCAATCATACAGTCAATAAGGGTTAAATAAATAAGGCGCCAAGTGGCTAAGGGCGGAGTCCTGTCTCCTACTGTCCAATCAGACCGTCCTACAGGGTCCCAAGGCTATGGATAGCTGTGGTTCTGGTTACCGCAGATGTAAAGGTAGCTTTGGCTCCTGGCTTGGTGGAAAGTCCTAGATGGTTTCGGATGTCCTCAGCTATGGCAGCCATCTTAGACTAGCCCTGAGTCATCATACCGGCCCTTTAGAGGTCACTACCGGCCCTGTACCGGCCCTGTATGTTGTTCTACCGGCACAGTATGGCTTTGCCACCGGCACAGCATCTTACCGAAAGCTGTAGGTGCATTGCCAGCGCACCGAGTGGAGAAATGGTGGAGCAAACTCCCAGTTTACTATGAACGTTCACCGAAGTCTACCACAATATATAGAATCACTTACTATAATGGGCGAATTGAAATAAAGCAATGCTATTGGTTGCCACAAGCAGTGGAAAAGGTGCTAAAGAAGTAAGTTTTATCAATTAATCTCGTATCCAGCAGATTGACTCATTCTCTATATACATGAGCTGGTCATGAAACTCTGGATCAGCTTGGCTGCCTCCATAAGCTAGTCTAATTTAAATGTAAACCTTTTTCTTAGCGGTAGCTGGAACTCTGCCAGTCAGCGCACACCATATCAATGCAGTCATTATTAGCAAATCCTTCACAATATTCTAAGGATAAAAAATCTACACTTTAGAAGAGCCGTAATTGTTTTTTATGTGAAGTGTAAAAATGGCAACTTCACTTACCTAGCAGCTTTAATTATAACAACAACAACAACAACAACAACAACAACAACAACAACAACAATATAGTTTTGGTTAAATAAAAAACGAAAAACACTAATGATACTGAAAACTTTGCTTATAGTCAAATATCAAGTGATTACGTTTAGTTTTAGAGAACAAAATACTGTTTAAAAAGACTTAACTCATTCACTTTTTTACAATTGTTGTTTATGATAATTTTTCTTCATGTTTCAATGTAGTGATTTATTATACATGCAGTAGTTTGTAAGCTTCTGTACAAGTCCATCTAACCGCGAGCGAGTCACTAATTATTAGCGTTGATAGAAAATTAAAACGGTAGTTTATTGAGCATTTTTTCAGTTTATTACTTTAATCTATACACGTTCTCATAAGTGCTATCAAATGTCTTTAATTATTATCATTCTTTCTAGTCTTATTTGAAATATGAAACTGCTGAAAATTATATTTTTAAATACCTGTGCTGGATTTTACTTGCATTTTACTTTTCCAATGCCTGATAAACCACAAAGGTCCTCTCATAGGATGTGGACATTAGGCAGACCGTCCAAAACACTAGCATAAAATACATATAGCAAATAGATAGCCGTATTAGTAATAATGAAGCATACCGGCTAACCAGGCACAACACATAGAACGTACCTTTGCCCTAGGAAGGTATCCCAGGCCAGCATTAATATGGCTGACATAGCCAGAAAGTGTAATTTAGACTGAGTAGCCATGGATACCCAAGTTCATATGATATCAACTCTCAAATATGGCAAAACTTGAAACCTAGGCCAGACCACAAAACTGAAAGAGGAGCCAAGATTGTTCATAGACTGTTTTGATTGGCTATTAAGCCTGTGATTAAACCCCATGCATCAGGGGACCAAGTACATTTAATTCTTTGCGTATCATCAGCCAACATTTATACCTCATGGCTTTATTTGCTCAACTATGTTTTACTTGTATATTACTGGATATGGGCCATAACGAAGGCAAGCATTTCCTGTGATCCAGCATATAGAAGGCGCAACCTTTGCTATTCTCTGTACTGCGTTATATTGTGTCAGTGTTTATACATTACCTTTGCTTGCTTACACAGGAGCTGTTAGGCAAACATCATGTACAATTTAACTCTTTGAGTAATGTCTCTAGAATGAGGGCTTTATACTTTTTGCAATTGAGATAAACTACTCGGTGCAATACCAACACACAACTACCTCTGAGGAGAGGAAACTTTTGGTAAGAAGGCCATTAGTTGTTATCAACATTGCCAGCAAAAGAGGGGATTGACGGCCAAGCAGTGTTCTTAGAGGATAAATAGTCAATCTCTAAAATTTACTAAATAACTTGACAAAATGATTCCTGATGTACAGACAGAAGCTGCTAGTGTTTTTTTATTACTAGCATAGCGACCGTTAAAGCTATCAGATATAATTGTCGCTAAAAATTATAACAATTATCATTCCAAATTTTGCTAGATGTTTGGTCTGATAACTAGTAGTATACTAATCGTTTGTCCATTTTGTGCGTTATGTGGTGTTTGAGAGTTTTGGAAACAAGTCAATTAAAAGGTAAAGTAGGAGTCGTGAGCCCACTATTTGTTGAATGAAAGTTGTCACAACTCCAACGTTACTAACCAGCAAATCCATGTTACTCTACCGATTTAATAACATTGGTAAAACAGGTGTGTTATAAACTAATGGATACCATTTAATGATTGGAGATCTTCTAGGGGACCACTGGAAGGATCATTAAATCAATAAATTAGGACTTTCTGTTCAGCTTTGACATTTGTAATGGCAGGTAAAAGCCAACAGCCAATTTTTGCAAAAAAATAATGTTCAAGCTGTAAGACGTTCTATGGCTTTAAATATGAAGGTTTGTTGAAACAGCCTCATTTGATTTTGAATGTTAAGGAAAAACTCTCTCCATCTCAAACTATCTTGCTTTGCCATCGGTGAGTTAAATGTCACACTGTAAAGAATCCGACTAGCGTACATCCCAATAATAAAAAGATCGCATACAGCGTGACAAAACAAAATGTAATTCTAATCAATGTTCAATTGCTACCTGACATTCCAGCAAAGTGCCAAGTAGTTTTTTGTGTTCCTACGCTGTGTTATTCTCCAGGTAGCCACCCACACCCTTTTATTACTTGACAGTTTCGAGTGTTACTTTTATTAATATGGAAGTTTCAAGTAACTGGTGCTTAGAAAACTCTAAAAGTGGTTGTATAAACAGTGTTGAAAAACATTCATAGCAATATGGACAATAGAAACAGCAAATCTTTAACATAGAGATGGAGTTTTAGTGATTCAACTGTTCATCTTTTTCTACATGTAAACATTGAATACCAGCAGCTCCACACTTATTTGGAAGACAACTCCAAATAAATAGAAGGTATGAGGTCACTACTATATCTATTGTATGTTGATTTGATTTACATGCGTAACAATGGAGTTAACTTGTGATGCTAAAAAAATTGAAACACAGACTCACTTTGGTAATGTTTGGACTGGTCTGTATTAAGCTAACAGGCATTCATTAAAGTTACAGACAGCGTATGGTCCAGCTCAGTTACTGTGGGTAGTTAACAGCTGCTATACAATCAAGTATCACAGTTTTACGTATGTATACTCATCTTAAAGCAGTCAAGTACCAATAAACTAACTTCACATGCACTTATGTGACTGAAATGTAAACTTCCTTGTAGTGCTTCATATCTACGACTTCTGCCCATGCTTGCTCAGCCACTACTCAGTTTCTATTATATTTTAGGCCTTTCCCACGTGTGAATCATCTAGCTTAAAGGCTATCTGAAACAGTTGGAAAAAATTTGACGAGTAACTACACATGTTACTTGAATCATTTTTGTAATCCTGAGCCAGAAGCAAGGCTGTCAAGTTGTCAAGTTGTGAAGCTCATTATTGGTAAGTTAGAATCATGCTGCACCTTTGTTTACATTTGTTATAAAGAAAGGACAAAAGACCACACTTGCAAGTTCATATTGTAGGTTATTACCAAGGATGGTGGGCTATGTCGTTGGTATGGTACTGCTGTCTACAGTGCAGTTCAGTTCCCAGCAAACATACTCAGACTTTCTGCGACTGTTAGATGACCAAATAATTAAAATCACACCCTACAATGACGTGTCTACTTTACAAGTGCCTATAGAACTAGAGATTAAAACTGACTCAAACAACAAACAATGTGTGGAGGAGAACGAGCCGTATTGCTACCCCGAGTCATTTGGAGATGGTTTGCCATTACAGTGCGTGCCAAATGGTAGACAGTTTCCATGTTCTTTTTCTCCATGCTTTCTATCAACGACACCACCAACATTGGCAGAGCAGGAAACTACATTCTCCTTTAGTTCATTTGGGCCACCTTTGGACGTTCATCCAGTAGGATTACTGCCAGAATGTGGATTGAGAGTCAGCTCAAATGCTTTGAACTTTTCTGAGCCTACTGTTGTGGTAGAGCAGCCATCTTGTAACCTATCCGCCTCTCAGCCATCAGTCGTTGCAGCATCTAGTGAAGGCTCCACAGTTTCATTCAAACTCCAGTCACAGCTAGAACCGGGAGTGCCGTAAGTCTGTGCTCCTTATTTCAGTTTAGATTGGAAATAAAAACATAGGCTTTAAATATGGCTTTAGGAGTAGTAATGTAGGAGCAGATCTCGGTCTAAAATTGTGAAGACTTTTTGCGAGTCAGGTAACAGTTATGCCTCAATCTTTCCCCTCTGTCGACACATGACTTTTTTACTACCTTTTAAATCTTTTTCCTGACACATGCTTCTCTCCATTATTTTTTAGTGTTGTAGGAGCAGATCTCTGTCATGGTGTCTAAGGACAAGAAGGTTCTCTTGGTTCCAAGTGCCTTTTTGTTGGCACCAGGTACCATGAGAACCTGAATGGTACCTTTTTGTGTGCAACAGGTGTTATAATTGAGTTTTTAATTTTTGTTGTTTGAGCCAAGTATTTATTGTGCAGGATTTGTTTGTATTGTGATTTTGTACGGTGTTTTATATCATGGGGTTGAGTATTTTATAAACATGATATGCATGTTTTGTTTTTATATCGGGGTTTGGATTGTGTTTGATTGTTGGATCACATTGTATAGTGTGCAGGAACTTCTGGTGGTCTGTCACACAACACACCATAGGTAGCGCCACTTGCATGTACTACCCTGATTGTTTTGACCTTCAGGCTACAGTCCGCCGTCTCTTGCTGGCAATGCGCAGAGGACAGGTCTGATCGGCAGCAATTCCTTAGCATGACTGGCATAGGCAGAGTGCTGATGGTCTTTGTCTGTTGCTGGACAAGCTGGAAGAGGTGGCCTCCACCGCCTATTCCACTGTTGTAGAGTATACCCTGCAAGAATGGCTCTATTGTGCTTATTCCACTGACTTGATGGCTGACTCCACTCTATTGTCTGCTTATCTAACACAGAGAAAGAGTGAGGTTAAGAGCTGTATGAATGGTGTACTTGTTCAAAGAACTTAATCTTCTACTAAATACAGTCAAAGCAACTCTGGCTACTAGAGATACTGCTTCAATATTTATACTGTCAAGGAATAGGTTACGCCCAGTGTGAGAACATCAGACAAAAGATTTCCAGTCATTCATGATAGTAATAATCGATATATGATTGCAAGCACTATACACATAGTAAGTTGATTGTAAGGGAACTTTCTCCACATAGCACCTGTTACAGATTGTTTGTAGTTGAGTTCCTCTACAATAGTTATTGGTATAGTATTAGTACAGAGTATTTTTTAACGATAAAATGTTGTATTATTGTATAGCTTTGTTAAATAAGAAAAAATATTGAAGGTTTATATTGGGTTTTGTTACAGTTTATTTGTATAATAGGGAAAATACAATGGATAAAATATATATAACAATTATTATAAAACTCGAGTTTTGATAAGATCTTTTTACTAACTAGGGATAAAGATATAAGAGCTTAATGTAGTATTTGTAATAGTGAAGATAATTTTATAGCGAACAGTATAAATACTCTATTAGTTATTATCAGCGCCGAGTTCCCCTCCGAATTCGATAATCTGCTGATGCAGTAAATCAGAAACATTTCTATCTGCATCTGACTTTGACAACTCCTCATTGTATTTTGATTGATAGCAGTTTTGTTTTCAATCAGCGCTGCTCGATGTGGAGAGAAAGACAACATTGTGGTATGTGTTTGCATTTGCTCTCTTTTATTTTTCCTTTGTAAAATCAGCACACCCTGAGCACATTTTTTTTCTTCTTTGATGTATCTGTTTGGGAAGGGAAGCATTGCTATCTTTAAATTTTCAATTTTTTCCAAGATGTAATGGGTGCAAGTTGCAACATATTCTTCTCCATTGATTTGATGAGGTATGAATCTTTCAACGACATTGATGTAAGGGAAAACTGTGTACTGTTTGAAATTACTGAGATATTCGATGTTAAAAGTGAGTTTGGGCTCGTCCTTGGTCACCATTCTCCATTGCTTGGCTTCAGCAGCAACCTCTCTCAAGTTTAAGTTTTTTGTGCTAATGAGCTTGAGATCATAGCACGTAGTATTCTCATTTTTGGGATTTTGCACCTCACCCAAGTAGGTGACGTCGCAAGGTAACGGATAGTTGGCAAGATTGAATTTCTCAAGTTTTCTGCTCGGACAAACTATTCTCTGCAGTTTTCTCACATTCGTCTAGATATTGTAATGGAATTTAGCATAGGTGGCCTCTCTCATTGATGCTAAGCTAGCCAGTATGCACTCCAGTATGGCTAATGAGTGTTTACAGACTCAGCTCCGCCTGACTGCCCTCATTATAGAAGTGGATGCGTGCCTGCCGCAAGGATGGATGAGTCAAGAATTCAAGCAGGGGATTCCCGCCGTACTAAAGAAGTTGGCTGGCTCATTATTGTTGTTATGCTTATTGACTGTGTATATATTTTCATTGCGCCTGCTTGTTTATGTTATGTTGTTTGACCTATATTAATGTTGCTGACCAATCATCTTATGTTATTTTTCAACCGATTCATTAGCATATCAACTGCATAACTTTATCAACATGTGGCCCAGTGGGCAGATTAGATTGTGCGCTTACAAAGAGAGGTACTCTGAGTAAGCTTTTGTCTCTTGAAGCGATAAAGTGTTAGCTATTGTAACCCGGTGTGTTCACTTGGCAGTTGGCCAAAAAGTATTAGGATACTTGCACACGGCACAACACGGAGCTCATTGACTCATAGCTCATCTATAGATAGAGCCACTACTAGAAAACAAGTAGCTCTCATTAGCAATTGCTGTTACATTGCTAAACACGTACACTTCTCTAGTAGCTGTTTGGTAAAGGTGCGACAAAATCCTTTACAATATAGTAGGTGAGAATGAAGTAATCACCACGTAACCAGTATTTCAATCGACAGAAATCCCCTCCATAGTGGTTGGGGCAACAAGAGTTTTTAGCGTTTGAAAACTTCCAATCTTTTGCAACTCTCTTGCTTTCCATCCTTCGAGAGTCTTAGCCATCTTTACAGCTTTATTCGTTTTGGAGAATACTTTTTTACCATTTGTGAGTTTGCTTTGTAGGCATAATATATATATAGTACTTTATTGGCATTAATATCATTTTATAAAATCTGTAATCAGAGTTCTCCTTTTTGCCGATGTTTTGTGTTCCAACAGTATATTTCATCTTAGGGATTGTTTTGGTGGTTTTGACCTTGCTCTCTTTTGGAGTTATGCTAATGAGAGATTCGGAAAGTTCATCCATAGTAATCCAAAAAAATAAACAACAATGTTTGTATTAATATAAATAATAAAACAATCTGTTTAAGTTTTAAAAACAATAAATAACTAAAACCCAATTATTTTCTCTCTGACAAAAAAGTCAATTTTGTTGTCGTCTAGGCTTAGTAGTCTTGAAAGAAAACCAACTAGGTTTTATGAGCACCCCTATTTAGAGTTCAAACTAGCCAAGTACAATTAAATATAAATAATTAAAACCTAGATATCAACTATTTAACACTTTGCAACACAACTAATTGGTTTTTACCAACTGCTGTAAAAGAATTATTTTTTAAATTTTACCTTATTTCCAAGAGTGCTCCTAGTATTAGTAGCAGATGTTGCTTCTTCAGACGTTGTTGCTGGAGTGAATGATTTCTGTGTAGAAACACGGTTTCTTGAATAGTCAAAGTTGCACCGATTGACCCAAGTTTACAAGCAATAAGAAATCCTCTTTGACTGAAAAATATTTATGCACCCAAAAACCCCTTTTTAATATATAGGGATATTTTCATGTAAATAAAAAAATTTCTCCCAGGGAAAACCCCTTTATAATATACACGTATAAAGATTTTCGCTCGAGACAAAAACAATTTTTGTCCCGCTAACCTGCCTTGATTTTTGCGAGAATAATAAAAACTTTCTTTACATGAAAATCTCTTTTTTTTGCACAAAAGTCCCTTTATAATATATGAGGATTTTTGCGCAAAAAGAAATTTTCTTCCCACAAAAATCTCTTTGTAGTATACGTAAGGACTTTCACGCAAAAAGAAAACAACTGTCTTCTCGGAAAAATCCCTTTATAACATATAGGAGTTTTTTTGCAAATGGAAAAAAATGTTCTTACTGTAAAAACTCCTTTATAATATATATAAGGATTTTCGAGCAAATAAGAAAACAGTTTTCGTGCAAAAATTGTTTTATAAAGTATAAGAACTTTTGCTCGAAAAAAATTATTTTCTTTGCGCAGAAATCCATTTACAATATATAAGGAGTTTTGAGCAAAAAAATTTTTTTTGCCTGAAAATTCCTTTAGAAGATATAAGGATCTTTGCACGAAAAAAAGAGCTTTCTTCGAGCAGAAATCTCTTTATCATCTATAAGGATTTTCGCTCAAATAAAACAATTTTCTTTGCACAAAAGTCCCTTTGTAATAAGTAAGAATTTTTATGCGAAAAAATATTTTCTTCACAAAAAAATCCCCATATGACATAAAAGCACTTTCGCGTGAAAAATGCCAGTTTCTTCTCGTAAAAATCTCTTCATAACATATAAGGAATATCAAGCAATTGAGTTCAGATCAATCGGTGCAACTTTGGCTATTTAAGAGCTACTGTTTTTACACAGCAAGCATTCACTCCAACAACAGTTACTGAAGGAACAGCATCTACTATAACTACTAGGAGGACTTTCTGCATTAAGATAAAAATTAATAGATAAATATTTAATACTAATTGAAGTGCTTAACTTGTTAAACAAAAAAAGGATTATTATTTTAGTCCAAGTGGTTTATCATCAGTACTATGTTATTTAAACACAGATACGTCTTGGATACGTATATCTATTTATAAACTCAATAGAGAGACAATTGCTATTTACCTAATAAACAAACAGAGCTTACACTAAATAAGTGAGTCCCTATCAACTACTGTTAAAGGGTAATAGAACGTCTTTTTTCTAGTCAATTTTAGAGTTTAATAGCGTTTTTGTTTAATTTTAGCAGGGAGATGGAGAAGCATAGTGATGTAAAAATACAGGAGGATTTGGATTGGCTCGCGAAAAATCACATTGCTATCAGACTTCCAGATGATAATTGCACGGGTGATGAATACATAGATAAACTGGATAAGGAACTTAAAAATGCTTATCAAGAGAAATCAGTTGCTACTCAAGTTTCACCATCTACTGAACATACTGAAACTCTTACTGATCAGTGAGTTATAATCGTATTAAACTACTGTTTTTTTCTTGCACTTTGTACAGAATGCATAACTCAGAGACTAATTATTATGAGTAATCATTTATTTTGTAGGTAAGACTCAGATTATCAGGAGATAAATGTAGAAGAGAGAGTGGAGCTCAAGTAGATTGGAAATGATTCGAAGAAAATTTTATCTTTTTTCAAATAACGGATGAGTCAGTTAATCAGATAGGATTGGGTGGTGGAAGGCTCAGTTTTAGATGCCAATGAAACAGCCGACCATGTAGATCCAATTGTGAAAGCTGCTGTTGAAGAAAATGAGATTGCTCTAACGATGGAAAATGAAGATGAACAGGTATTGAGGATTGAAAAAGATGATGATGATGTTGAAGAAGAAAAGGAAGTAGAATAAAACTATACCAATAACTATACAATGTTAATCCAATAAGCAAACACAATGCAAACTCCGATATAAAAACAAAAATTGCATACTGTTGGATGGCGATATCTGTGTGCCTGATATTGTTATTTTGGTGTAATCGGGTTTACTGGTATTTGGCGAGAGAGATCAAAGAGTGAGGGCTAATCACTTGATGTACGAATGAGCTCACCGCAGCAGTCTTAGAATTAAGATAGTAGTGAGTGGACATGCGTTATTGTTGTTCTCTATCTGCAACTCCTTTATCTAACACATGCTATGCTTATAAAATACTCAACCCCATGATATAAAACTCCATAAAAAATCACAATCGAAACAAACCCTGCACAATATGCACATGGTTTACTCAAAACAATTAAAAGTTCAATTCTAACACCTGGTGCACACAAAAAGGTACCTTTCAGGTTCTCATGGTACCTGGTGCCAACAAAAAGGCACTTGGAACCAGGAGAAATTTTTTAGCCTTAGACACCATGACAGAGATCTGTTCCTGCAACACTAAAAAATAATAGAGAGAAGCATGTGCCAAGATAAAGTAGTGAAAAATTGAGGCATAACTGTAACCTGATACTCAAAAAATCTTCACAACTTTTGACCGAGATCTGCTGCAACATTCCTACTTTGAAGTTAAGCAACGTTTTCAAACAGCTTAAAGCTACCATGTTCTATTGAAAACATTGAGCTCTTTGAAACGCAGTTCTTGTTTTACTAGTGTTGCAATTTTTCAAGGGCTTACCCTGCACCTTAACATCGGCTGTTCAATTTACATCACTGGATTTCGAATAAAGAAGTTTAGCATTTCATGGCATTCTTTCTTTTGTCAGATGTAAAATTAAAACAAAGTTGCTGCAGCTCTCTGGCACTTTTTATTCCACACTAAGGATGATAATAGTAAATGATCGGCACTTTGTGTTTAAAAGAAAAGCTTCTTCAATAGCGGGCAAGCTTCAAGCTTATGAAGTTCTTTAACATATGTAGGATTTTCCTATGGCAAATACAGCAAGCAAATAACAGTTTGAAGTTTTTAAAAAAATAGCTAATCTATTGTTTCAGGTATGTTAAGAAATAATGAATAATGTTCTAAAAATAATATAGTAACAGATGTGGCAGTACTGCAGAAGATATACAAAAAACTTGAGACATAAAAACCTTTCGCAAAAAAATTAAATGATCATTTTTTGTATGACTTCTATTGAGTAACGATGTCCATTTTGATAGAGAACTCTTTAGCAAAATCCATGCATTGCCATCAGTTCAATTTTGTGCTAAATACACCAGTGAAAGTGAAAAGCTGACGAGCAATTCTGTGAATAAATCAACTATTAGTGTCTGAGACAGGAAGCTTGAGTTTACCTATATTCGTTGACCAACAACTTAACGCAATTGTTTTCGGTTTTTTTGTTAGGTTTCTTTAGTTGCAACCAACAGCAAAAGTTATTGTATGTCTGTTTCCTTACCAACAAGTTCTGTTGTTATTTTAGAGCTGTAATCTTACGCATAACAGCTCTTACGCCTGCACATCCATACGTTTTCACGAGTGAGTTCTCCATACAAGATGGCATTATTACACATGTCGGTAGCGATGTTATAGACAGTCTTAATGAAGTTATATATGAATACAAAGAAATGAAAGAAGGGCCAATCACTTGCGTGGTAAGCATAAAAATGTATGGTTGGATGTTTTGGTCTCCACAGTGGAATGAGAAATTATGAATTTTGAATACTGCGTTTTGGAAAACTTTGACACAGATTGAACAATTGTATAAACCATTCGTTATTTGTAAACCTGCGGTAAACGTTGTAGTTTTTCCTGCATGGATATGCGATATATTCAGAAGGTGAGCTGGCTTTTACCTTTGATGTGTACCTGCAGTCAGGGTCACTAACCTTCATGGTTGTTAGGTTTGGCAGCGCAGAGTTTAGAGGTTCAATAGAAGACATCAAGTTGTATGGGACTCCGGCCAGTTCAAGGTAGTAGCTCTTTAGGAAAAGGCTTCAGATATATTTTCTAACTGTTTTCAGTTGCTAGTTTAAATTTCAAGCCGGTAGTGTAAAGTTATGGAAAGTCAAACGTAACAAACCTTCATCATATATTTAATGCTAGCTAAACCACTTGTCACTGTATAGGCATCTCTACTCTTAGCTAACGATTTGCACTGACAAGCCAGTGAAGGTGCTCATTAACTGTATCAACAAGCAATCATTGCCTAGAGAACTGCGACTTACTTAGAAAAAGGACAAATGATCGCGTCTTGCAACTATGTAGCAACTTACAATTATTACTGACTACAAAAGTTATTTGTAAACTACCAAGAATAATTTTTAATCGATTCTATTTATTCAAAGTTAACTGAAGCTATACTTCTCCAACTTCATAAAGCGCATAATAATGATGATATTCTTCTGAGTAATTTGTATTTTAATCAAAACAGTTTTATCCATATAAAATTTAAAAACTTAAAGCCTCAATAAGAATTTTTAAAGAGCATGTATTGATGCGTGGCAAGTAAAACTTGTTTGTCAATAAAGGTCATATTTCTAACTTTTATTTCGTCTCAGTATTTTTTGCTAACTTGCTCTTTATCCTAGGTTGTAAGAAACTTTTTGCGTTTGCAGTGAGATATACTCTATATATTCTGGAGAACCCCTGGTACAGAATGTCATCAAACCAGAATGTCATTGCGCAAGAAAGTTCACAGGCTCCTTTGGTTTTCATTTGGGATCATATCCAATTAGTCCTTCAAGATGCTATGAAGTGTCTCATAACTCCTACTGGCCTTATGCGCTCCGCTACAATGGAACATATGCAGGAAAGTGGAATGTCTTTGCAAGCCAAGGATGGGCTTCCGATTTCACAGAAGAAGCTGAGATAGTTATAAAAATGAAGCAGAAAATACTGGTTAGTAGAAGAATCACATGACTAGTAAATGCAAATGGCTCTTTCTCATTTTGGCAGCAGTCTTATTATCAATTAATTCTCTGCTTCCAGACTTACGCGGTCAGCTTGGCATTCAGTAGTAATGGTATAGCTGAGATGAGGCCTGCATCCATGGAACTGAAAATATTAAACACTTTGTCTGAAACTAAGGCTATAGTTTATGTATCAGATGATTGTGAAGGTCAATATGACGTCATTAAAACGGTGCTGCCTGCTTTACCACCTTATTCCTCAAAGAGAAAACGAAGAAATGCCCAGCAGATAAAACCAAAGTGCTACAAGATGGATGAACTACCAACAAGAGTTTACAATTTAGGGTAATAAATTTTTCATCTTGTGTTTTAAACTGATGACTTATCAACAGCTCGCTCTGCCACAACTCCAGAAATAATACAGATCTTGAATGTGAAGTCTATTACTTTCCGCACTATTAAATATATGAGACACGTGTCAAAGTGGCAGCCGTTATGTGCGCAAAGAGGCACAGCTGCAAATTTTTGTAAAAGATTAAAACAATTGTCCAAATAGAATTCATGCATGTATTATTGTGTAAGGAATGCGGGTAAGAAAGTTGTCATCAATGTTCAGTGGCTCTTTGACTCAACTATTTCTCACTTTTTATTTTAAGAATTAGCGGTGAATTACGGTTTTCTCATATTGATCAACATTTATTGCAGAAGAGATGGTGGAAATGTAATCTATACCATTCCATTTTTACAACTTGATGATGCAGCATCTCTCTTCAGCGACTCATTTATTGGTGACATCAGCATCAAACTAGTTGGGCATGCGACTTCAGGAAGAAATGAGAACTGGTACATAGTGAGCTCGTTGTTTCTTGATTCAAGGTAAAATATTTCGTCTCTTTTATCAACTGTTTGATTACTGAGCTACTGAGGGTATTCAGCAATAAGTTTGATCAATAAAGAATCTATTTTTTTGGAATTCAGAGGGACGTTCTATCTCAATGTTGGACAAGCAGGTGTGTTGAATTTTTTCAGCTACAGTTAGGGGAGGCGACGCTCTATTTCTAGGGCGTGGAGGGCACTCCACTGTTGGGCTGGTTGGTTCAACTGCCAGCTGGTTGTCACAAGTTTGTGCAGGTGAGTCATTCAAGGGACCTACTGGCTGTAGGGACAGTAGGTCTAGGAGGGAACTAATGCTGCAAGGTGTTGGGAAGAGTTTCCTATCACTGGGGCTACTGGGGGTTGTTCTCTAGGGGTGGAAGGCGGCTCCTTTCTGCTCGGCGGGGGTCCAGAGGCTTCTGGAAACGCAGGGTTGTGCCTTTGCAACCGTGTTAATTCCTTTTTCCATCCCTGCGCCCTTCTGCAGCTAGTCCGAGGAGTGACTACTGCGGGCGCTGGTCATTTCCCGACACAGGTGTAGCTCTGGGTGTAGGGGTGGCCTTCTGTATCAAAGGGCATCCTCTGCTGTAGTGACCTGATTGTCCACAGCTCCAACATTGGGGTGGCACCAACGTTGTGCTGGCAAGGGGTTTCTGTTCAACAACAGGGGAAGTAGGTGTCACAGCAGAAAAGTGGTGTGCCACTGGAACAGCGTTGTCTGGAACCTGGGTCCGGGATTGTGCTGCTGGAGGAACATGGTGCTTATGAGCAGGGGGTGTGTACACACTAAGTGGGAGGGTACACAGGCCAGGACACTGCATCCGTCTTGCCTGATAAGTGCCCAGTAGCATGGCAGGTGAGTGTCCTGCTTGTTGCCACTATTTCATCTGTTGATATCCGCAGTCAGATTATGTATCGTCTGAAGTAACTTAGCTACCGCATCTTTTTCCACGATAATGGGCTGTGAGGTGTGAGGGGAGTACCTCACGGAGGGGTAGTTAGTAGCAACCGGATACAAGTTAGACATATCCTTTGGAGCCAGTGACACAACTGCAGCCATCTGCGGATGACAGGAATGGGTCAAGGAAGGTTTGCAGGGTACCTGTTCCTCTTCTTCTTCGACTGCTCGTACTCTATCTGATTTAGAATCCGGAAACGTCTTTATGTGAATGAACCCACCTCCAGCAAGTACTGCTTCTTCCGAACTCTGTGGGTCCACGGCCAACAGGTGCCGCAGCAGATATGGGTGACTAGCGTAGAGGAGAACGTTCCCTGTGTCTTGCTGGTAGATCTTCATACGCAGCCTGGACCAACCTCTCCATTTCATTAGCGTGTTCCTGAAGGGAGGTCTTGGGTGCTTTCTTCAAGTGGGTCATTCGTTGTCGGGCTTCACAGCGTGTGAGGCCGAAAAGGGTATGGAAGGCTGTAAAGATATCTATTAGGGTATTTGGCTTCCCACATTCTAGCGCCTCGCCACGGAATGCTTTTCTGACATAAGGCAATGTTGTCTGGGCTTTCCACTCATTTACATCAGCCACCTCTACGAATCTTGTAATGAAATACTCCACATCACCTTGACCGTCAAACTTCGGGAGTTTGAAGTGAAGCAAGGGAATTGGTGGAGGTGTTGTGGGGGGGGGGGGGAGTGAAACGCCCCTTGGAGGGCCTGCATCACTCTGTCTAGAACAACGGCTTCCACCGTGCCTGCTGGTATCAGTTTGGCCCTCCTGGCTCTCTGAGTTGCCATCAGGTAAGGGGTTTCTGTTTGTCAACAAGGGGTTCGTAGACGGGGATAGGGGGTTACGGGGTCGCAGGATACAGGGGAAAGCGCGTAGCTTTCTGTATAAGAGGTCTAGCAGTGTCTGTGGGGTGGTAGCCTGGATGCTACCCGACAGCTGCTAGTAGGGGGAAAGGGAGTACGGGGAAATATAACAGTATCTGGGGGGTGGTAGTTGGTCGGCTACCGGACAACTGTTACGGGGAGATGTCACCAATACTCAGGTTAAGGGGAAAGAGTAGAGGTGGTAAAGGGCCATTGCCAACTCCTCCAGTGGTGTCTCTATTCACGAGATTCTACAGCTGTCACCATGTATAGGTTTTGTGTGTGCTAAAGGTTACGCCTTTACCGAACACTACCACAGAAAGTTGACCATGTGACGCTCTGTAACAGTCCATTGCACTGTCCTGTTGTTCGCAGCTACTGTGCGCTGTGTAGTTGTAACCATAGTACAAGGTCGGGAGCGCTACCACTAGGTAGTATATTAGCTCCGGATTTGCTGCCTGGATGGTATACAGCCTACACGCTACGATCCACCAACAAGGAGGAACAACTAACAAGTCGGCGACCGGCTTGATACACTTTATTGTATGAATGTCACAAAAGCTTGCAGGAGCAAACTCTCTGTCCAAGTACACAAACAGATCTGGCCCTTACGGAGAAAAGCTGCTCTTTTTATAGGAGTTGAAAATGCAGTTAAAATATAAGACATGTGATTGGCTATTGCCAAGCTGGCACAAAAGAATAATTATGACACAATTCCAAGACAGGCTGGCACGAAAGAAACTAGTTACCGCTTACAAATCAAAATATATTTTAACATCATGGAAAATTACCAGTCCTCAGGAGTACAGGTGACTTTGGCTCATCTGTAGGCGTACAGGCTCGACATAGTGCTTTCACCCAATCAAGCCCATGCTTGTCTTAGCTAGCGCTTCCCAGGGTGCATTGCGTGCGCACAATACACTAGTGGTCAGCTGAACTAAATTTGTTTACTATATTGATTGGAATGTAACGGCCACACTACAAATTCTACTACAATATTTAAATGATTTTCACCAAAGAAACAATCGATCAAACAAAAGTACTGTTTTTCTTGCTGCAAGAAAAATGAGCCATAGAAGAAAATATATATTTGGGTTATATGCGAGAAAGGTGCAGTCGGTGAAAGATTATTATTGCAAAAGGGAGACTTGATATTTAATTTAAAGTTGCGGCTATTTATTTTCTTAATACATTGCCACTACTGGCTTTCCATTCAGTTCGGTTACCTCCTAAAACAAGTTCATATGTTGCTATTATAAACAGTATATTAGGGTAAATCTTGTGATTTATTTCACAGACCCCACTGTGGAGGGTACAACTATACCTTGATAGGAGCTCCAACAACCATGTCTGAGTACTACAACTTCCATAAACCAAATGCTAAAGCCTACACATGTCAATGCCCTCAAGGTGTCACTGGAGATATGTGTGAATCTTGTGTAGAACTACCTGATATCTACAGATATATGAAAGAACCAGGTGTATGCGCTGACTGTCGCTGCTCTGATTTAACTCGCAAGGATCAACAACAATGTGATGAGAACACAGGTCAATGCTACTGCGTAGGCAATGTTGACCTTGACCTGGCAGGTAGACAATGTGTAAGTTTTGTGTTTACTAGTTGTAAGTACTTTCAGATTTCACCAAGCTATAACCTGAAAGTGACTTTATATTGAAGTATACAATTTAATATTACAGCACTGGTACGTTAGTGACGTCACTCCCCTGTACGGACCCATAGCCGGAGGTACTAGAGTGGTTATAGAGGGAGGTTTCTTCTACGGATACAACATCTCATTCAGTATTTTTCTCAGAAACGGAAGTTACCAAAATTTACCAATTATTCTTTCTGAAAGGTAACGTTTCTCGAATTCTGGAAAATGCGTGAGGGAATCGTCATTATATATTGCTGTGACCTCGCTGTGACCTCGCTGTGAAATCATTATAGTGGGTTCTTGGTTAAACTTTATCGGGGCTACTGGTAAAGTGTATCGGGGCTACTGGTAAAATGTATCGGGGCTACTAGTAAAGTGTATCGGGGCTACTGGTAAAGTGTATCGGGGCTACTGGTAAAGTGTATCGGGGCTACTGGTAAAGTGTATCGGGGCTACTGGTAAAGTGTATCGGGGCTACTAGTAAAGTGTATCGGGGCTACTGGTAAAGTGTATCGGGGCTACTAGTAAAGTGTATCGGGGCTACTAGTAAAGTGTATCGGGGCTACTAGTAAAGTGTATCGGGGCTACTAGTAAAGTGTATCGGGGCTACTGGTAAAGTGTATCGGGGCTACTAGTAAAGTGTATCGGGGCTACTAGTAAAGTGTATCGGGGCTACTGGTAAAGTGTATCGGGGCTACTGGTAAAGTGTATCGGGGCTACTGGTAAAGTGTATCGGGGCTACTAGTAAAGTGTATCGGGGCTACTGGTAGAGTGTATCGGGGCTACTAGTAAAGTGTATCGGGGCTACTAGTAAAGTGTATCGGGGCTACTAGTAAAGTGTATCGGGGCTACTGGTAAAGTGTATTTGAACAATAGCTTTTTGATGACAAAAATGGTTACATAAGCCCTTTAAATGATATGGAAAAAGTAGCTTGAAAAAGCATCAGGCAAAATCGTTTTTGTCTTCAATGATAAATAAATGAAAAGAATGATGATTAGAGGTGGAATACTTTTTCACTACGGAAAGGTGGACTAAGACATCATTACTTAGCTGGAGATCAGATAGATAGCACTGTGGGTGGCAGATAGATAGCGCTGTGGGTGGCAGGTAGATAGCACTGTGGGTGGCAGATAGATAGTACTGTGGGTGGCAGATAGATAGCACTGTGGGTGGCAGATAGATAGCACTGTGGGTGGCAGATAGATAGCACTGTGGGTGGCAGATAGATAGCACTGTGGGTGGCAGATAGGTAGCACTGTGGGGGGCAGCACAGAACATCATTATTAGCTGGGGATCAGAGAGATAGCACTGTGGGTGGCAGATAGATAGCACTGTGGGTGGCAGCACAGAACAAAATTGTCTAGTGCACAGCTGATAATTTTAATACATTTTTGGTTTAGCCGCATACCGGTTGGTTTTGTGGTAGTTTTTAGTAAAACCAACTATAATTATCCTTTGATTATGAAACCGATTATTATGGCACTTTTTAAGGAATGCATAACCTTGCTGTCTTACAACGGCTTGCAAAATTATAAAATGCTGAAACATACGTCTTATCAGTAGGATAGTAGGAGCAGGTCTTTGATAATTCACCTGGCTTTTTTTTAGGCGTATGCCATACCTCTCTCATGAGCTTATTTTATCTATTTATTTTTAGTTTTTGGGTTTATGCCACGTATCATATACTCGATGTTGTGATATGTTGGCAACTGGATGGCTTTTGATCATTTTTTCATCCCCTGGCTCCTGGCACACGGGTACACCTTTTTTTGAGACTTTTTCATATTCTCTCTCCGACTCTTGGCTCACAGATTATCTACACGTTTGGTTCTTGTAGTATATTAGGAGCAGATCTCCAAAATTAGCTCTCATGGGTAAATGAGACTTTTTTAGCACTAGGTAAAAACCAATAAAACTCGTCGTGGTGACTTTTTTGTGCTTTTGGTTTATTATGTGCTGTATTGTACATTTATGTCTCGGATAGTGGCATATTTAAGTACATGTATTGTATGAGTATAGTACTGGATGGATTGTTCCAGGATTCCGGGTTCACAGGCAAAAGAGCGTTATTTTAAACACCAGTTATTATTATAACATATTGGATGTGTTTTTAGAGAGCCGGTTTGAATACACTTTGATTCTGGGTTGTATACTGCTATGTATCTTGCTATGATATTGGTAATGAAAATTATGTGTTAGAGCTCTGGTTGTCACATCGATTTGAACTTTGATTTGAATGTAGCTGCCACTTTGGTTTGTTAGTGAAGTATTTTTACATTCGTTAAATGTTATTTATTAACAACAAATAAATCTAATAGGGAATAAAATACATGTGTGTTAACGATAGATGCTTCTAAGCTATGTACATATACAGTAACTAAAAGTTGCTAGATTTCGAAGCAATGTGTATTAAGTCGATAATATTATTGTTATTAAGCGGTACATCTTTATTACACTCTTTAGTATGTTGGGTTGATACACCATTTTATCAAACTCATCAGTATAATGCAATGCAATGTAATGTAATGCAATGCAATTCAATGCAATGCAATGCAATGTAATGCAATGCAATGTAATGCAATGTAATACAATGCAATACAATGCAATGTAATGCAATGCCATGCAATGCAACGTAATGCAATGCAATGTAATGTAATGCAATGTAATGTAATGTAATGTAATGTGATTCAATGCAATGTAATGCAATGCAATGCAATACAATGCAATGTAATGCAATGTAAATACAATGTAATGCAATGCAATGCAACGTAATACAATGTAATGTAATGCAATGTAATGTAATGCAATGTAATGCAATGCAGCGCAGTGCAGTGTAGTGTAATGTATGTGAGCTTTTGTTCGGTGTGCATATATGACAGAGTTTTTCTATCTTGTGGCAAAAGATAATGGCGATAAGAAGAGCTGATATAATGGAGAAAAGGAAAGTTGTTATGATTTATAAATAATAATAAATTTCTTGTTTGGTAAACATTTTATCTCATACTACAATGGTTGTATCATTCCAAATTTATAGTTTGCAGGTAATAATTTTACAGTTTGCTAATTTATCAGTCAGTTTAAAAGTTTCAGAAACTTTAGAACTGGTTAGTTTGCGAGTTATAATTTTACAGTTTACTAATTTCTCAGGTAATTTGAAAATTACAAGTTTGTATTTGGGTAGTTGACAAATTACAGGTTTACTATTGTGGGAGATTTTTGTGATAAAAGGCAATTCAGACCCCCGCCCATCCCACCTTGCGTTAGATCCCCTCCCCCCCCCCCCCCCCCCCAACCCATTTTTTCTGTTGACCCAGGATTTTTGCTTTGCAATATATATAAGCCATCCCTGGTTAAGGATGCTGGCTATATCCCGGGTCTGATCTCGAGCCAGTTGCTGACCCTGGGTCCCATGTATATTACATAGAAGACTTGTAGTGGATTTTACTGGCTACTAACAATGACTACTACTTCGCAGAGGTCCCCTGATGGTGGCTAACACAGGTATTCCTCCATTGATTATAACAGACAAAGACCGGAATCTATTGTAGTGATTATATTGCTCTGTTAAGTGATTATTAATAATAATTACTCATACCGGCACTGGGTATTTACTGCCCCGACCATGGGTAGCTTGGTAACAAGATGGCTGCCTTAGCCTGAGAGATGAAACCTAGCTCCAGTGCCTCTAGATACCACCTCCCGAAGCTAACTACCTTAGATGTAGACATGGACCGAAGGCTGATAAAGACTAAAGAACTCTCCGGGAATATATTAACCTATCACTGGCCAAGCTAACCATGGACTCCGCCCTTTACTTCTGGGCACCAGTGTACTTTAACTAGTTTATTATTATCTTATTGGACAATACATATTACTATATATCATATTACTTCCTGCCATGCTTCCTGTGCATGCTGGAAACTTACCATTGATGCTTCCCGTAGCTCTGCCTATGAAAAGCAGAGACTTTTTGATGTTCTTTGCATTACCTCTGCATTATCTAACATGACATGAGCAGCTCTCTTGTCCTTGCGTTGGTCTGCCACCTTGTATCCTGATATGAACAAAGGTTATTATTATACATTACTTAAAAGCTCTGAGTGTGTAAGTCTGAGCCGAGGGTTTGTTACCGTTGTTAAAGTTGGTCATTTACTTTACAACGCATTGTTTGTTCCACCCCGGCAAGGGGTTACCTTTAAGTTGAAGTAAACTGTAGATTGTCAGGCCAGAAGTGGCTGACTGCATTGTTGTGGCTTCACAGACTGAGCATCTACCAGCACAACCCCGTAACGGAAGGTAGTGTGACATAAAACTTCGCTACAGACTTATACCGGGTTATCTTGAGCCAATATCACAGTCGAGCCAACAAAGATGGCTGGAAAGAGTAGCCTAGGACCCAAGAAGTTGGAAGCCCGTCGTTTGAGAGTGACCAAAGGAGACAGAACAATGGAGTGAAGACCAAGAAATAACGGAATGCTTAATAAGCATTGGAACCTCCACTACCCTAGAGAATAGCGGGAAAGCAGACATGAGCTGTTTTGTCATGTGTTAGCATTTTTATTGGCTTACACTGTTTGTATATTTTGTATTGTGTATGTTTATTTGCCATGTACTTGTTTCAGTGTATGCAATTGGCTCCCCACTAATAAGGGGGTAAGATTTCCTGGAAACTTCCTATAAAAGTAGCTGTTGCACATTGAGACAGCAGAAGTCTTGTGGATTGTGTTTAGATATCACTTTTATATTTCTAAGTAGGATTCGTTACAAAAGCATCTGTTCTCTGGACCTGGTGGAGTGTTGTAGTGGATTTACTGTTCCAAACAGTGACCACTACCTTGCAGAGGTTCCCCTGATGGTTGTTACCAACAGGCATGCTTCCCTTATATACAATAGAACAAGACTGGATTCTATTGCAGTTACCATATTGCTTTGGTTAAGCGATCATTTCATAATTAATCATACCGGCACAGAGTATTTGTTACCCCGGCCCTGGGTAGCTATCACAGGCCGGCATCAAAATGTCTGCTATAGCCTGAGGAAACAAACATAGCCCAAGAACCTTTAGGACCCGTGTCCAGGAGCTTACCATCCTCAGAAGTTGGAAAAATTAGACCAAAGGCTTTCAAAGACTAAGGACTATTACCTGAAAGAATACCAACCTGCTAGTGGTCAAAATAGCAATAGACTCCACCCCTCACTTCTGGGCACCAGTTTCTTTTAAAACATTTATTCACATCTTATTGGACAGTATTAATATACCCATTTTTATTGGTTAACTATCATGATTTCTAGGTGTGATTGGAGTGTTTGGCAATCTAGGCCAAACACTTCCTGTCACTTCCTGTGACTTTGCCTATAAAGGTCAGAGCTTTCTCATACTTCTCTGCATTACCTGACAGCCTTGCATTGGATTGCCACCTTTGTATTCTGCTATGAATAAAGGTTATATATCACTCGAAAGCACGGAGTATATATGTCTGAGCCGAGGGCTCACCACAGTAGGTAAAGAAGATTACTCTCTTTCCAAGCAGTTGTTTGGGCCAACTCGGCACGGGGGTCACCTCTGGGGAGAAGTTGACTGTTCTTTGTCAAGCCTAAGAAGGCTCGCTGTTCAATTGTGCCGGCAGACAAGCAGTCTGTGCGGTGACAACGCCTAGCGGAAAATAGTAGGACGTCAAAGATCACTACATTGTGTCTGGGCTGTGGACCCCATGGAAGTTATTAGAGGCTATTCGAAGGAGAACCCAGGTGTTTGGGGTGCAGAGGGGTGTATACCAGGAGTGTACACAGAGTAGATGCCGTTGTGTTGGTGGTAGCGGACAGAAATCTACTACATTATTTACTATTTTGAAAAACTTGAAGTTTTACAAATGGTTGGTTTACCAGATATACCTTTACAACTAACTTTGAGTAAAATATATAGACACTCTCAAAAGTTGGAGGTGAAAAACTTTCATTTTACGGTACATAAAATATTCCTCAAAAATAACTGGAATGGAATCCCGCTAGAGACAGAGGCAAATGAATTCCTTTTACGTGGCGTAAAGCTCCCGTGTTACGTATGGAGGTGAAAAAAGTTTCCACTTTATATAAATTCAAGCTTAAAACTAACTTTTTCTAAAGTAAAAACTGCTTATGGTACACAAGAAACTTCCTTGGGACATACATTTTCAATCGAACTTCCCTCTTCTTGGAGTCAGCTGACAGACTGCTGTAGGCCTGTTTGGCTTTATTGGTTAATGATGATTGCACATATACAAACTATTGATTGATCTAATAAAACGCTTTAAGAAATATTAGTAGAAGACATTTTTACTTTTAGCAATAACACGATAGAGTTCAAGTCCCCACAGTCTTCTCTTGTTGATACTTCTGTCGATTTTTTCTTGGAAGCTGAGTCACTGCTAAATGTTGGTCCTAAAAGGAGATTCTTCAAATTTGAGTACAAACCAAATCCTGTGCTAAAAGACATTTACCCCAGGACTACAATATTGAGGTATGCTTGCGTGACTTTATATTACTCTGGTAATCAACAACACTGTCTCTGCCAATTGTGCTATTATGGATTGTTAGAGTGAGACTGCATTATTAGCAGTCAATTATCTGCAGTCAATTATCTGCAGTCAATTCTGCCCCTAAGTTTTAATTGTTTTGCCGTTTTAAGCGGAGGAAAAACGTTGACAGTTATCGGAAGATACTTTGACTCAGTGTACGCTCCAGAAATGTTGATCTATCTAAAACAAGCAGGAAGGACAGTTTATGTTTTTCATACGGTAAGTAGCCACAATACCAATATCACCATCCAACTTCTGATGCTCATCAAACAGGTTTTTTCAAGTTTTTCTTTCATGTGGATATGTTTGGAAGCACAGCAAGTAGTGGGTTTAGTTTTCTTTAAAGCTGTCTCCCTTTTCCATGAGCATCAATAGTTGAATTGTAACAAGGCAATAATAGCTTGCATCACAAAGTACCTTGCACTGCTTCTGTCAGCCAAGTGTTTCAACGTAAAATTTCAATAAAATAATGTCAACAATAGTAAACATTGTCAAATAAATACATAATTAACTTGTTTACAGACATGCTCAGTAATAAATCGAACCACAATGCTTTGCCCTACAGCCGATCTATATGAAAAATCTTTTCCTCTGCTGGAAGGAGAAATAGCTACAAATTTCTACGGTAAGTTTACAATACAATTATTGACCCAAAACCCCTGGAGCATAGATATTGATAAACCCAACCCTAAGTTTTTGAGCTTTTTGAACTAGTGTCAAATAATTATTTATTAATTCTTACCTTATTGCCGTGAGCACTCCTTGCAGTTGTAGTAGATGCTGTAGTAGATTGTGTTCCTTTAGACGTTGCTGGAGTGGATGATTTCTGTCTAAAAACAGTGCTCTTTGTATAGTAAAATTTGCACAGATTGACTCAAGCTGAAATCCTACTCGACTAAAAAAAACGTTGTTTACTCCGTGCGAAGATCCTTTTATAATATATAAGGATTTTCGCGCAAAGAAAAAATTTTGGCGCGAAAAATCCTTATATAATATAAAGGGATTTTCGTGACAAGAAAATTGTTTCTTATGCTCGAAGAATGTTGTTTACTTTGCGGGAAAATCCCTTTATAATATATAAGAGTTTTTGCGAGAAGAAAATTGTTTTTTTTGCGCAAAAATTCTTATGAAGGGATTTTCGCTTGAAAAAAATTATTTTTTCATTCAAAAATTTCCTTATAATATATAAGAATTTTCCCTCAAAAAAAATTGATATTTTGCGAAAATTCCTATATAATATAAAGGAATTTTCATGCAAAAAAAAAATCATTTTTCCGGGCGAAGAATGTTGTTTACTTTGCACGAAGAATGTCGTTTACTTTTCGTGAAAACGTTGTTTTTTCACGAGAAAATCCCTTTATAATATATAAGGATTTTCGAGCGAAGAAAAATTTTTTTCTGAGCGAAAAGCTTTTATATATTATAAAGAGATTTTCGAGCCAAAAAATTGTTTTTCCCGCGAATAATGTTGTTTACTTTGCGCAATATAGTTTTTTTTGCACGAAAATCCCTTTGTAATATATAAGGATTTTTAGGCAGAGAAAACTTTTTTTTTGCATAAAAAATCTTTATATATTTATAAAGAGATTTTCGCGCAAAAAAAACAACATTTTCTCATGAAGTAACCAACATTCTTTGCGGGAAAATGTCGCTCAGACCCAGTGAAAGTTGACAAATTACATGTACTTACAACTTATCGTGTTCTTGTAGATCAAGCGTCCAATCAACAACCAGCAACTATAATTAGGGACATAAACAGCACAGATAAAGCTGCTGACACTCCAAGATATAAAAGAGACTCTTCTAACGCATCAGGTTTGGCAGATCTCCAGTATAAATGCCAGACTTTCTCTCTTTTACACTAGTATCAAAGAGAGCGCTATAAAATTGTCTCCAATAGCATGGTAGATTTATGTAAACTGAAGCCTGTAGAAACTTGCACCTACAGGTACTCACTGAATAAAGTCTGCCTCTGTAGTGCACAGACAACTTCCTGTGTTAAATGAATACCAAAAGTAACTAGTTGTCCCTACTGTTAGTGTTGTATTGGTTATCGTTGCTCCCCCGGTATTGAATACCATAGAGAACTGGCACTGAAGGTTGCAGGGTCGGTACAAGTCCCCTATAGGGCTGGTGCAGGGTCGGTATTGAGTTATGCAAGGGTGGTACACTGTGGTTGGCTAGTATGAGCAGCTCATCCTTGGCCTGAGAGATGTAGAATGCCATATCCACCACTATTCTACACCAAGGAGTGTAAATCTGCACACCACCTGCTGTGAAAAGCCCAAGATGTTACCAGATGATCGAGAGGCACTCCAGCACGGCTCTTCCCTATGAACTCCGCCTCCTATCACGGGGCACGCTTGTCATTTAAATCGATGTATACTGTACGTTGTGGCTAGTATTTTTGGTACTGTCATATGAGTTGTAGACTCACTTTCTGTATACTACATTGCTTGTACTTTGTAATCTAGCTATTTCATCGGGCATGATGCAGCATACTTGGTGTGCTCCAGCCTATAAAAGGCTTGATTTACTATAATCTGTCACAAGCTGGATACTGTCGCAGTATCATAATTTTTGGCATCTAAAATTGCCTGAGCCTTGGAACAAACTGATCCCGTGTTGAGATGCGGTTCTACTAGTCACAACCTAGACTGGGATTGAGCTCCTCCCCCGTATCGCAGTTATGGTGAATCAGAGAGCTTACAGTGCTGGAGAAGCGCCCATTCCCAATGCTGAAGCTGCAGTAATTGACCATTAAACAGAGGCATTGCAGGCTATCATGCGGCCATTTTCTGAAACCTTTCTTGCAGTATTCAAGCCGCTCAGCTTTGAATAAACCGGTGATGTGGAGCACAATATTGTCCTCTTGTTGAAGTAGCAGAAGCTAATGAATGGCAGGAAAACACTGTCGTGCTACATCTACGGCAGTGGCAGTGGCAGCGAGGCAGCACTCTCGGCTGAGGAAAGCCCTAACACAGAAAGGGTATATTTGCTGATCATACAATCTTGTCTATACTGACACAGTGTCTCACCTTGAGAAAGGTAGAATACTCGACAATAGCGGTATTTTGTGGAAACCAGATCAAAATTCACCACAATTTTAATCATTAAATGCGCAACGCACGTGCAGCGAACAATGTGTAATGTACAGTGTGCTATGTACAATGTGCAATGTACGTTGTACAATGTGGTATTAACATTGTACAATATGTATGCACAATGTGCAAATGTACAATAAGCAGTGTGCAATATGCAATGTGCAGTGTGCAATACAAGTAAACTGGTATATTTCGTTTTAGATGTTAATGCCAATTCTCTAAATGGAAAAAATAAAGTTGAGTTTAGCCTTGGATTTTTGTACGACGGATATCTAAATTACAAAGACCTTGAAACTAGTCCTCAACAAGAGTTGAGAGATCTCTCTCGGCTCTATGTCTACGACAATCCAAAGATTACCACTTTCATGGAAAACCTTGGTGATGAGGTCCTGGTGAGGGTACAATTAAATCTCTGTCAAAATATTTTGGGAGACACCGGTGCCATTAGTTAGAGTCTTACCTACTTGTGAACTGCTCATACATTGTTTTGATTATTATAGGCACAAAAATTCCAACAAATCTTAGCTGTAGCTCAATCAGTTGGCTAGCCGTTTCACTGAGTTAGTTTGCTGGGTAAAAGCAGGTTTTAATGCGATTGCTGATTGTGAAACTTGGTATTAGAAAGGAAGTTGGACTTGGTTGAGGCTAACTACTTTAGTACATATGATCAGTGTAGATAGTGTTAACTTTATAAAAACCTTTTTATTACCATTTCATCATTTAGCTGCCTTCCTGTTTCAATCTGCCTGTTTTAGCTTCTGAGTGAGGATGACAAGGTTATCAGAATTGTTGGTGAGAACCTTGATTATGGAGTCAGTGCTGCAGACTACACTGTCAATATTGGAGCAGAGACCTGTGAGATTACAGACCTTGTTACCAACCAGCTCACGTGCGAACCTCCTAACACGCAGCCTGCATCGGATGGGCTCACTTCCGTTGAATACAATCACAGAGAAGTTCCAGAAGTCAAGGTGAGACGACTAGATTATGTTATTGTTTCGAGCACATATTTCCAGTTACCACCAGATATTTTGTAAAGTCTACAACATTAGTGGTTGTTTAGGTTGAAGTTGGAAGTATTGCGATGTCAGCTGGCTACGTCTACTATCTAACCAACATTTGGGTAGACAACGAGGCGTTTAGGATTTCTATGATAGTTTTATCGGCACTTGTTGGTTTGGCTTTGCTTGTTGGTGCAATTTTAATAATAAAGAAATGCTGCAGTGGCAATA
This sequence comes from Cryptosula pallasiana, assembly GCA_945261195.1. NCBI lineage: Eukaryota > Metazoa > Bryozoa > Gymnolaemata > Cheilostomatida > Cryptosulidae > Cryptosula > Cryptosula pallasiana. The sequence continues at coordinate 1,991,183 of OX183137.1, forward strand.
CGCATAACAAGGATAGCTCACCAGGGAGACATGGTCGCAAAAGTGTTACCTCTGTCCACTACACCAGAGATCCAGGTAATTGTTCTCGTTAAGTTAGTTCCATTATTCAACTCAACTTTTACATAAATCGTATCGTCCAAGTTTTTATTTTGGAAAACTCATAAAAACTCGCTACTTTTGTGTTAAACTCAATGGGTTTACCAAGTAGCTTTCCTTTTATGGTTTGTATTTATTGTTTATAAATACTATATGTTTCAATCTTTTCATTAACTTTTAGTAAATTATATCGTCCTGATCCTGACTGTAACAGATTTTTGTAATGAGCCATATTTCTAAGAGTGCTTTCGGATTTAATTCGCAGAAGATTTAAGTAAGGAGCTAAATGAACACATTTTAAGACATTTTAAGACATTCCAAGACGTTCTAAGATATTGTAAGGCATTCTCATTTAGTGCTAAAAACATGGCTCCTGGGGCAGTTTTGGTTTAACGAATTGAGGGTGAAGGTAAGGTAAGTGAAGTCAAAGCCATATATTACCAAAGTTGTGACAACTGGTGCTATTTTTTTGTCGAATTGAAAGTTTGCTTAGATACAACAGTGGAAAAAATGGTGGTTTGTACCATCATTGTCATGACTCTGTGACTCTATGGCTTTGCCTGAGGTCATTAAGAAACAGATTTGACACTGACTCAGTGTGCTTACCACTTGCAATCGATTGTGAGTTCAACTAACCAAAGTTTTAGTACCTTGTTTTCCCAATTTCAAATCATGACAACAGATTATGCCATATAAAGAAGCATAATAATTGGCAATATCAATATAATTAGTTGTTTTAAGAACAGGCAAATGGGCTTGCTCTAATTATAGCATGGAAATAGATGTTGTAAAAATCAACGGCTTAAATTAGTGGGCTGAATCAGACAAAAATTACGCTGGACAGCACTCATTGATGAGCGCTGGACAGCACTCATCAATGAGCCCTGGACACTGTAAATAAAAGTCTTACAAGCAGTGTATCTGAAAAAACTTTCAGGTAAACTCTAAGCGTTAGCACTAAAATCAGACTGACACTTGACAACTGACAGCAATGTGATACTAGAGCCTGCCAACAAAACAAATGACTTATGTAAATTATTTATTATTTTGCACTAAAATTAAAAGAACAGCATTGAACTTGGGCTTGCCTCAGTTTGCCAGGTTCTATTGATGAATTTCACAAAGACATTTCTTAAAACTTCATTTTTAGGACTTGAAGATAGAAGCATATTTAAAGGGTGCAAACTTGACCCAGAAATCCAGGCTAGTGTGGATAGATGCAAAATACCGCAGGGAAGCTTGAAACTAGGGAAACAGCTGGGAAAAGGAAACTTTGGACTTGTGTATAAAGGACAGCTTGTTACTCCTTCAGGAAATCTTAGGACTGTTGCTGTGAAAACTTTAAAAGGTTTGGCACTGTACTATTTTTAGCCTGTTGTTTCTCTGTAACAGAAGATGGTTATGTAAATCATAAATTATGTAGACTGGGTTCTCTTCATGGCATAACATTTATTCTACAAACTTATTAATTTGAGTGTTTCATAAAAAAAAACAGTTTTCATAAAATAAATTGAATTGTTTCTAATCAACCAAAATGGCTATTTATGTCTGACACAAGTACCAAAAAGATTTTTAGATGCAAATGGTTTTTTGATTGGTTTAACAACTTTTGTGAGAAATTAGTTCACTGGATAGCCATGTTTTTTTATTCATCGTATTTTTTCTCAGTTTTTGATAAAATATATATTTAAATAAAGTTGTGGCTCAGCATTTGTTAATTCAAAATGTAAATCAAACCAGGGCTGTTTCATAGTTATTGTTTGAGTCTTCGATGAAGAATACAATTCAGAAGATCGCAACATTTAGGTTAGATGGCTGTGATGTTTGCTAAATGGTCTTTTTCATAAAACCCCTTTAAGCAACAATGAAAAATAAACTGACCTTTGCAGAAGAGCAGGAGATGAGCTTGGAGGACATGGAAAGCTTTCTGGCCGAGGGAACTCTGATGATAGATTTTAAACATGAGAATGTTTTGTCACTTGTTGGTGTTGTGGCTGAGGAGGGAGAAAGACCTTTGGTTGTACTTCCATATATGGAGAATGGAGACTTGTGCACTTTTATCAGAAAAGACGATTTGGTATGTCGTCACTGCCCTGGGTATGCTATTCACGTATCACTCAATGTAGTAGCGTATGACACATGCATAGTTATGTATTATACAGGATATAGTGTTAGCTGACATCCTTCACTTTGGATATCAAATAGCAAATGGAATGTCATACCTAGCTAAAGAGAGATTTGTACACAGAGATCTGGCTGCCAGAAACTGCATGTAAGTAATATTCTGAATATACTTGAAATAGATAGTACCTGCACACATAAAAACTGCAAGTGTTGAATAACATCTGATTGTTGTTTCTAGGGTGGATGGCTCTTACCTAGTAAAGATTGCTGACTTTGGAATGTCCAGAGACGTTTACCAGACAGAGTATTACAGGATGGAGAGCATGAATAAACCGCTACCTATAAAATGGATGGCTGTAGAGTCGCTGACAGAAGGACGTTTTAGCACCAAATCAGATGTGGTTAGCACTGGTGTCTTTTAATCGTATAAACTGCTATTAGCTTGGGATCAACATTTAATTTAATCTCCTTTTTCTCCGGTTTCTCAGGCTTTAGGCTTAATGCAATGCAGTCGATCACTGCATATTGCAGCAGATAGTATGAGCGAGAACTTTGGATTTGGAAATTTATTAGTTATGTTTGTGTTATCTCATTTGTTGATCTTTTTCAGTGGTCATATGGTGTGACAATGTGGGAGTTGCTCACTCGTGGTAGTTCTCCTTATCCAGGGGTAAACAACTACAATGTAAAGGAGTATGTTAGTTGTGGGAAGAGATTGGACAAGCCTGCTATATGCCCACCAATCATGTCAGTGTCTTGTTACAAACCTTGAAAGTTTTTGATCTTTTTTTTCCATTTGTCTATAGATGAAGCTTCAATCAGTTGTAGGTGATTATGAGTAAGAATTTTTATGACATCATAAACTTGTCATTTGGTTTTAGATATGATATGATGTGTAAATGTTGGGAGAAAAACCCTGAAAACCGAACGTCTTTTGATGAAATTGCTGATTTTATTGGGAAATTGCTCAGAGGGGAAACAACTCCCATAGCAGGATCAGATGCATCCGCTGGATATAACTACGAGCGCAATGCAACCAAAGACATCCCTGAGGACTACCTGAATGGTGACAGAGAAGTTGGTGAAGATTACATTTTAGTGTTGAGAGATCCTACATCATTAGCCGAGACTAACTTCTATGAAAATGAAGACACGGTTGAAGTTTATACCTAAACCAAAATATACTCGGCAGATGATATTTGTCATGAACTGCTCACCTCTATAGCAGCTAGAAACCCTTTACTACACAAATGCTGTTTTTAGTTCAGCTCATAATGTTTAGAATTTCTGATTTGTTAACAAATGCAAACTTCCCTTCTATCGCTAGGCAATGCAATCTATAATATATACCACGATGCTTAGTACTATAGCCTGGTGTCTTGAAACTTTTCATACCCAAGTATGCATTTTTGGCTTAGGTGGCGATTAATTATTATTTTGCACACTCTATCACCCACCCCATATACTCAGCTGCAATATGAATAAAATTTATTTGAATTTGACTCAAACTCACTCCCACCATCAGGCTACTGATTAAATTCCAAGCTGTTGAGGTAATGCTGCCAAGCAGTTTGTTGGCTAAACGCACTTTCGCAGAAGTCTGCGGGCATCAGGTGATGTTACTGTTCAATAATTTTGTCAGGTGATTTTGTGTAAACAGCTGACACACAGCCTGATGAAAATTTTGAAAGCTTTCGATTGTATGTTCAAACTCTGCAGACAGAAAATGCAAGAGTTCTCATATTCTGGCAGCCACAGGCTGACTTGCAGCTTATACCATTCCACTCAACCATTTGAGACCTAAAGAGCATATTTTTTTCTTATTATTGCCATGTTTGATGCAAACTTGAAAAACGTAATTAACTCATCATGCTTTGTCTCAGCTTCTGATGAGTAAAAAAATAATAACGTTTTTCTCTCCGACACAAATTATCATCTTTTTCGCCGCTTCTTACAAATGATATTGCTTTGAGCATTTTTTGACCACAAGCAGTTCATTTTTTGACAGTGTTTTAGTCATTAGTCATTAAAAAACATTTAACCGTATATACAGTTTCTATGGTTACTGTTTCATATCACGGGTTGTTATATTACCAAGTGTAATGAGGTTGACTCGGCAATCCCAGTAGTTAAATACTAAAGGTCAGGGGTCAGTGCAGGTAGCATTAGTTAGACGGAGCAGGACTACAAGCCTATTGTACAGGTTTTTTCATGCTTGATGCCACCTACTCACACAACATAGAGGCTGCAGCTGTGTGTTACTTGGCTGTTTTCTTCTTTTGCCTCATGTGCCACCAAATAGTCTCTCAGTTGTCCTGCTGGCCTGTTCTGTACCATACTGGAATCAGTTTTTCATACCGGGACTACATATACTTGGAATGTGTTTCCATCTGAAAAAGAAAGCACTCATCCATTCGGGCTGAGCAGTACGATAAACAACTACTTCCTCCTAACAACAGAATAAATTGTAATTTATGTATCTTATGGTTATTCATCCAAATTTCGCAATATGTGGTTAGAGAGTATTTCATGCTCAACAATCAATTCAGTCATTCACCTGTTCGAGTAGGTGCCTGGGTAGTACATTTCAATAACTGCTCAAAGTTTTAGTAAAAAACAGATCACCAGCATTTATTGGAACTATACTTGCAGGTAAGTAATTACATTGCAAATAGCAGGATGATCAATATCCATCAAGTTTTGATGAAGCTAGTAGCACTGTAAGAATAAGCTGGAATACTGGGTTGTAAGATTCTGGTGCTTATTTACTAATGGTTGGGAATGTTGAGCGCTGCATTAAAGTACATTGTCTAAGCTGTTCATTACATAACACTACATAGTATTACATAAAATTACATAACAAATGTGGAATAACAGCATTAATGTGTCATGTAATAAAAACAAGAGAAAAATAGAAATAATTTTGCCATGAAAAAAGCATCAACCAGTGAGAATGGTTATCAGTAACTTTCAAGTGAGAGATTTGTGTTAGATATACAATTTAAAGGTGTAAGTTAGTTTTGTTACAACTTTGAAGTCGTCACGACTAATCAATCGTAAGATTTAAATATGCTGCCACCTATCGTTATTTATTAGCTACAAAAAGTATTTCTGTTGCCTTGCTGGTAAACAAATGTGTCAGTATAGAAAACTTGTTTTCCTTTAATTCATGGCTGTCATTTTCTTCTGAAAAGAAATTATTGCACCAATAATGCGCTTTGTTTGAGCTACTTCATGATCTAAACCTAATTTTTTCAGGGCCAAATGCAAGGAAAAAAGTATCTACTAAATATTCTTTTGCTGACTTTGATTGAAGAAAGCTTCACACAATCCAGTTACATGGAATGGTTGCAGCAAATAGATGATCAAATAATCAAGATTCCATCAGAACCTGATGTACGATTTCTGCAGGTTCCACTAGACATAGAGATAATCACAGACTCAGTTAATGAACAATGTGTGGAAGCAAACACTCCGTATTGTTACACACAAAACTTTTCTCAGCCCACGACTCCAAATCCATACTCTGGTTGTAGCGGGGGAGAGAGATCCCACTCCTGTTATGAGGTATCGTGTGCTCATCCAGCTCCAGAACCTCCTCTGAAAGACTACGAGACAGCTATTGTGTTTGCTGCTTCACCAAACTTGGCCTCTCCACCGATTACATCTTCTCCACAATGTGGAGTCATTGTAGATTCGAAGGTTCTTGACTTTGTAAAACCAGCTGCTCTCAAAGATCAGCCATCTTGTAATCAATCGTTGACACCATCTATTATAGTTAATGTTACCAACCCTGACCAGAATGCAACAATCTCATTCAGTGTGCAACCGAGAGTGAAACGGTAAGTGTAGAACTTCCAAGCGTTATTTGAATAGCAGATTTTGAAAGATGTTACCACCAACTTTAGTGCGACTGGTAGTAGCATAAATACCAATACCAATACACCAATACCAATGCATGTCACCTCTCAACAACAGACACAATTTGTATCAAACAAAGCTAGTTTTGTCCCAACTAGAATATCATTACTTGCGAGATGAAAAATTTGTTTCTGTCGTGCAATTGCAGTTATAATTAAATTTAATGGCTAAGAATTTTAAATTTACATAGCATAGCATCTCATTAAAAATTATTTACCTTGTCGACAACTTTAGGTGAACCAAACAACCTGAGCTCTTTCCAAATTTCAATTTTTTCAAATAAAATGCAGCAGTTTGCATTTGGGAGTAGTGCACGGCTATAGGTAGGTAGTGCTGGGAGTAGTGCACGGCTATGGGTAGGTAGTGCTGGGAGGAGTGCACGGCTATAGGTAGGTAGTGCTGGGAGTAGTGCACGGCTATGGGTAGGTAGTGCTGGGAGGAGTGCACGGCTATGGGTAGGTAGTGCTGGGAGTAGTGCACGGCTATGGGTAGGTAGTGCTGGGAGTAGTGCACGGCTATGGGGTAGGTAGTGCTGGGAGGAGTGCACGGCTATGGGTAGGTAGTGCTGGGAGGAGTGCACGGCTATAGGTAGGTAGTGCTGGGAGTAGTGCACGGCTATGGGTAGGTAGTGCTGGGAGTACTGCACGGCTATGGGTAGGTAGTGCTGGGAGTAGTGCACGGCTATGGGGTAGGTAGTGCTGGGAGGAGTGCACGGCTATGGGTAGGTAGTGCTAGTGTAAGTGTTTTATCATCCAGTGTTAACTTTATGCCCTGTTTTAAGGCATAAAGAGAATCTTAACATCGAACGTTTCAAGTTTATGTCAATGTAAACCTCAACTCATGTTGCCTGCAAACCAAAATATCAATTTGAATTCTACATAAAACTAGCAATTAGCTGCTATTCCAGCAACAACAGCTGCTCACAGCTTGGTGCAATAAAGATTTGTTTATGGCATTGTGATGATTTATTGTAGCTAATGCTTACTGTAACCATGACAACAATCACACGTCCATGAGTACTTAGTGACATTGTCATGCTAAATCAAAAGTGTTTTCTTTTGATGTTCTACGTCGTACATTTATAGCTACTTGTTAACAAAATGGAGGGCTATCTAGCAAAACAAATACTCTGATTAGTCAAAAAAAAACTTCCTTATTTTGCCAAATAATTTTCAGTTGATTTCAGAGTTGAAGGTTGTGATGCAACTACTGACTGGTTTTGTTGTTGTTTTTCTTTTTTAAAATATGATTTCATATCGAACTTTTTGAGTTTGGCTTGAACGATAAAAGCTTCCTCAAATTTCTTGCTGATGAGAAATGAAGGTTCAAGTGATGCAATATTGTTCTAGAATCCACCATTTGCATTTTTCTTGATAAAGAGATTTTTTATAATGAACACTTTTATATGAAGCACTCTTTGATACTTGAGCTCTGTGTGTTAAAAGACAATTCTCTCATACGGAGTAATGTTACAGACTGAACCATAGGTAACAACTTGTTTCGATTTTAGAGCAAAGTTTTTGTACATTAGAAAGTGGCTGAAAGATGGAACTAGCTCTGGTGGTACAGGACTTCATGTTGAAGGAAACGATGTTAAAGTATTAACAGATCTTGAATCAAGGACGTGGATAGACTACAGAGCATTGTGGGTTGATTCTTTTGTCATAATGGTAAGTATGTTAGTTCGAGATTCATAGAGTACTCACAAAAGAAAGCACTGCGGTACTCTTACAACTTATTGTTGTTCTAATCAACTCAGTTTTTGTCACAGACGCTAATTTGAAAATTACAAACATTTAAACCAGAGTTTTTATTATTCAAAATCCCTTTTATCACAATCAAGAAATAAGCATCAGTTTGCAGAAAGCTTTTTGTTGGTGGTTTTTTAAATTTGTGGCTTGTTGACTATTGAATGAGCACTGCTTGTGCAATAGGTGAGTGCGGCAGGATATGCTATCTTCTTTCAAGGACAAATAGCAATCACCATGAATGCTACAGAGTTAAGTCATATTTCTGTTGAGTTTGGTAGCAAAGACTTTAGAGGATCTATTACGAACATTACCATGTACAACGTGGTGCCAAATACCAAGTGAGTATTTCTGAGCACTCGGGGTAACTGAGGAAAGCATTTATCTACACAGTAGATATTAATATCTAGTCAACACAGCCTCAAGGGACAGAAAGCAGAGTTTGGTAAATAGATGTTATTTAATAATGTGAAATAGCCTGCATTGCGTTTAGTTTAGATATGCCTTTTTTGCAGTGAGATTTATTCTATGTACTTTAACAAGCCACCAGCCACCGACAAGTACAAACCTGAGTGTACCTGCCCAAGGGCTTATATGGACTCCTTCGGTCTGATGAGCTCCCGCTCCAGATATGTTCACCCAGGAGAGTGTTCTGATGGTTTTTCTGACTTACTTTTGCCGGCAAGTCAGCGTTACAGAGGAGTAAACAATGGAAAATGGGCAATTTTTGGACCCGAGGGTTGGGTGTCTGATTTTACTAGTGAAACAGAGATAACACTTAAAATACCTCAGCCAATGCTGGTAAGCTGTAGCTTCTTATGGGCTGCTGTGAGAAATGTGCGCTTGTGTGTTATTTTAAAACGTCATTGTGTGTTACTTTCAGGTATACATGGTCAGCGGAAGTTTTAGTGGAATTTACGGTGATCAAATACCCAAGTCTATGCAAGTAACGATTGTGGGAGGTGAAAGAAAAGGAGCGATAGTATATGTATCAAACGATTGCAAGGGTGAATATGAATTACCTCGGACAGACCTCCCTCAGTTTAAAGGCAGGCTAGCAGCTTCTTTACACCACAGAAAACGCAGAACTATACATGAAGTTTTACCAAAATGCTACAGTATGAATGATGTCATAAAATATTACTACAAAAATGACAGGTATTACTGTGTAAAATTTCTTTGTTAATCTCATTGTCGGTGTTAGTCATGGTTTGACATTAGTTCATAGTCTTGAGTTTCCGTCACAGACCTGGTCCCAGTCCCGGTCCTGGTCCCGGTCCTGGTCCCGGTCCTGGTCCCGGTCCTGGTCCCGGTCCCGGTCCCAGTCCCAGTCCTGGTTCCGGCTTCAGACCCATTCCTATTTCCGTTTGTGGTCAGAGATCAATTACAAGCTCTAAACCTAGCGATATAGTTGGTGTCATAGCCTGTGTCTTAGGGTGCCTATTGCAAAAACATGGAAAGAATGGGCGATTTGGGCTCAACAATATAAAGTGACAAGGCAGGTAATTTTGTTGATGGAGCAGATTTGATTTTGACTCAGTATGTGATTCAAGTACGATCAACGGCAATTTCAATGAGTCAAATAATCAAAATTTTACTCTTTGGCTCAATAACAGTGACAACAAGTTATGACCTACACAAGTAATATGACATCTCACAAGAACATAGTAAATAATTAAAAATAAAAGACCAAGTAAAGTTTTTCATGGAAGTTAGAAAAATTTGTACCTTTGTGGTTTAAATCACAAAAGAACTTCCTTCAAACGACACTCATCAATGAGGCCTCAATGACTGTGACAACTAGTAAAGTACTCGAAAGCAGCTGTAGTATCTGTCTTAGTTTCATTTTTATGCTGAGTGCATTAACATTTTTAGAGAAACTGTGTCTCCATTTGCAGAGGGTTTATTGAAGGGTGTAAGGCAGCCCAGTTTTAGTAGAGCTTATTTGTTATTGTTAAACTGCTTCACATTTAAAACCGTGTAGCCTGTTCGCAAACTGCAAGAAAAACGGGGCTAGTTTCCAACATCTACTTGTACTCATTGGAGGAAGCAACAAGCTATACATTTAATAAAAGCTAACATTTCACTGATTGAGAAAGCTTACATAGGTCAGATATCTTTTCAACTGATGGAGACCCGCTTCCCAGTGGTGAATAGTTAAGAAGTTAAAAAATAGTCTAATAACAAACACTTATCATTTTGTTTACCAACGCATAATAAATGATACAGCGAGCTAATAAATTCCTAAATACCCTATCCTGGGCCAGTTAAGACTGCCCACCATCAAAAATTGTTTTGGGCATTTTTCCTACCGTTTATGATGATCATCAGTAACATGCACAGTTTGACAAGTTCTACGTTAGACATCTTTTAGTTTGGCTCATGGCTACATATTCCCCTACTCCCATTATTCTTTTTTTAAGCCTTGGCTGCCTTCTCATGAGAGGTTTTGCCGCAAAACAAGTCTCTATGTTTCTCAAACTGTACGATTCTTTTTGATAATAGGAGAGACAGCAGAGACAGCAGAGTGACCCAGTTTGATATCCCAATCTTGGATCTAGACGACAGCAGCTCTCCTCTCAGTACTGCCTATGTTGGAGATGTTAGCATCAAGCTCTTTGGATACGCGGACAACATTGTGGGACCAAACACAAACTGGTACATCATCAGCAATCTAACCATAGCCACAAGGTAACAGCCACATCGTTGTTTGGTATATTATAGTTTGGATTGCTTAATGCTTATTACATAACTGTCTTTTTTTGGATGATTATCTTTCCAGTTTGTTTATTCAATTTAAATTTTGACCTGCAAAAAACTAAACATGTTTAATACATTGGTTTGATTTGCAACTAGACTCTTGTGCAAAGGGTTTTACTCTTCAGTTTTCAGCTTAATATTAACTTACAAAAAGTTGTAATCAATATCTCATAAATATCAATCGCCGAAGAATGTTAACTAACGAAAGAAATTATTTGATTCTAATTTATTGCCATTTGAATCAGTTTTTTTATCTCCGGAAAAAATGATTTTTTCGAAAATGACAAATGATTCCAGAAGTTTGTTTCAGCAGCAGCAGCAGGGCTGTCAATATAACAACACTCAACCATTGTTGTATAATTATCAAATTGCAGACCCCACTGTGGAGGGTACAACTATACCTTGATAGGAGCCCCGAAAAACATGACTGAGTACTACAACTTCCATAAACCAAATGCTAAAGCCTACACATGTCAATGCCCTCAAGGTATCACTGGAGATATGTGTGAATCTTGTGTAGAACTACCTGATATCTACAGATATATGAAAGAACCAGGTGTATGCGCTGACTGTCGCTGCTCTGATTTAACTCGCAAGGATCAACAACAATGTGATGAGAACACAGGTCAATGCTACTGTGTAGGCAATGTTGACCTTGACCTCGCTGGCAGACAATGTGTAAGTTCTGTATTTGAAAGTTGTAAGTACTTTAAGACTTCACCAAGCTATAACCTGATTGTGGATTTATGTAAAAATATTTAGTCTATGATCTTTTTACAGCACTGGTACATTAGTGACATCACTCCCCGCTACGGACCCATAGCTGGAGGTACTAGAGTGGTAATAGAAGGGGGATATCTTTATGGGTACAACATTTCATTTGATATTCTTCTAGATAGTAACGTGATCAGCTCTCTAAATAACAGGTACGGTAAAAAAAAACTGTGCAAAAGTTACACAAACTGACCATATGTTACCGTAGCAACGATGTGTATAACAATCCCAATGTAATATAACAATGTTTACAGTAGCAACTCAACGCATTTCACCTCACCCTCCTACAAAACGGCCAATACTACAGTAGACATGATTATTCAAGCAAAATCTGCCCAAGACATCGGTGCAAAGACCAAATTCTTTTCCTTTGAATACCGTCCAAACCCTATTTTACAAAACATAGAACCGAGGACAACAATATTGAGGTGAGTGAGGAAAAAATATCTAATCAGCTGTTTTTTTAATCTATATTGATTGGAGCGCAATCTTTTGTAACCACTCAATTTATTTGTTAACCTTCATTTTAGTGGGGGAAAAGCATTGACTGTTTCCGGAAAATTCCTAGACTCTGTGTTTGCTCCTCAAATGATTACCTACTTAAGACAAGCCGGCAGCGTCATCAACACATTTGTGACAGTAAGTTTGATGTTGTGCCACTACTAGCAATTCTCAGCAGCCAAACAACAACCTGGCTAATCCTTTTGACAATTTGAAGATCTAATTTTGATTTTAATTTCCATGATTAAGCAATTTCATTGGTTTCCTAGACATGTGAAGTGATATCAAGTACTACAATATATTGTCCTACAGCTAATATGTCTCTAGAAGTGAATAGTGCATTAGAGGCAGACATGTCAGCAAACAATTTCGGTAGGTAAATTTCCATTTTTTTCCAGATCATATACATGAAAAAAATGGCAAACTTATTTTATCTCACCTTGGCATTGCCAAAATTATTGTTTGAGCATATCTATTGCAGGTGTAACTGATCCTGATGTGATATCCAAGGGAACTAACAAGAGGAAAAGATCCACATCTGGTTAGTATATTTTTGATAAAGAAAGTTGAAGCTGAAACAAATTCCTATATGGTTTGGTATTTCGTAAATAAAAACTCTGAATAAAAGCTTGGTTGATATTGAAAACCATAAATGAATTTATGTTTGGTACAAAAATATTTTATTCAAGTGCGACAAAAAAGAAGTGTTTGCACTTCTCACTGTTGCAGACTCAGATGAGATATACCTGAATGGGAACAACGACATAGAGTTTACTCTTGGGTTTGTATACGATGGACACACCGACTATAATGATCTCACTCAAAGCTCAGACCCACAGCTGAGGGATCTTTCTAGGCTATACGTGTATGAAGACCCAGAGATTATGAAGTTTGAACAAGACATTGGGAAGACAGTGCTGGTGAGCTACAATGACATCATAGCAACAAATTACTCGTTTGTCTGTTATTTTATTATAAAACTGAGTTCCTTTTTTTTTAAATTTCAGCCCAGAGTAGTTTGTGGAAGCGTAAGTGAGCTCTAGTCTTTATTTCAATAAATACTATAAATTAAAATTCAGTTCATTCACAGAATGGTTTCTGTGATCAAACATTTTGAAAACTTATGTACATGTATGCGTTATTTGACTAACTTTTATTCCTATTCCTTGTGATCTGAATACTTCTCATTTTCCTAAAAAGCACTTTAGAATCACTTATTATTCAGAGAACTAATTGAGCATTTATTTAATAAATATATATATACATAAATATATGTATACTTTGTAGGCATTTAACCCTAAGCGAACTTCTACGATCAATATCCGAGGAGACAGAATGGACTACGGAGTGAGTGCTGTAGACTATACCATAGAAATAGGTGTAGAATACTGTACAGTGGTAGATCTCACTTCTAATGAAGTTATCTGTAGACCTCCTGCAGAGCAACCACAGCTAGATGGATATAACTATATCAAGCATAAAGAGAAAAAAATACCAACCGTTAAGGTGATGCCATTAAGTTATCTTTGCATGTCTCCATCAGAAAAGTTTTTATTGTTGGTATTCATATGAAAATGTATGTAAAGAGCCAAAAAAATCTCTTACCTGCAATAGAGGCCCTTGTTTCACCTCACCCCTTGCTCTGCCCCACCCCTTACTCTACCTCCACCCCTTGCTCTACCTCCACCCCTTGCTCTACCTCCACCCCTTGCTCTACCTCCACACCTTGCTCTACCTCACCCTTTGCTCTACCTCCACTCCTTGCTCTACCTCCACCCCCTACTCTACCTCAACTCCTTACTCTACCTCACCCCTTGCTCTACCCCACCCCTTGCTCTACCTCCACACCTTTCACTACCTACCCCTTTGATCTACCCCCACACCTTGCTATACCCCCACTCCTTACTCCACTCCACCCCTTTACTCAAACATTACCCTTAGTCTACGTCCACCCCTTACTCTACATCCACCCCTTGCCCTACCTCCACACCTTGCTCTACCTCCACACCTTGCTCTACCTACCCACTCGATCTACCCCCACCCCTTGCTCTACATCCACCCCTTGCTCTACCCCCACTCCTTACTCCACTCCACCCCTTTACTCAAACCTTACCCCTTAGTCTACCTCCACCCCTTACACTACTCCCACCCCTTGCTCTACCTCCACCCTTTACTATACCTCTTCCCCTTACTTTACCTCCACCCCTTGATCTACCTCCACCCCTTGCTCTACCTCCACCCCTACTCTACCCCCACTCCTTACTCTACTCCACCCCTTACTCTAACTCCACCCCTTTACTCAAACCCTTCACCTCAGTCTACCTCCACCCCTTACTCTACCCCCACCCCTTACTTTACTCCACCCCTTACTCTACCTCCACCCCTCACTGTACCTCCACCCTTTTACTCAAACCCTTCCCCTTAGTCTACCCCCACCCCTCACTCTACCTCCACCCCTTTACTCAAACCCTTCCCCTTAGTCTACCTCCACCCGTTACTCTACCTCCACCCCTTACTCTAACTCCACCCTTTACACTACTCCCACCCCTTGCTCTACCTCCACCCCTTTCTCTACTCCACCCCTTAATCTACCTCCACCCCTTACTATACCTCCACCCGTTACTCCACCTCCACCCCTTGCTCTACCTCCACCCCTACCTCTACCCCCACCCCTACCTCTACCCTACTCGTACCTCTGTCCTTCCATGCATTTCTTTCTCTTACTCTCTCCGACCCGGTTCCATATCAGACACAGTGAGTTAGTGTGCTGGCACAGGCTTCATTGGGATCTACTATGGGGATAATACCAAATAATGGTCTGCTAGTGATGTTTCCCCTAGTATTAATGAATGGAATTATGTCACCAAACAACTTGGCAACACTGAGCAATGGCGTTAAAACTACACAAGTGGTCCAGCAGTCGCTTGTACAGGAGTTTATAACTCTTTCATTTCAGCTCAATAGAAATGGCATATAGCAAATGAACAAACTGAGAGACAGGCAGACAGATGGCTACTTTTCTTATTTATACGTATTATAGGCTGAACACTCTTTGACTTACCTGGTTCAGTCTTAAAACCTTGCTAAAAATTTTGATGACATATTTTGTATAGCATTGGATGGCAAGCCAGGCCAGTCTTATCCGCATTGACTATTATGTTTGGTGTAACATGATACAATGGTGACTGACTGCTAATATGAGATTTACCTTCTATCTTGTAGGTTTTGGTGGGCAATATCCAAATATCAGTAGGCCATATATACTACATTACTAATATATGGACATACAACACTGCATTTAGAGTTAGTATGATAGTTCTTATAGCAGTTCTCTCTCTGGTAACAGTTGTTGTGGTTGTCTGTCTACTGGTGAGGAGGTCTGACAGGAAGTCAACTCGCTACAAGACAGAAACGGGTAAATAATCAAATGTAGTATCAGTTTGATTATACAATTTATATAAGTGAATCACTTTCTTACCGAGCAAAAATTGCCGGATACGAATTAATTTTTAGTATTCGATTAAAATCACATTTGAGCTTGAAAGTACCCTTAGGGCTGCTGTTTATTTGAAGCCTGTGCTGCTATACATTTTTGGTTGATGAAATGAATCCAAAGTATTTCAACTCAAATCGTAATTTTGTTTGAAAATAAATAGTATAGTTAGACATTTGATTTCACCAATCACTATTTTTCACAAATAATTAATTTTTCACAAAAAATTAAATTTTCATCAAAATATGTATGGGCGCTTAGTTTTCAAAATAAAACTATAGCACTAAGTAGCAGTGCATCAGTAATAGTAGCTTTATCAGCTTCCTCTGTGAAAATATTAAAAACCTTTTAAATATTGGCAATATTTTGGCGACTCTTTCTCACCCAAAGAAGTTAAATTTTCGGTAATTAGGCTAAACAAAATGTTGCACAAATAAATGAAATTGTCAACAAATAAGTATCTGCTGCACAAAAATGGTGAAGTGTATTTTGGGAGCACTACAAAACAGTATCTTCAGTATTAAACCATCAGCCCAGTTAGATATTCTTACGTTAAAATTGGTTAAAAACATTTAAGATAATCACTTAAGGTGGTAACTGTAGCAGTCACCAACACAGGTTCTATATTCCTCAAGTATATACACATACTGATCGTTTGGAGATTGAGCTAAGCAATCGAGGAGTTTCCGTCTTCTGTTTTCGATAAAAATGCTTAAGTAGTTGCTAGCATTTTTTTAAGGTTATAGCCAGGTTTTAATCAAGATCAAAAAACCGCTAGCCACTTTTTGATTAACAGGTAGTTTGACTGAAATTGCTCAAGAATGGATATTGCTGAAAATTTTAAAGTTTTGATGAGAAATTTATTTGATTACTAATAAACATCTGTCGGTATGCACACATCTAGCATAATCGTTTTTGCTACAGTTCTAGCTCTGGATAGCATTGGTTTACATTCTAGGAGATGGATCAGATGTGTTAATCAATCTGGAAGAGCATGTACTAGATGGGAACATACTAGCTAACATAGACAGGTGCAGAATTGCGCAAGAAAGAATTCATGTTGGTGAAAGACTATTTAAAGGAACCTTCGGGCCTGTGCACAAAGGGCAACTGCTCACTTCTGCCGGGAAAGTGAGGGTGGTGATGGTTAACACTATGAAAGGTTAGACTGCTTTACAAGCTACATAGTTGCACCCCTGATATCCCTTAATGTCCCCTAATGTCCCCTAATGTCCCCTAAAATCCCTTAATGTCCCCTAATGTCACCTAATGTCCCCTAATGTCACCTAATGTCCCTTAATGTCCCCTAGTGTCCCCTAATGTCCCCTGGTGTCCCCTAGTGTCCCCTAGTGTCTCCTAGTGTCTCCTAGTGTCTCCTTATGTCACCTAATGTCCTTTAATGTCCCCTAATGTTCCCTAATGTCCCCTAATGTCCCCTAATGTCCCAAGGTTACTATTGTGCATTATTCTGTAGATGTAGAAATATGGTAATAGCAAATTGACTGTTTTTCAGGTAGTAAACACGCCAGTGTAGCAGACATAGAAAACTTTCTGGCAGAAGGAACTTTGATGATAGATTTTAAACATGAGAATGTTTTGTCACTTGTTGGGGTTGTGGCTGAGGAAGGAGAGAGACCTTTGGTTGTACTTCCATATATGGAGAATGGAGACTTGTACACTTTTATCAGAAAAGACGATTTGGTAGTTATTAAATCTACACTCTCTGATATATTAGTAACTTTAACTTACAGATTTGTTTACATCTTGTCAATTAAAAACTTCATGTAGCAAAAGTTTTTGACAAATAGGTGTTGGTTATTTCCTGGCAGCATGTGTTGATATTATTGCACTAACCATTGCACTAACCATTGCACTAACCATTGCACTAACCATTGCACTAACCATTGCACTAGCCATTGCACTAACCACTGCACTAACCATTGCACTAGCCATTACACTAACTATTGCACTAACCATTGCACTAACCATTGTACTAACCATTGCACTAACCATTGCACTAACCATTGCACTAACCATTGCACTAGCCATTGCACTAACCATTGCACTAGCCATTGCACTAACCATTGCACTAACCATTGCACTAGCCATTACACTAACCATTGCACTAACCATTGCACTAACCATTGCACTAACCATTGCACTAACCATTGCACTAGCCATTGCACTAACCATTGCACTAATCATTGCACTAACCATTGCACTAGCCATTGCACTAACCATTGCACTAGCCATTGCACTAACCATTGTTATGTGTTGTAGTATCTAGTGTTAGCTGACATACTGCACTTTGGATATCAAATAGCCAATGGAATGTCATATCTAGCTAAAGAGAGATTTGTACACAGAGATCTCGCTGCCAGGAACTGCATGTAAGTGCTGCTTATGAAACTAACACACCAACAAAACCACCCGAAACTCAGCAGCATTTCAATGCACAGAGCGAAGTTTGTGTAATTGCTGTAAATAAAATGCATCAGCATGAACTCTGTTATACATAATTTTTTGAAGCGCAAACCAGCCAAGTTAACCATTACATTAAAATTAGTGAGTTACTGAATTGCTAAGCTGTTTACTTTTTAGCATTAGCTTTTTCTTAGAACAAAACTTGCGCAGATGAGTGACATGTTGTCACCATTAATCAGCCTCAACAAGCAAAAGCAATCTATCATTTGTTATTTTCTGTTGGTTTTTGAAGGTTTTATTTATTTATTGGTTGTGGTTTTCTTATTTAATTTTAAACATGAGAATGCTTAACACAGCAGCTTTGGAATGGTAATTATACCAGCAATAATCTTTTCATCATAGCAACTTTTATCATGTTTCAAACTAAAAATTTGCAAAGTTTTGTCTTGAACATTTTTTTCAATTTCTCCTCAGGATTTTGAGGTATTTAGTCACTTAACATTGTTATGCTGATGTGGGTGTGTACACAATAGTAGACTTACCAATAACAAGTTAGACTCCTAGCTATGCAAAACATTTCTCCCAAGTTTTTACAACTACGAGTAACCTTAATTGGTAGCTATTTGGAAGCCTGCTTGAAATGACTGTTTATGGCGCCTAATTTTTGCAATTCAACATTGTGGCCTTATCTCAATTGAGACTTGATAGAAACAACTGCCTTTAGTGCTCCCGTTCGTAATACTATGAGTAAAGTTTAAGAAAACACAGCTCTGCAAAATCTGTTTTGTTGTATGATTATGTAAAAAGACTAGATCAGATCGAGGTCAGATAAAACTCTGTGGTAGAGCGCCTTTTACAACCTGCTGCTAAAGCAACAAGTTTTACTTACAAACTTTGTTATAAATATTTTATTTTAAACTTATTGCAACTTGCACTAATTCGCAATAACTCGATGAATTTTTCATGAAACTAGTTGCAACTTACACTTTTTTATAGAAACCAGACACACGGCGATATATCGATAGAGATGGTTTTGTAGAGCAAATAAATATTTGTACATTAGACATCGTGGTCAAGCTCTACCACGAGACTGTGAGAAAAACCTTTCATCAAAGTTGTCAATTGACTTGTTTCTGTTATCAACCTGTTTTTTAATGATACATGTGTTGGCTCAGGTTGACATGTGAGTAATTTCTCGTATTCAATATTACCAGAACAGCCAAAGCGGCAGCGATAGACAAATGATGCTGCCAATAATATTTAGTGAGACGCAGCTAGTTCTAGCGCCAAGACAAAATGTATTAAAGCATGTTAAATGCTCCACTTAACATCTGGTTAACCATCGGTTCTATGTCTAAGCTGTAATTGTACGCCTAAACTTTCTTAGATTAACGTAGACTGTGTAACCTGCCACCTAGCTGTCCCAGGAGGTGTAAATCACATCTCGGTGTTCTTGCAGGGTAGACAGCAACTGCATTGTGAAGATCACTGGCTTCGGGATGTCCCGGAATGTTTACGAAAAAAATTATTACAAGATGGAAGATACAAATAAATCACTACCGGTGAAATGGATGGCCCTGGAATCACTGAAAGAGGGTGTATACACTACGCAGTCTGATGTAGTATGTGTCAACGTCCAGATGTTTAGACAATACATTTCAACCATAACCAGATAAACAAACAATGAAATGTCAGATACAATATACAGATTGTAACTTCCAGTTTGCCTGAACTGCACCTTTAACAACTAGTGACATTGTTGATTGTCTTCTCTCGTTATTCGGTTTGCTAGTTTTCATTCTATTTTAGAAGTTATCTACTTACAAAGTTCATGCTATCCCAATCAAGCAATTTTATATCCAATACAACTAATTGGAATGCTTTTTTTTATTTCAAATTGATTCATCTCAAACTAGCAATTTTTTCTCTCTTGGACTAACTTCACATACTTATGGTTTACTACTGATATGTAACAGAGAACACATTTCTACTTGCAGTGGGCTTATGGCATTACCTTGTGGGAGTTGTTTACTCGTGGTTGTACGCCATATGAAGGGGTAGACAATTACTGCATCAAGGAGTATATTAGTGGTGGGAAACGATTGGATAAACCATCTAATTGTCCACCAATCATGTAAGTTTTTTTCACTGATTGGTTGTAGTTGTTGTCATAAAGTGAGTTTAGCCAACCTTTACCATTCTTTTGGTAGATTAAACTGGCTTGTTACTTTTACCATTTAGATATGAGATGATGTACAAATGCTGGTTAGAGGATCCTGACAGTCGACCAGCGTTTCATGAGATCTCAGAATTTATAGGAAAGTTACTAAGAGGAGAGACAATTCCTACCACTGAACCTGATGAAGCTGCAGGACATTACCATGCCAGGAGCATAACAAAGAACATTTCTGATGAGTACTACTCAGACAAGGGTTCAAGCGCGTACTACGGCTGAGGGTGCATATTCTATTTGACAGGAGATAGCGGAAGTCTTGTACAAATTTGAGCTGCTCTCTGAGACTGAACCAAGGAATGAGCTTTAATTCTAATTTGATAAATTAATATTACATTTTGTATTCAGTGGGGTGTTTAAGGAATATAGAGGTATTTAGGTAGAGTGTTCATGGCTAATACTGGTAATCTTTCTGTATACAATCACATTAAAAAGTGTTTTCTGCCCCATTATTTTTTATATAGAACATAATGATACCATACAAATGATGAACTTTTAGTGACAATGTAGCAATCTCTCCAAGTTCCGTATACTAGTATTTTTTGACAACTGATTTTAATTTGCTGACGCACTGAGATAGCCCTCAGTAAGTATGAAAGTAGATTTAAAATATCAGGCTTTTCAACAGCTTATGGCTCCTTTTATACATGTTGATTAGCTGGTTGAGTGACATAAAGTTTGAGAGAGCTTTCGATTATTAATAACTTCTGTAGCAGAGCTAGCTCCTATATCCGTCCAGATCCAACCCTCA
Source organism: Cryptosula pallasiana (assembly GCA_945261195.1). Classification (NCBI taxonomy): domain Eukaryota; kingdom Metazoa; phylum Bryozoa; class Gymnolaemata; order Cheilostomatida; family Cryptosulidae; genus Cryptosula; species Cryptosula pallasiana. The sequence continues at coordinate 2,012,008 of OX183137.1, forward strand.
GCCCCCTATCGTCTGACTTCCTTCCACATAGTGCGTGCTAAAGTCATCCTTCACCCATTCAAGAGTTACTGATATCCAGTTAATAACAATATTTTATAGTACTACTGCTGCACAAATGGGTATAACAGTCTAGTAGTAGAAAATTTCATGTTATATAATTGCAATAAATCATAATTGTCTGAGAACAACGCAAGTTTTATTTATTTATAGCAAAAAATGTAAATTATCTTAAATAATCATCAGAGTAGCTAAAAATTGTGTTAGGTACAGTTGTTAATAAGCCAAGCCATTTTCAGTTAGCAATTTTTCAAAAAGTCCATCTTCAAACTGACAGGATTCGAATCTATTATAATGATACTTATGAAATGATTTTCTACAGATCATGTTGAAGCTGTGTTTTCTCAGCAATTTTTCTACTCGTTTCCATTCTGCATGCCTCTGGCGTATTGGAGTATAAATACAGACTTTTAACCCGCTGCTCACGTTATTGACAGCCGGGTTCAAAAGATTTATTCTCCGTTTAATCTCTAATTGAGTACATAGAGCTCAGACAGTTTTCTGATGAATTATCTACAATAAAATAGATAATAAAATGGCTTGACTGTGTGAGCTGATATCTTGATAACACAAATGAATGTCATTTTAATGTCACTGGCTGATTGCGTCTCAATCCTAAACTGTGCTAAAGACTCGTCGCTTCTTTTGAACTGAAAAAATGTATCACTAACTGAATTAAACTCATAATTAGATATCAACTCTTAATAATATTTATTGTGGCTGGTTAATTAAGTACAAAACGAAAACTACCAAATGACTATATGTCAATGGGACCACTCATAGACATAATTTCTGTTAATAATGAATTTGATTAATGTATAGGTCCACAAATTAAAATAAAAAGAAGATAACTCCCCACTTATTACAACTGTTTTAAAATGGTGTATTTGTACACAAACTTAGCAAAACTATCATTTTCATCATATTATAATAGCAGATATAGAAAGCAGCGATACACCAAACCTTTAATGCTGCCTAATTAATACATCTAAGATAATTCGGCTCGCCTTTTTATTCAACTAGCTAGCTACTTCTCAATAAAATGCTTTTTCAAGCTCTTGTGCATTAATATCGATGAAGTATCAAATTTAGCTAACTTTCACACCACCAATGGAACTAAGAGTATAATTGTACAGGCAAAGTTCTGTGCCTGTCAGACAAGTAATTCTCAGGCTACTTTGAGCGTGCTGTGATCATAGCTGTGACATCACAGGGTATCGCTTTGTCGTTTCTTCATTAGCTTTCAGTGAAGGGAGTAAAAAGCTTTTAATTTTCTGGAGAAACTAAATATCAAGTATTGCCAAACCTCAAAATGCTGCACCCTGCTAGCTGTTTCAGTTGATAGTAAGAAGTGCTGATATTTAAGATGTTTTCGACAACCTACCCGCAGGGATTACCGGTGGATTCAACGATACCATTTGGAAACCGTGTCATTGAGTAGCAAAGATTATGGCGGCGATAACAATTTAAGCTCAACGATAGGAAGCGACAAGTGAGGTAGGTAATGTCGTTGAGTACGTACGTTTATCTTTTCTAGTTTGTTTGAGGAGTATATTTGACCTTGACTCAGCGTGTGAGCCTACGGAGACTGAATGCAATTTCAGAGAGTCAATCTACTAGCACTTTGCTTTTCCAGTTTGAAATCGTGACAATACATTGTCTCATATATAAGGAATACAACAAACGGTAATTAATTTTTATTTGGAAAATAAGTAATAGGGCTCGTTTTAGCAATAGACTTTCCATAGAAGTTGTGAGAAATCAATATGCCTATCGTTTAAATCACAAAATAATTTTCATGAAACTATACTTCTTGATGAGACCTTTACGACTTTTTAGAAACTACCCTGCACATAGTGTATCTGATGGCTGAATTGACGAAGAGGTGCTACTATTTATATTTTGGAACCACATCGGTAGGCGGTGAATGCATCGATCCAGACGTTTAAATTTTATTATATGATAATAAGAAATTATGTCATTTGATCAAGATCATATGGTGAAGATATAAACGTCTCGTGTGCATTGTAGCGAGAATAATTATTTTCACATGTAACATCAACGATGTATATTGTGTCATTGAGTCATTACTGGTACTAATAATACTAATGGCGTGATGTTACGGGAAGTAGCAGATAGTGGTAGCGAGTCAGAGAATAATCAACTTTATGCTTGTTCGGTTTATTTTGAGATAATTCATTCCTGATTAACTATAACAATAACCTTTATCATCTAAACAAAATGGCACTGCTTTTTATTATTATGATCAATTTATTTATAATATATTACTATTGTATATTATAACCATAGTAATTATTAATGATAAACAATATATTAATTTGTTTTATTAACAAATAATAACAAAACAATAATACCACAAATGAACTGCTTTGAAATAAATGTCACCCACACGACTATGCAATAACTTTCTGTGGTTTATTGGTAGTGTTCAGGGCCTATGAGAATGTCTTGCAAATCAACTCTACTTTTTCCGTGGGGATGGCTTTTTGCGATCCTCTTAAAGTATTGCTACAGACACATTTGCATAAAATAAATTGAGAAAAACATTATTTACTAAATTAATTGTACAGATTGATCCAGCCTGAGAATACACCAAGTAACACCCTCAAAATTACAGCAAAAATTACCACTTTCAGGTGTTGACTGTTAATATGATTTGGGTACTTACTGTAGGGTTAGCTTCTCGGGTGCAAATAAAAGTTTCACTCAGCAATCAAAATGAATGCTCAGCCAACACAATATGTAATTGGGGTCCACACAGTAGGCACAATATGTAATTGGGGTCCACACAGTAGGGGATAACTTCACACACCATGTCAATAATTCACAAGTATTGCAATTTCTTTCATCTACTAAAATACACGGAAAGTATTCATGTGCAAGGGCTTAAAAGCATGGTGTGCGTTTTGCAATAAAAACAAACTGTTAATGCTATACGTTTACAGAGTCATGCTTGCTCATTCATGTACAACCTATGTGTCTGTGCTCAAAAGATAAATTGGTGTTTGGTTGAAGTTGATTAAAGTTCATTGTACAAAACTGGTTACAACATACTTTTGTTTCTTATCCCATACTGGAGTCCTTTGATAGAGCGCAATATTGGTACATTTCCGGGTGCGAACTGGTTTGGTAAATGAATAAGTGGCCTTTTTGAATGGTGATTTATCATGTTTATGATGCATATCTGATGTATCAAATACAAGACTAACCAACCACATCTACTGAATCATTGTTGTATAATCCGCTGTCATAAATGAGGCTAGCTTAGAGATCTCGTTACAACGTCAAACTAGCCTACCGACTGCTCAGGTAAGTTGATAGCTCAAGATTGCAATGTATTGAAATTAACTGCAATGTATTATGCAATGTAACGGTAAACTGTATCCTATTCTAAACTGTGTCAGTGAAAAATGTTGTGTAGTTTTTCTACACCCAACAATTTGGTCTTTTAGGCTGCTGGTTGAAATGAGAGCTAGGAGTTATTTGCTTTATTTTCTTTTGGTGACTTTCATCCAAAAAAATCTAACCCAGCTAAACTACCTAGAGTGGCTGCAACAAATTGATGACCAAATTCTTAAAGTTCCATCAGAACCTGAGGAGCGATTTCTGCAGGTTCCACTAAACATAGAGATAATCACAGACTCAGTTAATGAACAATGTGTGGAAGCCAACACTCCATATTGTCACACACAAAGTTCAACCCAAGCCCCAGTTGATGCCCCTAACGCTGGCTGTGGAGGAAGCCAGCCAGAGCTTTGCTCAGACGTAACCTGCAGTAGTGAAACAACAGAATCCCCTTTAAAAGAATATGAAACAAGTGTAGCGTTTACTACACCAGCATTGTATGGTGCAAACTCGATTGGCTCGAAGCTTGAGTGTGGATTAACGGTGAATCCAAATTCACTCTACTTTGGAGAAGCAGTTGTAATAACTGATCGACCACCTTCTAACTGTTCCCTAGTGCCATCAATTGTAGTGAATGTCACCAGCCATGACCAGAATGCTACCATCTCATTTAAGGTTCACTCACAAGTTGTAAGGTAGGAGTGTTACTTTACATTATTTTGTGTTGTGCGTGTTGAGTGTCAAGTAAAAGTTTCAGACAGATAATTTGTAGAAGTCATCAAACCAGCAATGATGACATTTTTTATGCAAGAAAAAGAGCATGATACATTAATCTGGCATCTATTCTTTTGGAAGCATTGCTCTGTGTGTCTCATCAAGCACACAACTGTTTGGAAGCATTGGTCTGTGTGTCTCACCAAGCACACAACTGATTGGAAGCATTGCTCTGTGTGTCTCACCAAGCACACAACTGATTGGAAGCATTGCTCTGTGTGTCTCACCAAGCACACAGCTGATTGGAAGCATTGCTATGTGTGTCTCACCAAGCACACAACTGCTTTCTTATCACCAAAAGTTCAGGGTTACTAACTAAAATAGCGATTGAGTAGTTCATGCTCTGCTGATTTATCCATGTTTCCATGGCAACGCTTGGTGGCATGCACACTTACATAAAAATGACATTAGAATTGTAATATAGGCACAAACAATTACTCATATTAGCAGCTTTATTTCTATGCTGGTAAATATTTGGATAAGCTTCAATTCTATTTTAAAAGCTCTGTGCCTGTGCCTATAAAGGGCAGGCACAGGAAATGATTGGCCTGATTATAGAGATGACAAATGACAAATAAGTAAGACATGAATATGCGAACCAACAAACAGATTATAATTAGTAAGGAATCAAATAAGTTAAAATAAGATTAAATAAATAAGGCGCCCAGAAGTGGGGGTGGAGCTCCAGAGCAATACTGCTGAGTCACGGCCCTGAAAGTGATGGTGCAATATAAGTAGAGTTCTTAGGCTGTTATAGCTTGGGATTCATGACTTATGGCGAATATATGAAAGGCAGAGTTTTGCTTACACTCCTTGCACTTGTATCAGGATATTGCTTGTGATTGCACCGAATAGCGAGATATATTGTCACTATTGTTTTACACTGGATTATTGTGAACTAATAAAATGGTTATTACTCTGAAGTATTCCGTAGTGAGTTTGAGCCGTGGGCTCTGTTACAGTTGTGGAGTTTGAGATACTCCTCTGTTGAAGCTGTTTGCTAACTAACCTCTGTTGGAGAGAGGTTTTGCTGGTGGCATTTCGGCAGGCCCCCCGAATTCCACTACAACAATACATTATTATGGCAATGGTCAGGCACTTTGTCTTCTAAACTGTTTTAGAGCAAAGTTTTTGACAATAACTGGCTTCAATGGAAATCTCTTAACGATGTTTAGCACAGAAATATCCATAGACGAGTCGGTGGTTAAGAGCAACACTGTGCCATATGTATCTGACCCCAAAGTTAGGACTTATGGTGAGGTAGTGATGGGAGACTTCACCATTGTTGTAAGTCAATGAAAACTGATAATTCATGTTTTTTATTGTCTGACCTTCAAATTAATGCAAGATTTTTTGTCCTTTATTTTCAAGGTTTGGTTATTTTGGTAAAATGAAACATCAGGTCAGTTTACTGCAGAATTTGCTACACTGAGACTCATAAATGGTGTTTAGGATGACTTGTCTGTCTCACAGGTGTTCACCACGGGTTTTGGAGTGTTCTCTAATGGTGAAATTGCCTTCACGGTGGAGACTGTCACTAACTTACCTGATTTGACTCATATATCTGTTGAGTTTGGGAGCAAAGACTTCAGAGGATCTGTTACAGACATTACCATGTACAGTGTGGTGGCAAATACCAAGTGAGTAGATACAACTTTTTGTTGTCAGTAAGAACAATTTAATGCTATTCTTCACAATGCTTTTTATTTTGCGTCACCAACATTTCTCTCCGGTAGATTAGCAAAGGTTCTGTATTTAGCTAATACTGTCAAATTTTACCAGCTCTCCAAAACTCTGTATGGTTTACATTCTGGATATTTTATATATATGTCTGATATATACAAAAATTAATTATGAATTTTGGCAATTCAACATTTTAACAGGTTTGATTTAGTTGTGGCAAAGTAATCTTGCCCTATTCTAGATATTGCAAAAATAAGAAAAATTTTGTACTATCTCAGTTCCCAAAAAAAAATTTATACATATGCTGCGGAGAAAAAGTTGCTGCCTCAAACATTAGCAGTTAATGCTGCTAAAATGATAAATGACGTTGTCGTGTGACAAGGACCGACAGAGGTGACAGGATGAAAAAAATAGCTGCAATGGACTCCATTATTTTACGCGGGAAGAGTAAATCTCACAATTAGTTGCAATAAATCAATTAAAACTTTTATATGACTATTATTTTCATATATAGCGAGTATGAAAGTTGTTTTTTTAAAATTTTTCCAACTCGGCGAGGCAATTTAGTTTTGAGCTGTAAAGTCAAATCAGCGATTCATCAAGCATAGAAGTCTACCTGCTGTCAAATAACCATGAAGTCTTAATTCTGTCTCATCATTTTGTCTCAATATACTTCTAGAAATTTTTTGTTGTGCAAGTTTTTTCCATCCCCATTATTATCATGCAAAACACATTTCAGTTCGTTTCACCGTTAATTTGATTACAAATTTTTATTTTGATATTTTTCTATTTTTGTTTACTGCAGTCTATGCACTACGGGTATAAAGTCATGTTTCTGTGAATGATAAACACAATCAGCAAATTAACCGACTGCAACATTTACAGGGAATAGTGGCCCTTCAGAAGACCCTTTATTTCTGGAATAAGCCCACAATCTATCAACAAATATATTTAAAGTTACAAGAATATTCATTGATCATTTTTTAAAACACAGTTTACAACATTTTCAGTGAGATCTATTCAATGTACTCAGGGGAGCCATTGGCCAAAGATGTTTTCCGACCAGAATGCCTTTGCCCTCGAGCTTACATGGACTCTTTTAGTCTGATGGGAGCACTAGCCTCTCCGTCAGGGTATGTCTATCCGTACATTTGTTATGATGGAGTGAGCAATTCTTACTTGTCTCACCAAATACGCTACGAAGGATTTAATAAAGGAAAGTGGGATGTGTTTGCACCAAGCGGCTGGCAGTCAGACTTCACAAGTAGAGCTAAAATAACACTTAAACTACCTCAGCCAATGTTGGTAAGTACATATGAATAATGGAAGGCATGGATGAAATATTCTCATAACCTTCCTGTTTATATTATCAACCTGTCAAATCAATATTCCGTCTATGGATGTTTCAGATATACATGGTGAGCTTTGGCATCTCTGATACTTACGGAGACAAGATGCCCAAATCGATGCAACTAAAGGTTGTTGGGGGTTTAACAAAAACCCCGACAAACGTTTACGTCTCCAAAAACTGTGAGGAGGAATACAAGCTATCTAGGACAAGACTCGCAGACTTTTCAAATGAAGAAATTTCACCAGTTTCCTTTAGCAGTAGAAGACCCAGAAGTCTATACGAGGTTTCAGCCAAATGCTACAGCATGGATGATGTCACCAAGTATTACTACCAGAGTCTCAGGTAGTTCTCTTTATTCCTTTTACTTACATTTCTTGTAACTAAGCAAACCCAAATTTATATACTTTACCAGAACTAGTTTGTCTTCTCAATAGAAAAGAAACAACTAACGTTCATTTTGATATCCCGATCCTGAGCCCAAACGAAGTTAATTATCTACTCGACGATGCATTTGTTGGAGATGTAATCATTGAAATTTTTGGACATGATGGTGGTGTCTCTGAGCAGCGTACAGACTGGTATTTTGTCAGCAATCTATATATAGCCACAAGGTAACATTAGCACAATTCTGATAGATTTAGTTCCGTAACTTTTTATGCAATTTTCGCTGCAGTTTTTTGCATTTTTTACGTCTAATTAAAACTTGCTTATATATTGATAAAAACGTTGTTAAGGTTTTATTTTCACAGACCCCACTGTGGGGGGTACAACTATACCTTAGTAGGAGCTCCAACAACCATGTCTGAGTACTACAACTTCCATAAACCAAATGCTAAAGCCTACACATGTCAATGCCCTCAAGGTATCACTGGAGATATGTGTGAATCTTGTGTAGAACTACCTGATATCTACAGATATATGAAAGAACCAGGTATATGCGCTGACTGTCGCTGCTCTGATTTAACTCGCAAGGATCAACAACAATGTGATGAGAACACAGGGCAATGCTACTGTGCAGGCAAAGTTGACCTTGACCTGGCAGGTAGACAATGTGTAAGTTCCATGTTTGCATGTTGTAAGTACTTTCAGATTTCACCAAGCTATAACCTGAAAGTAACTTTATATTGAAGTATACAATTCATTATTACAGCACTGGTACGTTAGTGACATCACTCCCCTGTACGGACCCATAGCTGGTGGTACTAGAGTGGTAATAGAGGGAGGTTTCTTCTACGGATTTGGAATTTCCTTCAGTGTTCTTCTAGATAACAGCCTAAATGTTTCGTTAAATGGCAATCAAAGGTAAGAAAACAAATACTTTTGTTCACCAAAAGAATTTAATCAACTTTTGTGATAAGTTTGGTTCATTATCAATAGAAACACTGTGTAATTTACAGGAGCGGTAACCTGGAGTTTTCAACATCGCCCTTCCACACGCCTAACACAACAGTAAATCTGGTTGTAACAGCTTCTACTGCATTAGACATTGGACCACAGTCAAAGTTTTTCCAATTTGAATACAAACCCAACCCAGTATTAGAGGACATTCAACCCCGGTCAACCATATTGAGGTAAAAAAGCATTTTTGCATATTGCAGTAGATATGTGCACCAATAAAATTGAAAGCAAAGCGTGCGCTCTTGCTTGTAGTGGAGGGAAGATTCTCACAGTTTCAGGGAAGTTCTTTGATTCTGTCTACACTCCTGAGATGATAATATACCTGAGACTAGCAGAAACCATCATGAAAACTTTTGTTACAGTAAGCTAAGGAAAATCACCACAATCACTGTTATAGTGTCAAATGCAATATACCAAGGCTATCCTCAAATGCACCAATAAAATGTCTTTATTCTCCACTAAACTTGTTAACCCCTTTTATTTACAGACATGTGAAGTGAAGTCCAGTACCATGATGTACTGTCCTACGGCCAATATGTCTGTGGAGGTAGTTGGTTTGCTGGAGGGAGAGCTGCCTACAAACTCTACAGGTCACTAAACTGACAGCTTATGGTACAGATCTAACAAATGTGGATAGTTGACTCTCCATTATTGCTGCTATATTCGCTTTCCTTTTATAGATGAAATCCAAGATCCTAGCGGCGTGTCTACTTTCCCACCAACAGCTAATTCATCCATGATCTCCATTAAAACTCTTGACAATGACACTGTGCCGGTTGAAACTAGCAGACCTCGCAGGTCTTCTTCTGGTTTGTTTCCGCCAATTTTTTTTACATTTGTTTTGCCTTGATTGTGCAAATGAAACAGATTTTCATTCGATTTTCGAAAATTACCATTTAATTGATTTAAATTTTGTTGTCTTCAATGAATGGAGAGCTGTTTTAATGAAGTTCCAATGATTTGTGAAACACTATTTTAGACTTGGGTGAAAATGCTGTGAATGGCAACAATGAAATAGATTTCACTTTGGGGTTTGTGTACGATGGCCACAAAGACTATGCTGATCTTGAACAAAGTTCAGATCCAGAACTGAGAGACATTTCTAGACTTTACGTCTATGATGACCCTGAGGTCTTTCGGTTTCAGGATGAATTAGGCCAATCTATCATGGTGAGCATCAGCGGATAGTCATTTGCACAATACTTATCATCAAATGAAAGTCAAAACCAACATTATTAATGTCGTAACAGCACTTCAAATTTAGTTACATTCCTCGGGACCTTTTTTCATATCGAAATTTTCAGTGGGTTCAGATCTTTGGCAATCTTTAAATCCAATGGCTAGAAATAATAAACTGATTGGTTGCTACCAGTAATATACTGTTAATTCTCGGCCAGTTGCTTTGCAAGCTACAGATGTGTGTGCATTTGTGACACAGGAATATAGTCCAATGCAACCTACCATAAGTATCAAAGGAGACAGAATGGACTACGGCGTGAGTGATGGAGACTATACCATAGAAATAGGTGTAGAATACTGTACAGTAATAGATCTCACTTCTAATGAGGTTATCTGTAGACCTCCTGCAGAGCAACCTCAAGCAGAAGAATATTCCTATGTCAAGTACAAGAAAATGAAAATTCCTCATGTGAAGGTAAACTTGTGTGCCTATGTGAATACAGGTTTGGTTCAATCGATGCTCTTATGTAGGCAAACCAAAGAACTCGAGCTATTAGTCTCAGGGATACATGGTTATGTTAGAAGCTAACTTGTATACAAGGGTCTGACTACCATTGTATAGAGGGTCTGACCACCATTGTTGACTGTGTTATCGTTACCTCATCCTGATGTGAATTAGTTTCTGTCAAATTAGTTACAGTCTTTAGGCAAGTATGCATATCAAAATTACTAATCAGCATATGTTACATAATTGGTTTAAGAACCTATGAGTCATATGCTAGAGGAACTCCAAAGATTTCATGTTCTTCTTTTGTAGGTTTTGGTGGGGAATATTAAAATATCAGTAGGCCATGTATACTACATTACTGATATATGGACATACAGCACTGCATTTAGAGTTGGTATGATAGTTCTTATAGCAGTTCTATCTCTGGTAACAGTTGTTGTGGTTGTCTGTCTACTGGTGAGGAGGTCCAGACAACGGATGGTGGTCACTGGCCAATACCGGCGGAGTGCAGGTATGCAGATTAAGTTGTAATTCTATGCGTACTTGCCATTTGTATATTCCATTGCTATTGCATCTGTGTTATAGTCAACAACTATTAGTTTGCTGTCCAAGTTATTGGTCAGTTTTCCAATATTTTTTTGACCTTGTCTTTCCAATTCCAGCATGGAAACAGAAGAACACTATTTATTAGTATCATTTTTGTGTATCTTTTTCTACCTTCTGTTGATAAGAGAGTGTAGCAAGGCAGGAATAAGCGCAGTGAAAGAGAGAAACAATGGGGTCCCAGTAGAGTAGCTTAGTCGATCGTCTAAATTATCATTAGAAATCCCGCCTTGCTTGACTATTATCCTGATTTGAGAAAGTTTAAGCAGTCGATATGACAAAAATGATGTGGTTAGGAAGGCTCAAGGGATCAGTAAAGCCTTTGAAACTTTTTCTTGACAAAACTTTGGTTAATTCACTTGAGAAAATTAAATCAAATATTATGTTCATAAATACTACATGGTAGGGCAATAGTTACGTATTTCGTGTTTGATTGATTTTTCCAACGGAAATAAATTAGAGCGCGCCATTTTTTTCAGCCTGTTCCACGGATGTGATGTACTGAGATGATTTATTTAAACAGTGCATTGTCATCGTCATACACTCCGTACCTTTCTACAGCTCATGAATCGTTGATTGCGGGTTTCATAAATCTAATAAAAAGCATAGATTTCTGTTAATATTAATGGCATTGTACCATTGTAACATCGGAGCAATCAGACTTTCGGTTTTTTGCCACTAGCGACATCTATAAACCAGTCAAGTTGTATTCTCTTACAACAGTTATATGTTGCAATGACTAAAAACAAAAATTCAACAAATCAATAATAATATTAATTATTATTGTTATAGATAATAATTACTACTACATCAATGCAAAAAATGAACACTTCTCTTAATGCTATAGCCCACAGATCGTTGACACCATAAACTGTAATCATTACTATTATATCGAGATGCTGCTAGCAGCAATTCGTGATGATGCTCTGTTGTTATTGTTTACTATGTGTCCCCTGTATCTACAACAGAAATATTGATTACCATACAACGGCTTTGATTTTTAACTGAATGCATAAATGCAGAACAGACAACTCCTAATTTTTAAACAAACATCTATTCTCACTATAACACTCACACAAAAGTTTCAGCTGAGCCGCAGTGTGAAAAAACCTGCTTCTTGGTTGCTAACACGGAGAAAATTTGTTTATTTATCACCATGTTGAACTAACCAAAATTAGTAAACTTGTGGTTGAAGAATGTTTGGTTACAGAAAAGGCATTGTTTTTCTTGCTTCTTGCATTGCAGAAGAGGAAGGCAGTGTGCAGCTGTGGTTTGGAGGGCAGTCACTTGATGCAAACATCCAAGCAAATGTGGATAGGTGCAGGATACCGCAAAAAAGGTTGCGTATTGGTAAGAAGTTGGGGGAAGGGAGATTTGGGTTTGTTTACAAAGGGCAACTTATTACTCCGGCTGGAAACCTGAGGACGGTGGCAGTGAAAAGTTTAAAAGGTAATATAAGCATTCGCTTATTCTCTCATGAATGTCCATATGATATGTTTTTACTCCCTTACATCTTTGGCTTTCTTCTGACAGACAGCAAAGTAACAAACTTTGAGGATGTGGAGAAATTCTTGGCAGAGCGAACTCTATCTATAGACTTTAAACACGAGAACATTTTGTCACTTGTTGGTGTTGTGGCCGAGGAAGGAGAAAGACCTTTGGTTGTACTTCCATACATGGAGAATGGAGACTTGCATACTTTTATCAGCGAATGTGATTTGGTATGTTGTTACTGCTTTGGAGTATTCTATCCACATATTACATAACGTCGTAGGATCTCGCACAGACATTGTTATATTTCGTACAGGATATTGTGTTAGCTGATATCCTGCACTTTGGTCTGCAAATAGCCAATGGAATGTCATACCTAGCTAAAGAGAGATTTGTACACAGAGATCTTGCTGCCAGGAACTGCATGTAAGCGCTGGCAGATATTTTTGGTTGTTCATTTGGTACTTTTTACTCAATCTGTTACAAAGCAGTTTACACCTGACATGATCAATTATTTACATTTGTTTGTTTTGTAGGGTTGATGAGTCTTATATAGTAAAGATATCCGGCTTTACGATGTGTAGAGATGTGTATGAAAAAGACTATTACACAAACAATATTGAAAACAAACAGCAGTTGATAAAATGGCTGGCGTGGGAGTCTCTAACAGAAGGGATACATACCACCAAATCAGACGTAGTAAGTGTTTCAACTCGCTACAATTTTGATGAAAATGACTAACAGAAACACGCAGCAATGGATATTTGTGAAATATTCAAACCTTTAATGTTTAGTCTGAGTTGCCTTGTAATCTAATGCTAAGCTTGCAACATCTTGCAGTGGTCTTTTGGAATAACAATGTGTGAGTTGTTCAATCGTGGTTGCCGGCCATATCCAGCTATACCCAACAGCAGTATGAGAGATTGGTTAAGGAAAGGTAACAGGCCAATTAGACCTCATGTCTGCCCTCCAATCATGTAAGTAGTATGAATATAGGCAGCTGACAGCATTTGAGTAATGAAAAACCTGAGTTTTCTGAAGTCACTTGTAATATGTGATGTTTTTATTGTCCAGACATCATTTAAGTAGATGTAAGGAAAACTATACATGCCGACCATTGGGTCTATGAAATTTAAGCTGTTTGATTCATTTTTCCAAAAAGAACGAGATAGATGTTTCCTTAAAGCAATAAAATTGAACATTATCTATCGACATAAACTTGTATCCTTTAGATATGAGATGATGCGCAAGTGCTGGGAGGAAGATCCAGACAACCGGCCAACATTTGAGGAGATTTCAGATTTTATAAGGAAGTTGCTCCGAGGAGAGACAATTCCTACTGTTGGGTCTGATGAAGTTGCAGCCTACAGCTATTCACGTAAACTCACACAAAAAGTGTCTGACAACTACCAGGATAAAAGTTCAACTTCTGATGATGATAATTACATAAAACCACATGCCAGTCCAAATTGAACACTTAGTTTTAGTATTCAAGACGCCCACAAAAGTTAGTTTTTGAATAGTCGCACTGATTTCATAGCTATAGAATCAATAATGCAAATTATCAAAAACTAGCGCATTGGTTCAGCTTTATGTTATTTAAATTTTGTATTCAGATCTAAAATATATCATTTTGTTGTCATACTGTAATGGATTCCGGTCTGTTACCATGGACATCCACTAGTCTCGAGTATTCTACCTCTCTCCAGAGGGGACACTGTACTGACCGACAGTGACAACTGTATAGGGCAACCGAATTACCCGGTAAGGCAAGAGCCCATGGCTCAGACAAACAGTACCGAGTAGTGTTTGCTATAATGGCTTTATTACAAAGCTGTCCTGAGGGTAATTATTCCTCTAGGTGTTTAGCAATATAAGAATACATGCTATGGCTCATTGTAATGAATGCACAGATTAACAGTGGGAGCTCTCCTTTTATAGGAGAGCTAATGAACACAAAAACATATAAGAGTCAATGCACAGGAAGTAAATGAACCAATTACATTAACTATATAAATAATCAACCAATCACAATGCAATGCAACATAACAAAGGGAGGTGCCAAGTGGCTAAGGGCGGAGTCTTTTCTCCTAATTGTCCAATGAAGGCTCCTACAGGGTTCCCAGGCTGTACATAGAATTAGGTCCATGAAGTTGGTACTTTAGGGGTAAGCACTTCCTGTTTACGACCTTGACTAAGTTCTCTGACATCTTTGCAGATCCTCGTCTAAGGCGGCCATCTTGTGCCGGCCCAGTACAGCTGTACCGGGTCGGTAGAGGTCACTACCGACCCTGCAGGGGTCAATACCGGCCCTGCTTACTATGCTACCGGCACAGTAGGACTTCCTACCCAACAGCTATTAACCAAATGCTGTGGGCAGAAGTCTAGCGCATTGCTTCGCAAGGTTTCTAGTGTAAACTACCTGTTTACTACTAGAGTGCACTGAAATCTACCACATACCTCTCTCCATTAAAGTCATAGCCTGGCTTTAATAATAAAATATCAAGAGCAGATATGTGTGGGGGTAACACCCGTACCCAGATTATATATTTGATTATATATAGTCGAGTGCTATGCCATGAGATGACATAGCACCTCTCTCCAGAGAAGGTCGCCCTTGCAGGTGACCTCCCATAACTCAACTCCTCCTGGATCATAGGGGAAGCTAGTAATCAGCTCATTTTCCTCCTCCACGGGAGGGCTTGACGCTTGTACCAATCGTATGGTAAGCTTGGGCGTCACGTTCATTTGTGAGCGTGAGTCTACAGCAACACGTGCATTACCAGTTTTATGCAACATGTCCATGGGCTGCCTATAGTGCAGCGGGGCTTGCTGTACCATAGCGTCATGTATGGGTGCGAGCAGTGGCCCTGGAAGTTCTAGTGCTGGCAGAACCTTCCTTATCTCAAGTTTAGGAGACCGCCGTTCCTTTTCTAAGGAGAGCCAGCGCCTTCTCTCCTCTTCCCACTGTACCGTGGGGGTGCAAGCAACATCCCGTGCCGGGGTGTGGTGCACTGTGCTGTGTGGCACTAAGGTTGGTGGTGAAGACGTCGTGGGACGTTCACCCTTAGCTGCCACCACAGGCTTTCTCTTTCGGTAAGCTCTGCAAGGGTAACTACTACCTTGTAACTTCTCAGTCTTCCCTGACTGAAACTCTGGAGGACCCCGGGCCGGTAGGGAGTCATCCCGGGCCGGCAGGCGGGCAGCATCAAGCGGTGGGCACTTGATATCCCGCTCTTTCTTATCTACTGCCCTTATGAGGGTGTCAGCAGTCCCAACTTGTGGGAGAGCGCATACTCTACTGTCACCAGCGCCTGGTGAGTCTAGAGGTACAGGTTTAGCATAGCTAGGTGGGCTGCCACTCCGTAGTGCTAACGGATCTCGTGGTGTGCAGTTCTCAAATAACCATTTTGAAAATGCTGCATTTAATTGCTCACCCTCTTTCTCTTTCCCTGCTAGCTTGACCTTCTCTACCTTGGTATACAGCTCTGCCGTTGGCATCGCTTCCAGTACTTCTGTGTCTGCACAGTTGGCTGATGGACCATTATCAAGGCCTGCATCCTGCAGCAAATCTGCCTTTTGGTCCTCGAGCTCTATGCATTGATCAGCCGCCATGGCTAGTTGGAGGATGGTCCTGTCACTGTCACTGCTAGGTACGAGTGGCCGGTCTGTGCTGCAGAGTTGTTTACAACTTTGTCTCACTCTGCCCGGCTTAACAGGAAGGGTTCGAGTACTGGGAGGTTTTGGCCACTTCTCCAACATCTTTAGACGGTCAGCTACAGTGATTCTGTTCACTGGAGGTTGTCGGGGAGCTCCTCGGGGTAGTCTACTTTTCTTTGTAGGGGTTGGATGGCTGAAGGGTGGCTGCCTCTTTCCAGCGGTGGGGGTCTCCTCTCTCCATCGCATGGGTGTAGCCAACGGGGGGGGAAAACACTGTTTTGCCTATAGCTCCTACAGTTGTTGTCCGATCCGGCTCAAGTCTTCTGCCATCTACCTGTGGCGGGGGGCTCTTCACAGCCTGGTACATTCCACCTGTAGTTCTCTCTACAGTGGGTGGTTGTACGGGGACATCCTCTTCTTCAGGGGTGTAAGGGGGGTCCTCCGTCAGCTCTGCTTGCTCTAGACGGACACTATCATTAAGTGGCCGCCCGTGCTTGTCTGTGCAAGGTAACACATGTCCGTCAATGATGACATGGGAGTCTGGAAACCGTAGGGCACACTCGTGTAAGGTGAGGAACGGCATGCCAATTATGGCATCTTCATTGATGTCACTAATGACGAAGTTAACGCTCGTCCTCAGTTTACGAAGCTGCAAGTTTACTTGCAGGGTACCGTAAAAGGGAATCCTAGACCCGTCAGCCATGAGTCCATGTGCCTCGCTGCGTTGCAGCGTGTCCTTCACTGACTGTGGCAATTGCTGATACAGATGCTTCGACAGCAAGTTGGTGGTGCAGCCTGTGTCAATCAACAGGGAGGCTGGTCTACCGGCTAACCTTCCAGCCAGGAAGTAGCTGGCCTGGTAAGGTCGCTCCAACGGTGGCGTTGCCATTTGTGTTCTCCTGGGGGGTTGTCCACTCTCTCCTAGAGTTGCAGGACCGTAAGGGGGTTGACGAGCTCTCCGGCTACTGTCAGTCTGTGTTCTCCTGGGGGGTTGTCCACTCTTCTTCAGAGTTACAGGACTGATGGGGGCTTGTCGAGCTGTCCGGCCGTCCTCAGCGGGCGTCTGTGCTCTCTTGGGGGGTTGTCCACTCTTCTTCAGAGTTCCAGGACTGTACGGGGTGTCAGGAGTTGTCCAGCTGCAGTCAGCGGGTGTTGACGCTCTCTTGGGGGGTTGTCCACTCTTCTTCAGAGTTCCAGGACTGTACGGGGCATCAGGAGTTGTTTGGCTTGTCCAGCGGTGGTTGGTTGCTGCCGGTTGTATCTTGGGAGGTTGTCCACTCTCTCCTAGAGTTCCAGGACTATAAGGGGTTGTGGGTGTGGTCCGGCTTGCCCAGCTGCAGTCAGCTGCCGGTGGCGCTACTGCGGGCGCCGGCCGTTTCCCGTCTGTCTGGGGTTGTTTGCAAAGTGAACTGCGCGCTGAGTTCTGGGGCAGGTACCCATCATGTGGCCTGGTTGTCCGCAGCCCCAACAGCGCGTTGCAGGCGCCGTCTCCAACTGTGGAGTGGGAGCCGCCTGTCTTGCCGCTCTCAGCGACCGTAGCTCTTCTGTCAGTAGCTTTAGGCTGTCCATGACTGTTGTCATAGGATCCGGTATGGCAGGTGTAGGGGTAAGGTGTGTCTGCTGTACGGCAGTAGCGGTGGAGACACGTTGAGACGGGCCCTTGGCAACCATCCTCATCCATTCCTCTTCCTCCTCGTCGGCATCCTCTTCCAACATCCGTACGTGTGTCTTTATCTGCATATACTCGTTGCCGGCCCTGACTGCTTCTGCTACGTCAACGGGCTGCATGGCCAACAAGTGCCTTTGCAGGTAAGCATTTCCAACTGTGGTGCTGAAGATGTCCAGCATCATCCTCTGCATGGGTCGGTGAGGTAGATCTGCGTAAGCAACGCGCACTAGGCGCTCTACTTCACTTGCATGCTCTTGGAGCGACGTCTTGTGTTGGCGGCGTAGGCTGGTCAGCCGGGACATAGCTTCCCTTTGTGTTAGCCCAAAACGTGCTCGTAGTGCAGCAAAGATACCCTGCAGATGTGGAGGCTTTCCACAGTCCAATGCTTTACCTCGTAATGCATCCCTTAGGTATAACATGGCCGTGTTCTCTGGCCACTCATTCATTTCGGCTACCCCCATGAATCTAGTGATAAAGTACTCGACGTCTCCTTCGCCGTCGAACTTTGGAGCTTTTAGCCTAGCTGGTGCATTGTCTTGGTTGGGCCTCATCATAGCCGTCAATGCTTCGGTCAATCTATCAATGGCTGTAGCTTCTGGGTTGCCAGCGGGTGCTCGACCAGCGGGTGCTCGACCAGCGCTGCGTGCTCTCTGGGTGACCATTCTTTGCAGATAGAGGAGTGATCTCAACTCAAATCTAAGAAATGGTCAGTACAACTGGATCCCGGGCCCGGTATAGGTGAGATCCGGGTCGGTAGCTGTGTTTCCAGTGGCTCTAGCAGATCTACGGGTTGGTCCAATGGATACTGTGGCAGTATCTGGCACTCCGTCGCTTGTAACAACCGTTACGAAACTTCTTGTACTGCTGCGGGGCGGAGCGAAGCTCTACGGGCCTACAGGCAGTAGTGTAGGGACACTGTAAATGGATACAGTGCCGGGGTCACTGTTACCAGCTGAGTAGCACTCCAAGCTGAATAACCACTGGTAGCTGAGTCTGTATAGCTGATACACGACTCTCTCTTCTTTTCGCACAGTGCCGGTATCTCTATGTCCAGGTCGGAGCGAACTCTACGAGCCTGTAGAAGATACGGTAGCGTCTGTACTGGACTGCTCCAAACGGAGCGAACTCTACGGTTGATGCAGACAGCCTTTAGTAGTGGATACTGTGCCGGGATAGCTGCTGCAGTTCGGAGCGCACTCAAACGAACCTGCAGAGAAATCCGGTAGTATCTTGCGTCAATTGCTCTTCAGATCTACTACTTCGGTAGATCAATTTCTTCTCCTCTCTCCAGATCTACACCCGGTAGATCACTTCTCCTTCCTCAGTGGTAGCTGGCCTGCAGTGCATTCGCAGGGCCAGAGGGTAGCGTGAAAGAGCACAGCGTGAGAAGGTACCGTTTATCCCACCGCTGCCACCAATGTAATGGATTCCGGTCTGTTACCACGGACATCCACTAGTCTCGAGTATTCTACCTCTCTCCAGAGGGGACACTGTACTGACCGACAGTGACAACTGTATAGGGCAACCGAATTACCCGGTAAGGCAAGAGCCCATGGCTCAGACAAACAGTACCGAGTAGTGTTTGCTATAATGGCTTTATTACAAAGCTGTCCTGAGGGTAATTATTCCTCTAGGTGTTTAGCAATATAAGAATACATGCTATGGCTCATTGTAATGAATGCACAGATTAACAGTGGGAGCTCTCCTTTTATAGGAGAGCTAATGAACACAAAACATATAAGAGTCAATGCACAGGAAGTAAATGAACCAATTACATTAACTATATAAATAATCAACCAATCACAATGCAATGCAACATAACAAAGGGAGGTGCCAAGTGGCTAAGGGCGGAGTCTTTTCTCCTAATTGTCCAATGAAGGCTCCTACAGGGTTCCCAGGCTGTACATAGAATTAGGTCCATGAAGTTGGTACTTTAGGGGTAAGCACTTCCTGTTTACGACCTTGACTAAGTTCTCTGACATCTTTGCAGATCCTCATCTAAGGCGGCCATCTTGTGCCGGCCCAGTACAGCTGTACCGGGTCGGTAGAGGTCACTACCGACCCTGCAGGGGTCAATACCGGCCCTGCTTACTATGCTACCGGCACAGTAGGACTTCCTACCCAACAGCTATTAACCAAATGCTGTGGGCAGAAGTCTAGCGCATTGCTTCGCAAGGTTTCTAGTGTAAACTACCTGTTTACTACTAGAGTGCACTGAAATCTACCACAATACTAATGTTAGCATTATGCGTTACTAAAAAACAGCAGAGCATTATTTTTCTGATAATCTAGAGTGAGACTCTTTGGTTATACATTAGTTTACAGTCGCGTGTTATAAATAAACGTGCAACAGCAACATTACCATTTCGCTGACGGTAAAGCGCTGTGAGATAGATAGACTACTTATTTCATGAAACACAACAATTTATCTGCTACTGCAATAGTAGCTGGATACCTGTGTAATGGACTCAGAAAGTCTACAATGTGTATTGCTAAAATAAATGGAGCAATATGCACATTTTGTATAAGCCTTTCCTTCATTTGGTCTCTTGAAACGCCTTTGGTACTGCAGGAAAACTGCAAATTTTTTTTAAACGGCTTTTTGAACAAGCTTCACAACAACTAGAATTCAGTGCATGTTTTGTTCTCATCACCATGCATAATGCTTTTATTGTTTAACTTGGATTATAAAGCTAAATTACAAATGCTGCTAAATTTTGGTCAAATTAGGCTCCAAAAGATGCCCGTGAGCATGAACGATAATAAGGTAATGCAAACTGGCACATGAATAATCCTAAATCTAACCCAACCTCAGTCCAAACATCCACATAAACTCATAAGAATGCTAATTATTATAACAAATCCACAGTGCATGTGCATGGTGCATCACATTGTATGCTAATATGCTCATTCAGGTTATTATTTGCCATAATGTCATTCGCATACTGTCTAACGTTTGTTCCAGTTTCATACCAGTTTACCGGTCACTCTCACTTAGGAGCTACTACTTACATCTAAGTAAACTTAACTTCTTTCCAAGAAAGTTAAAACCGGGCATTGTTTTGCTTGTGACTTTATTTATAACGGATAAGTGTTTTTGTACATTTTAAATGTATCAAATATTTTCGTAATCGACAAATTTTTATCTCTAACTGTTTAGCTTTTCAATTTTCCATAGCCTGAAACACTCTTGCAAAAAAATGTATTTCTGAGGAATGTAGGTTACTTTTTTTGCAGTTTATTTATTGCTGAATGCAGTCGCGAACTTCTACCAGAAATGTCTAATAAATTTTACAGAACTGGAAATTGTCAGTATCTTCAGCAGTACCATTGTTGTTGCTTTTATCACATTTAGTGCTCCCCGATCTGATTACACTGAGTGGCGGTAACAACTTAACGGCAGCATGCTAAACCTCTCACCGCATCCTGTGGCATTGATTCTGCAGTTGCTCCTTGATATAAAAGTCTCAACAGATTCCGAGAATGACCGATGTCAGCCAATGGTCTATACTGTTACCACTCTTTTATCATATCATCGTTCTAAGCAACTTCAAACAGATGGATTATTAAGAGTTTCAAGGCCCTATCCTTGTATGGGGTAATGCTGAGAGGTTATCTCTCCATGTTCAGCGATCTCTACTTGGACCTTAGTAACATACAACAAATTTATTATAGACAAGTCATACAGGGAGGCCCATTATTGCTTCTGTGTTTGATCTCAGCAGTCTTTGTGCAGAAGTTTCATTCGCCATTTAATTTTTTTATAAACTATTTATTTTTCGTATTTTGCAAAATTTTGTTGAAGCCTAAATGACTGTCACTGATTAGAATTCTTTTGGTTTACTTCATTGTTGAATGGGTCTGCTATGTCCAGGCTTAGAAACTATACTGCTCCTACATTTACCTTTAGAGCAAATAGTGGGCAATATTTGGGAGTCGCTCATTCATGTTAATTTACCTTACTCAAGAGAAGACAAATCCCATATTTAGGAATACCCTGAGCATCAAAACGTTGGAAAAGCAGCTATAGGTAACACCCAAAATAAGAAAGAACTACTTTTGAATTTAAGTTTCTGTCGTATTTGACTATCTACAGCTTTCTTACAGTACAGCTATGTGTGTCTAAATGTTTCTCTCATGGTTTCAAGTGATTAGATTTCATATTAAGCTCTGATATTCATCATTGAGCACTCTTGGCTGTACCTGACTTCAGTCATGTATGTGTGGCTATGTATACTTACATACATGTACTTCATAAATGACCAAAATTTATATGATATCTGTTTTAAAACTTCACAGCAACTTGGGGAAGAAAAACCAACTGTTACTTTTATTTTCCGAGTAACGTTTTTCCTTTTCCTTGTTATGAAACTTGGAGTAGGCACCAACATTTATCAGGTATACAGGTATTATCTGCTGTATAAGCTGGTGCCATAGAGAGAACTGTCAGAGGTAGAAGTGTGAAAGAAAGCATCCTTCCACCCCCCCCCCCCCTTTTTGCCCCTCCGACAACTTCTCTCTCCAATTTCTTGGTTATGTTCCATACATCAAGCACCGAGTATAATTTTCCCTTTTTTTAGTTTCCTTCCATTGAAATTTGACCAACAGACATTGAAAACTGCTAGTATTTTACAGTTTTAAAGCTCAAATGAACAAGAAAACCACATGAAGCCAATTATTGTGTTGCAGTTATGAGATGATGAGCAAGTTTTGCCTGAAAAACCTTGAAGATTGGCCAATTTTTTTATGAGATATCCTATTTTATCAACAAATTACTTAATGAGAACATAACTCCAAAAACAGAATCTGATGAAGCTGTATGTTGCACTTAATCAATCAAAGCAACATTTTACACCCCAAAGGTTATGCAGATAAACTTTGCATCTATTTTTATTTTACTTCCGTTGGTTTTTATTATCCAACTTCGGAATTCTCACAGTTTACAACCTAATATATTTATGTGTCTGTTATATAATTGCAAATACAAATGAAAGCAGCTTGTTTTTTAACATGGGAGTTGCGTGCTCATTAAGAAGACAATTATTGATCTTTAAATAATACTAATTGTATTACATAATATAACTTTTATTTCCTAATAAAGACTTTAACTAGTTGCTGTGCAGGAATTCTCAAATTACCACAAATCTTTCGGGTGGTACAAGTTCACCCACTCCTCTGATCTACCTGTACACGGAATGTACCGAGAGTATCATCAGTTTATACATTCAAAAAATAGCTTTCTGCAGACTATGATTTGTTTGCTACATCTTATTTAAAAATTAGGTACAATGAAGCACAGAACAAAAAGCTTAGTGACAGTCACCTTCAGTGGAAAAGAAAAAGATTTCTTCATTTACTGCATTTACATGACATAATGTGATGCCCTCTCAAGCGGTAACTTCAACCATCCTTAGCCCTCAAGTGTCACTCAACTTGGGTGAGTCAAGATAGAGTGGGCGGAGCCACGGTATGCCACACCCAACAATAAATAGTCATAAGTAATAAGGCTCATAATTAATGGTATGTTATAGACGATGACTGGTGTGGCCATTGAGTGGAGAGCTTGCTATGGAATGGTAGGCCAACTACTTACTCAACAATCTCTACTAAACAATGCTTCACGCACTCAACTATGCATGGACTGCAAGTAGTAGTGGTTCATGCCATTAGCTCGAGAGTACAATAACCGAGCTAGATTGTACAGGAAACCAAGGCTAGCTCTTCTAGTGTGTGATGAACCAGGCTTGCATTATACGTAACTGACAGCCATACGCTCTACCATGTCTAACGAAACTCTCACGAAATGTTCAAAAGCTAACTTATTTATCGCCGGTAAATATCGTGTGGTACGGAAACTGGGAGCTGGCTCGTTTGGAGAAATTTATCTCGCTGTTAACACCAGCACGGGAGAGGAAGTGGCTGTCAAAATGGAGCTCAGCTCGTCACGGCACCCTCAATTACATTATGAAAGTAAGTTGTACAAACTACTAGCTGGAGGTGTCGGTATACCGCAGGTAAAATATTATGGGCAGGAGGGAGAGCACAATGTACTGATCATGGATTTACTCGGTCCGAGTCTTGAAGACCTCTTCAACTACTGCTCCAGACGGCTAACGCTCAAGTCGACGCTTATGCTAGCTGACCAGATGCTTCAGAGGGTCGAGTTTATACACAGCAAGGGCTTCATCCATCGAGACATCAAACCAGACAACTTTCTGATGGGGGTCGGGCAGCACTGTAACAAGGTGTATGCTGTCGACTTTGGGCTCGCTAAAAAGTATAAAGACAGCCGAACCGGTCAGCATATCGCGTATCGAGAGGACAAAAGCCTGACTGGCACCGCGAGATATGCCAGTATAAATACTCACTTAGGGGTAGAGCAGAGCCGGAGGGATGACATGGAGTCACTCGGATATGTTTTCATGTACTTTTGCAAAGGTTCATTGCCATGGCAAGGACTCAAAGCAAACACAAAGAAACAAAAATACGACAGAATCAATGAAAAGAAGTTGTCCACTCCTGTGGATATATTGTGCAAGGTAAGGATGGACCCTTTGTTAGATTCTAGCTTGCCACGCGACTGAAAATTAACTGCCTACTGTTGATAAATTACATTCAATAAAGCACAAACATAGGTGGCAATTAGCAATCTGTAGTTTAGAGTGAAACTCTTCAAAACATAAAGGTTATTTATTGATGGCATTTATGTAATTTATCCGTTAGCATTACAAATAACATGCCTGTCCACAGCATGGATAAGCCGTCCACATAGTGCCATGATGTGTTACCTGCACTAAGGAAGGTGATCTGGTTTGATAGGCACCATAGGATTATCTCAGCTAAGCTAGCAACACCTTATATTAATCCACAGCCATTGTAGATTGAGATGAAAGCCTGCTAATCAGTGATAGATGCCAACAGATCAGTTGAGTTGTGGCCTTGAGAGATTAACATTCCTGGCTCTGTGCCAAGTTAGGCTCTTTCTTAGTTGGTGTCACATCAGGCAGAATGTAAAAATTCTATAGGTGCCTCTTCAAGTACCTTTGGCAATGATTCCACGATTGATACATAAGAAATGCGTATACATTGCCAAGTTTTGGTGCATTTTGGGAAGGGTATTACAATTCAGTGAGCGAGCATTTGCAGTGAGCAAAGCACTTAACACAAAATGTCTTGACATGAGGATATAAAACTATAGTTGTTGGTTCCATGAAATGTGACTACAGACTCTAACACAGCATTACCTTCAGTAGTATAAAAATAGTGCAGCATAGACCAATCCTTACATTGTTCCATTGGAAATGAAACCCAGCATCAAACTACATAAAAGTGTCCATATAAACTGCCTGCGTCACCGTTGTAAGACCTGAGGCTTTTCATTTCTTAACCAAGTTATTTATGGTAGCAGTTCCGCTGTATGTCAGGGAATATGATGTATGACCAGTTTATAGAGGCCCATATTATTACCTACAGCTTATTTATTTTTAGAACTTGGTTAGGCATAGACTAATGCTTCGTGTACATATAACGATTTTGCTTAGCGATTGGGGAAGACTCTCCCCCAAATTGCGCAATCTTTCACTACTACCCATTCTTCAGCGATTCTGGTCAAACTCGCTGTTACAAAGCAGAGCCTCCAATTTATTGTAGGATCGTTGATAGATCGGAGCGCTGAATACGACGAGACACCGTTGGAAACAAGGATAAAGTTTTTTTACGTTGTGATTGACTGATCAAGGAATCCGCTAGCAATTTTTTGATCTCAATAAAAGCCTGGCGATAACCTCAAATACAATGCTAGCGATTGCTTAGCGATTTTGCAGGAAAACAGAAATTGCGAAATCACGCAAACGCTAAGGAAATCGCTTAGTAATCGCTATATATACATGAGGTTTAAGAGCGACTTAGGGACATCACATATCTAAAGTTAGCTAGCTAGTAGATAGTTAGGGACTTAGGCTGAATGAGTGGTCTATGCTGTGTTATTACCCATAAGACTTGAGGAGGAAGTCAATACTCCATATGTTACAGGGATATCCAGCAGAGTTCGCCATGTACCTAAACTACTGCAGAGGACTGAGATTTGACGAGAAACCAGATTACATGTTCCTCAGACAGCTCTTTAGAATTCTGTTCAAAGCGCTCAACTTCCAGTATGACTACGTATTTGATTGGACGTTGCTACGACAACGAGTTCATGCAGCTAGTTTGCATAGCAAAAATTCCAAGGAGTGAGCGATCACGCCACAGACAAGAGTTGCACCAAGCGGCCTTTCCGATCGCACCAAAGGCAGAGACCTGACAAGCTGCCTTACTTTTTATAGACAAGTTATTTCTTTCAAAACTTTTTAGGGGTTAGATGAAAGGCTCCCAATACAGTATTAAACTACATAATGTTCTAAGGCTATGCGCTGTGTACAGAGCTATACCTGCAGGGAAGTACACTTATTTGTATAGTTTTCTCTACAGTGTCCGTCCATGCTTTGAGATAGTACCAGAGAGTTAAATAAACTGTTTTTCTGTCAGTTCTATTGCAATATATGATGCAAGAATACAAGAGATTTAGTGTTCCATGCATTGTTCATCCGCACATATCTATTGTTTTATTGAGCTAGTAAGTAGGTTCACCCCCCCCCCCCCCTCCCCGTCTCGTCTTTTGAAGCATGTAAAATATTTTCTTGAAGATCAAGTGCGACAAGCTCGTCAAAGAAGGGGCAGGTGTCACATCTGCCAGGGTTGACTTGATGTTTGATTCGCTAGAAGTTTTGTGCATGCTGTATTGGGTTGAGGTAATAGAAACACCAATGAAGTGATTGCAAGGTTTTTGTGTTAAAAAAATATAATAAATATTTTTCTTGGACTGCAGATACCTTTATTAGTGTATCCAGAAAATGCACTCGTGTTACAAAAAATTATCTTCACACTTTGAATGGTTTTATTGCAACAATTACTCCAGCCAGCTGCTAATTGAAACGTTCCCTTGTGTTGTCTTACTTTATGACAATTCATACCCTTCCACAGGAAATTTTTATTAAACTTGTTTGATATACAAGAGTGCAAAGTATTCAATTTAACAGTGAACAAGAAGTTGTCTTCTCAATGCCAAGGAAAGACAACTAACACAATATCCATCACAGAAATGTCAAAAATGTATGGTTTCCGTCTACCTTTCACGCCTCTCGGTGCATAAGAACTGTTGGCCACACCACATAACCCACAATGCACCATTATAACCTCCACCATATCTCCGTACCACCACCCACGGAGCCTGTTAGCTGCCACAGTCTAACTTCTCTATCTTATTACTCTCTGCCACTTCAGAGAGCTCCGCAGAACGCTTCCCCATCTTCTTGCTGCCGCCTGAAGCAACAGATAACACAGTAAGTGACATGACACTGTAGGTGACACCTCACACCAGCAGCAGCGCTGGCTGTTCACTGAACATACCCACTTATTGTAGGCTACTAACACAGGCAGTACTCACCAGCAGTAACCGTGGTGTGTACCAGCAGATAGAGCTGACAGCAGGCATTGATGGCTTCCTTCTTACTCTCATAGCTGCATGCAAAGAGCACATAACTACAGGAGCTGCCTACGACTTTAGTTGCAGGCCTCAAACAATACAGTTGCAACATTTGGTTAACATATGAAGTCAGCAACTGATGAACACAGAAATACACTCAAACCCAAATAACTTTGCCGTAAAAACTTTTCATTTGATTGAAAGAGTATTTGAGAGAAGAATTGTCCACTCCCTTTTGAAGACAAGCTTGCTAGGGGAAGTAGACAACTCTATAACTGATAACACAAACTGTATAAAAAAAGTTACATACAATCAGTCAACAAAATCCCTTACAAACCAAACGTCTTATTACTGGCACCTCTGTCATTACTTTAAATCAAATTTCATCACAAAATACGGATGTCGAAACCGATTTTCTTTGGACTGTTGTTAGTATAACAAACTCACATTTATAGTAGAAAACTACAGAATTGTTTCATTTTTCAGCTTCAGAATAATATTTGAAAAGGATTCTTCCCTAAGAAAACCCAAACTAATTTATCACCACGCGGTTTTCTTTAAATGGCCCAGTTTGATGTGTTGAAATGGTTAATAATGGAGTCATTAAAAGCAAATTGAGCTGCACAGTTTGGAATGCTGCCAACTACCAGTTACACAGGGATCACACATTGGCTATACATCACTAAATGGTGCAGTTTACAATCCAGCAGATGCTTGAATTTATTGATCTATTATCATATTATTGTCTACTTATCAATATATCCAATAACACCATGTATTGCCAGTGAGTAGGATGAAACATATTCTACACCTACCATAGAACTCTAATATTAAAGTTTATAATAACGCGCAAACTACGCTCACAGGCCAGTGAGTTACTGCTATCAAAAACTGGTAATACTAGGAGTTATCGCTACATCGAAGGCACAACTCCTAATAACTGACATTGACATTATTGAATTTGAAACTTTCACATCAGCATTATTTCTAGTAAAGAGCAGAGAGATTAAAACAGTATATAGCTATCCCACTATCACTAGCTGTATGCATATAGGTATACTTACCATGATTGAGATATGTAATCTATCCCAGCATGCCTCAGTGTACACATCGCAACTGTATCTTGTTTTCCCATCACCTGCAATCAAGCACAGTATGTAAGTATGGACCCTCTCTAGACCTATCTCTATGTAATGGTAGATCTATCTATAGAGATTATATAGATATAATCTATAGACGCTATCCATAGACACTATATAGACACTATCTATAGATAGACTATCTATAGACACTCTATAGACACTATCTATAGAGAGACTATCTATAGACACCCTATAGATACTATCTATAGACAGACACTCTATAGATAGACTATCTATAGACGCTATCCATAGACACTATATAGACACTCTATAGATACTATCTATAGACATACACTCTATAGATAGACTATCTATAGACGCTATCCATAGACACTATATAGACACTATCTATAGATACTATCTATAGATAGACACTCTATAGATACTGCCTATAAACAAGATAGAGATACACCAAGTGTTGTAATGGTTATTCCTGCAGTGCTTATGAATGTTCCCACTAGTGAGGTGGTGGCTAGTCTATGGGTGAGAGGGGGAGGGCTAGCTGGTTTCTAGGATTTCGGTGCACTCTACTATCAAATCGATGAACATCTGCTATGATTTATTTTTGGGATTCACATCGGTGGATGGCAAACGCATCGATCCAGGTGTTTACATTTTATTATACAATAGTAAGAAATAATATCCTACGATTCGGATCGGATGAAGATATAAAATTCCAGGGTGTATTGTAGCGAGCATAATTATTTTCACATTTGTAAGCAATTCATCAACGGTCGTTGATTCCTTACTGGGACTTATAGCATGTTGCTACGGGAACTGTAGCGAGTGGCAGGGAGTCAAAGAATAAACAGATTTACACTTGTCCGGTTGAAAAGTTTATTTAGAGACAATTCATTCTTGATTAACTATAACAATAGCATTTATCTTGATTGTTTTAATAAAATGGCTCTGATTTTTATTATTGTAGTGAATTTATTCACAAAACATTCGTTTATATGATAATCATAATAGTGATGAACAACATATACAATTTATATTATAAAAAAATAATGATAATATTTAATAATACTGAGAATCAACAGCTTTGAAATAAACGTCACCGGCATGGGTATATATTAATTTTGTGTGGCGGATTGGTAGTGTTCGCAACCTATGAGAATGCCTCACAAAACTAATTTTATTTTTTCGCGGAGATGGTTTTTGCGATCCACTTAAAATAATAAGAGTATTCGCGACCTGTTCGCCAAATAAAATACATAAAATAATAGGTGTTCGTAATTCAATACATCGCATATGAAACGAACATTAGTTTAGAATATCATAATTATTCAATGGAATGTTGTAGTTTACCAAACAAATCCTAAAGAAGATAACTCCTAACTTTCAAAATAATCCAAAAAATAATAAAATTTGAACTGCTATAAACTGGGATGGTTTGTGAAGCTGCCCTTCAATTTAGTAAATTTTGAACCCTTGCAATTATTTTGAATTATTTTTCAAGGATATAAAACCGGTCTATGAAAATGAAAAAAATCAACCCTCTCGTTATAATTTATTTAGAGTTCAGATTCATTCGCAACCTATGAACAATATAAATGAACACTCGCTGATTATTTTCTTTTTATTCGAAGAGCTACTTTTTGTTGACCCACGAGTTCTGAACAAAATGATTATTTATTCATTAAATTTATTGCCAGTCTGATTATTTCTATTGCAATGTGTTCGGCGAACAGAAGTCCCGAATACTCTTATTGCTATCAACCCCTTCGCATTAAATAAATCGCAAGCAATACCCATTTCTTTAATTCATTGTATGGATCAACCCATCTCGCAAATACACCTATTGCCCCCCCCCCCCTCCTCCCAATTTTCAAGTATCAACAAAGGATCATTAGAGATGACTTTATTGTAATTAGTGTAAGAAGAATGGGCCCGATTCCTCAATTTTTTTCATGATCACCGCAGATGGATCACAACATTGTGAAGCTGGTACTGCGCAGATAAAATTTTGTAAAAAATGGTCTTTTGGTATTAGGTTGCTGATTGTAGTGATTATATTATATGCATGTCTGAGTATAAAATGCAGAGGTTTATGGTCTGAGAAAACAAAATGTGGCGACTGCCCTTCCAATGTTAGGTTTCACGTGAGCTTCATTCATACCTTCTGCCACAATAACATTAAAAATGAAACGTATTACACTGTATTTTATTATTGATTATTATTAAGTTGATAATAAATTAAACAATTATAATAAGGATTTATCATCATTTATTTAACCGTTGTAGTTATTATTAATCAATAATAAAAACTGAATATTATTTGATTATAACTAAATAATGCTCAAAGTTATCTTATGATGATATGATTTTCATCAACACATTCGCACAAATATTATTGTAATTATTGTTATCTTAAAGGAATAACTAATAATAATTAATAATATTAATTATCAGATATTATTTTTGTTTGCTATTATAAATAAACTGTAATATGTTCATTTTTGATAATAATGTGGATAACTATGTATAAAAATGTTCATACTATTATTATTATTATTATTAATAACTATATTAAAAATAAATCTCGTAAAAGTTTTAATTACTCCACTATTTATCAATCACTTTATACCGGAAATAAAGAAAAAAGAATTACCGGCCTCCAAAGTGTAACGAAACTAATACATACGGAGGTTATCAAAAACCAAAATACTGGAGAAAACTAAAGGATATCCACTTGGACTTTGAAACTATTAGCTTGCCCTGCACTAACACTTTCTAGGCGCAGGTGGGTGTTTGAAAGGGGAGTGCCACATAACCCCACAAGTCAACTCGGTCCCTATACTAGGCGCTGGCTGACGAACAGCGCCACCCACATTGGCTCAGTGTAATAATGTGTAATATAACATAAAGTATATAATATTATATAACATTTTATACACGTGTACAACTTATAGAAGAACTTATAACACAACATATAATGTAACATATTATATAACATATAGTACTATGGTATCTTACTGTGTCGTACTGTGGCTCTTCCATGTGTTTATCTAGCAAATACAGGCACAGTCTATCCATCGGAGAGTTACCTTTCCTTGTATCACTGCAATACATAACACCTGTATGCGTGAAACTGAAATAGCCATCTAATAGTAAGAGCCTGAATAAACAGCCCACAAATAATGGACAGAATGAACAGACTACAAATAAGGGACAGACTAACAGTCTACAAATAATGGACAGAATGAACAGCCCACAAATAAGGGACAGACTAACAGTCTACAAATAATGGACAGAATGAACAGCCCACAAATAAGGGACAGAATAAACAGTCTACAAATAAGGGACAGAATGAACAGTCTACAAATAATGGACAGAATGAACAGACTACAAATAAGGGACAGAATAAACAGTCTACAAATGAGGGACAGAATAAACAGTCTACAAATAAGAGACAGAATAAACAGTCTACAAATAATGGACAGAATGAACAGACTACAAATAAGGGACAGAATGAACAGCCTACAAATAAGGGACAGAATAAACAGTCTACAAATAAGAGACAGAATGAACAGTCTACAAATAATGGACAGAATGAACAGACTACAAATAAGGGACAGAATGAACAGCCTACAAATAAGGGACAGAATAAACAATCTACAAATAAGAGACAGAATAAACAGTCTACAAATAAGGGACAGAATGAACAGTTTACAAATAAGAGACAGAATGAACAGTCTACAAATAAGAGACAGAATGAACAGTCTACAAATAATGGACAGACTGAACAGTCTACAAATAAGGGACAGACTGAACAGCCTATAATCGAGAGATATTTAAAGAGCGACTACGAACCAGAGGAAATGGTGAGAGGTGGAGTAGCTGACAACGCTGCCGTTGCTGCCAGTGGAGACCGCTACAGCTACTGACTCATCGTTGAAAGTAAAGAGACGCTTTGTTGAGCTGCCTGTAGCACCTACAGCAAATCAAACTGCACCGCATTACCAGACTGGTAACAGCCGACTGGTAGCAGCCGACTGGAAGCAGCCGACTGGTAACAGCCAACGGGTAACAGCCAACTGGTAACAGCCGACTGGTAACAGCCAACTGGTAGCAGCCAACTGGTAACAGCCGACTGGGAACAGCCAACTGGTAGCAGCCAACTGTTAGCAGCCAACTGGTAGCAGCCAACTGGTAACAGCCAACTGGTAACAGCCAACTGGTAACCGCCAACTGGTAACAGCCAACTTGTAACAGCATATATTACCACAATATGGTACATAACAACTAGTACATATCAACTAGTACATATCAACTAGTACATATCCCTTTAGGAGTGCATTAAAACGTGAAAACCTTTATGATGAGTTTGAGCAGAGCCAACCAAAGAGACATCCTGCTATTCTATTCTACAAGATGCATAAAACTGCACGCGCACATGGCGATCGTTTGGGGATTGTTGATTTCCCATTTTCGCAAGCATTTTATTTGAGGTTACCGCCTTGTGTACATGTAGTTTTACTGTAGTTTGGAAAGATGCTGGTAACAACCCATGCACAACATTGCGGCCATACGAGTTGTAACTGATCACAATAAAGCATTTAAATAATGACTCAGATAAATCTTTGGCTAACAAAGAGACAACATTTGATGACAAGAAGTGTATATCTAGCACACAATTTATGTTTCCTGTCTAAATATAACAGATGGAGTGGACCTAGCTGCTGCAGCCATTGCTACAGCACACGTTACCCAGGCTGATAGCCTGAAGTGTTAGCGAAAACATAATGCAGTAAAATAAGCCTACACAATATCCAGCGTGTATGCAGACACCAACCGTTATGGTTAGGTGATATCCACCGTGTATGCAGACACCAACCGTTATGGTTAGGTGATATCCACCGTGTATGCAGACACCAACCGTTATGGCTAGGTGATATACAAAGTGTATGCAGACACCAACCGTTATGGTTAGGTGATATCCACCGTGTATGCAGACACCAACCGTTATGGTTAGGTGATATCCACCGTGTATGCAGACACCAACCGTTATGGCTAGGTGATATCCACCGTGTATGCAGACACCAACCGTTATGGTTAGGTGATATCCACCGTGTATGCAGACACCAACCGTTATGGCTAGGTGATATACAAAGTGTATGCAGACACCAACCGTTATGGCTAGGTGACATACAAAGTGTATGCAGACACAAACCGTTATGGCTAGGTGATAGCTCTGTTGAGTCATGGCTTTCATCAAACCTCCATTCGCCGATGTCATTCAGCTGCATGTATATCTGACTTACTGCTTGCTCCGCCCACATCTTTCTCTTGTGCCTGACATATATATGTAATACGACTGAGTAGTTGGATGTCATGTGACACACTGTGTCATGTGTTACACCAGTGACATGTGACACACATTAGTGATTTGTGACATACACCGGTGACATGTGAGATATACCTATGACATGTGACATACACCTATGACATGTGACATTCATCGGTGACATGTGACATACATTAGTGACATGTGACACACATTAGTGACATTTTTCCCCATGAGACACTACAAAAGCGTACAACTCACCATCTATTGGATATGTACTTGACTCCATCAAAGTCTAGAGTACATCTAAACCTGCGACTTCCTTCTTCTACTTCCTGTCAAACAAACAACACCTACTGTGCATGAGATGACAAACAGACACCATTGACTGCAGGATAAACACAGGATACATCATGAGTACCTACGCAGTTGAATGAGGGCTTACACCCAGACACTGGTTTGTTTTTCTTTAGGTAGTTGTACAGGTACATCTTAGGTGTCTGGTTACCTTCTGACACTTTCCTACAGCAGAAGTCGGGCATATTAGCGGGTGACTCTGAAGCACCCCTCACTGACCTCACTTAGACTGTATAAAGTGACAACTATACATAAGAGCAGAGAAGACAACTCCTAGGATAGATAAACCTACCTGTCGTATAGATGATTGCACTCATAGCTGATCACATGACCTTCACCATCCCGGACCACCTTCACTTTCAGCCCTTTAACTGTGTCATAGTCTCTCTCGTCCATTTCTTTCTTCTTCTGTAGAGAGGCCTGGTGTTTGGTGTGGGCTTCATTGTAGTAATCCATCATACCATATATGGTACTACAAGTGGTAACCATTATATAATTATATCCTTTAATGCTTGTCTGTGTGTCTGTTGACTAGTGAAAAGTGTTAGTGAAATACCAACAATTTACATAAATCCTAATTTTAGATTTCCATTTGAGAACATATCAAATTTCAGTCGCCCCAACATCCTGTTCATAAAAGACAATGATCTATCTGCTACATAACTTCTGGAATAATCAAATGTCTAACTAGAGGGACACAATTAATATCGGAGTTGTCTGTTCAGTAAAAAATTAAACTTGCAAATTGATTGATGTTAAAAGCTGCAAGTTTCAATGCCAATGCCACACACAATGTATTACATAAACCAATTAACAACCACAGCAGTACTCAACAATAGATATACACGTACTTTACATGACAATGTCAATATGTTCAAGACAATATGTTGAATACAAGATCAGCCAGTATCCACCAGCTGGATGTGCCTACCAGTACAACAATACATAGACATAGATAGCAACATATATATTATATCAACGGGACAGAACCAATGTCTGTGGTACTGCACCATAATGGGCCGACGTTCAAAATCTCAAGATATTGACGCAATGTAGTCGATTAGCTTCTGTTGCAGGTCAAAATTGCTAAAGAACGCTGAGCTCCAAAGTAGATGTTGACAGACACTCAATGCATATAGTAGCTATTTGGTGCTTCTCTAGCACTAATGTGCATGCTCTAGTAACAGGTTGTTATTACTTCACGTGCCCGCAGCAGATGCAATGAAGCCTTCGTTTACACTAGACCCTACGGAATACCACAGAAGTTTATTACAGCTGTGGTTTGGTACTGGTCCCCACCGAGGTATCTGTTCAGACAAACACTTACACAGTGCATCCCTTCCGTATCCGTATTAAAACGCCTTGGGCCCCATTTGAGGAGTAAAAAGAGACGGAGCCAGTACCATTTGAATTGAACGGGTGGCGTATTAGCTGCAAATCTAGGTGTCCACATTTGTGCGGAGTGCGCACTTACGCTGTGGTGCGCACCAGAGTAAACGGGGCCAAAGACTGCCAAATCTAGTTGACTACTACTGTTTGGTGCACTGGGTTTTGTCTCAATAGGTTACATCAAGCACTCACTCAGGTGAACCACTCTAATGAGAATCTGTATTGGAAAATTTAAAGTGAATAAGAGTTGGTTCTAGTGGAATCTATCATGTTCACTCATCACCACTCAATGCTGAGAGTGGCCACACTAATGATCAGTCATGTTTTTAACTTGATGAAAGAAAAAATAAATACTGGTGATACTGAAACAATTTCATAACAGCCATTGTTACTATTATTATTCACGATTAAATGGTTTATCGTTTGTTGCATCACTGATTGAGATTAATCGCTGAAATTAATTAACTGCAGCGATTAATGTTTTGTTGTCTATAAAACCGACTTTCAGCGCATAACTCAACTTTAGTACTCCAAGTATGTAACTAATGAGTAATAGCAGTGAGTTGTTTCTGAGGTTGCTATGGTTACCAAAACTTGTTCTTCACACATACAAATGACGCTTTATCACGTAAAACGACGACTTTTTACATCAAAATTTTCCAGTGAAGGTTTCTATGGAGCCTTGATATATACGCATCTATACAACAGAGCTTTGGGTGAAACCACATACTAGATATCTTCAGGGCATTTAGAGGCCAGAAGTTGTGTCCCCTGCTCACTTTGTACATCAGAGCCCAAGATCTGTTGTATGCAGTACTTGGTGTTGGTCCAGTGATTATCATGGTCAATGGCCTAAAAAAGGTGGGAACGGGGATACAACGTCCCTACCACATTGATGTATAGTCCAGATGTGAGCCACGGGTTACAAAAAAGCATCTACTCACCACTTTTATGTATTCTAAAATAAGCTGTTCTTTGCTTAGCAGTCCTTCCTTACGGAATATGGAGAGGTTCCATTCAGCAGCCCTAGCAACCATCACAGAACTGGCCCCACAGGCTAATCTAAACTTTTCTATATCACTTTGTGCCTTGATCTCTCCTGAGCCCCCACTGCAACAACACAGGTACAATGGGTGTAACAACACATGGTACAATGTGTAACAATACAGTAGCAGGTTAACCATAGTGTAACTACACAATAGCAGTACTAGAGACACACATACTTAGCTATGACAGGGATGTCGAGTGCTGCAGAGACTTCCTGTATGTAACTGTACCTACATTTGTGTTTGGGTCTCTCATCCCTGGTCCTGCCGTGGATGGCCAGAGCTGCTATCCCTGCAGTGCATACAGTGTATACTACAGTACATACACAGTGTATACTACAGTACATACACAGTGTATACTACAGTACATACACAGTGTATACTACAGTACATACACAGTGTATACTACAGTACATACACAGTGTATACTACAGTACATACACAGTGTATACTACAGTACATACATACACAGTGTATACTACAGTACATCCACAGTGTATACTACAGTACATACATACACAGTGTATACCACAGTACATACACAGTGTATACTACAGTACATACACAGTGTATACTACAGTACATACACAGTGTATACTACAGTACATACACAGTGTATACTACAGTACATACACAGTGTATACTACAGTACGTACACAGTGTACCATACAGTGCGTACAAAGTGTACACTACAGTTTACACTACAATACATACACAGTGTACACCACAGTACATACACAGTGTATACTACAGTACATACACAGTGTATACTGCAGTACATACACAGTGTACACTACAGTACATACACAGTGTATACTACAGTACATACACAGTGTATACTACAGTACATACACAGTGTATACTACAGTACATACACAATGTATACTACAGTACATACACAGTGTATACTACAGTACATACACAGTGTATACTACAGTACGTACACAGTGTACACTACAGTACATACACAGTGTATACTACAGTACGTACACAGTGTACCATACAGTGCGTACAAAGTGTACACTACAGTTTACACTACAATACATACACAGTGTACACCACAGTACATACACAGTGTATACTACAGTACATACATACACAGTGTATACTGCAGTACATACACAGTGTACACTACAGTACATACACAGTGTACACTACAGTACATACACAGTGTACACTACAGTACATACACAGTGTATACTACAGTACATACACAGTGTATACTGCAGTACATACACAGTGTATACTACAGTACATACACAGTGTACACTACAGTACATACACAGTGTACACTACAGTACATACACAGTGTATACTACAGTACATACACAGTGTATACTACAGTACATACACAGTGTATACTACAGTACATACACAGTGTATACTACAGTACATACACAGTGTATACTACAGTACATACACAGTGTATACTACAGTACATACGCAGTGTATACTACAGTACATACGCAGTGTATACTGCAGTACATACGCAGTGTATACTACAGTACATACACATGTATACTACAGTACATACACAGTGTATACTACAGTACATACGCAGTGTATACTACAGTACATACGCAGTGTATACTACAGTACATACGCAGTGTATACTACAGTACATACGCAGTGTACACTACAGTACATACGCAGTGTACACTACAGTACATACGCAGTGTACACTACAGTACATACGCAGTGTACACTACAGTACATACGCAGTGTACACTACAGTACATACGCAGTGTACACTACAGTACATACGCAGTGTACACTACAGTACATACGCAGTGTACACTACAGTACATACGCAGTGTACACTACAGTACATACACAGGGTACACTACAGTACATACACAGTGTACACTACAGTACATACACAGTGTATACTACAGTACATACACAGTGTATACTACAGTACATACACAGTGTACACTACAGTACATACACAGTGTATACTACAGTACATACACAGTGTATACTACAGTACATACACAGTGTACACTGCAGTACATACACAGTGTACACTACAGCACATACACAGTGTATACTACAGTACATACACAGTGTATACTACAGTACATACACAGTGTATACTACAGTACATACACAGTGTATACTACAGTACATACACAGTGTATACTGCAGTACATACACAGTGTACACTACAGTACATGCACAGTGTACACTACAGTACATACACAGTGTACACTACAGTACATGCACAGTGTACACTACGGTACATACACAGTGTACAAGAGAAGACGACTCACCAGTAGATTGAGCCATTCTAGCAAACTCCAGTGTCTCATCTAATGTATCCAGACATCTGATCTTACAAGTGACTGGTATAGACAGGTTACTTACTAGCTCTGTCAGTATCTGCAGTGATGAGGGATACAACATAAAACCCTTTATGAAATACAATGTCGGGCAACTAAACGTATCTACGCGGGTTTAATAGGCATTTTTTGATGTCTCAATGCAATGTGTTGATTTGCGAAAGTTTGATCAACGAACGATAACTTATAGGAGTAGACGAGTGCGTACATTTTACTAAAGTTTTGCAAGAGTTGTCTTCTTGTCGTTGGTCATAATTATAGCCCAGCAATCATAAGTTTGTTAGCCTAAAATCTCAGGTTAAAAATTAGCTATTCATTGCGAGATTTTTGCTACCCTGATAACAACTACACCATGTAAATGTTATCGAAACTCAGCAAACTGCCAAATATAAATAATATTATTGACAATAATGGTGATAACAATAATAATAATGACTGTATTAAAAATAACAATGACAACAACAAACAATCACATGAATTATTAATTAATAATAATAACAATGGTGCGCTGATTTATTGTAATCAAATAGTATATTATATAAGATAAAGACAATAATATAATAGAATGAAAATTATGATATTATAATTAGCAATAATGGCAGCATTAATAATAATGACAATGTTAAAAATAATAATCTATGACATTAATAATAAGTAATAATACATCCACGAAGGACAACAAAAATCATAACTTTTGGATTTCGGGACAGTAATTGTTAACATTGTAATTCCGCAAAAGGGTAGTGCCGTAATTAGTGAGAAGACGACTCCTTTAAAAAGTGCAATAACTTTTATAGGCGTTCACTGGCCAACGTGCACAGTAAACTTGTTGATGCACGTTGAAAAAAACTGGCTACAAAGGGGCTGATAATCCCTCGAGACAGAAAATTGCTGTTGAGGATTGAATGTAAATGTTGAGCACACCGAAAACGCCTAATGTATCAGGATTCTAGAATGAAAACAATTTTACAGAAAAAGCTTTAAGAAAAACAAATAAAAGCTTTATAACTCAACAATTTGGTACAATAAATAACAGTTGCCATAAACAAAAGTTATACTACCAAAATTATTGAACAATGAAGCACTGCATTGTAAATTTTGTCCTCTCACTCACAGTGAAAAATGGTCACTTCGCGGTGATATGTTGATGTCAAATCTACTTGTCCTCGAGAAGTAGAATACACGACTGACTGAAATAAACAGTGAATCAAATTTTTTTGTCCTTGTTTTTTCACGGTGATTGATTTTACTCACCTCCTTGGCCAGCTGAGGTTGCTTGAGGAGAGCAGCGCCCATTCCTCCCTGCCAATAAATTACAAGATAATATTACCTACCGCAGGTGTAACAAGTAAACATACATGTTGATACAAGACATACTTTAGATAACACTTCTTAACATGTCAAATTAATAAAACGATGTCCGTGCAGAGATTGCAAAGAAGAAAACCACTCACTGATATAGAGAATGTTTTAGGACATCCCATGTTCACATCTATCCCAGCTACGTCTCGTTCCCTACAACAAGTGCCGTATATTTATAGCTCTTCATTTATAACAAAAATATCATTAATAGTAAAACCACTAACTTGGACGACTCCTAAAAATATTTGAAACAAAATTATACAGTAAACGGAAAGTGAGCAAGTAGATCTAACTAATAGATAATACTTTAAAATGGGGTTACATCTAATGACCGATTATTTCATTTCAACATAACTCAACTTTTGTGCATAAAATTTACTAGCTAGCAACCATTTAATCAGCCCCGTATCAAAATCAAAATACATGAATAACCGCTAGTGACAAGAAAGAAACAATTCCTTAGGTTTGGGCACAAAGCCTGTTGCATAGCACAAACCTTGTATACAAATGACCAGTAAACTTACACCATTTTAGCCACCTTCACAGCACGCTTGGGGTGGGAAGTTCCAAGCTGAAATATGACTTGACCTTGCTCAAGGGGAGAGATCTGCAAGGCTACTGAATCATCATCCATAACAAAATCTACTGTACCCAACAACTCTACAACACCGAGTTTAGTCTTGTCATATTTGAGAGACGACTTCAGAAGGTCATTTGTAGTAGGGTGGTGAAACAGCGAAGTAAACTACAGGTATGTTAGCATAGCTAGTGATATCTTCCACACAGCCAACAATACAAGTCAATTACTCAAACCCAGGCACGAAACCGTAGAAAACCAGGACTTATCAACACGGGGTCACAAGCCATTATCACTGAATAAGCACCATGCTTCAGCGAACACTCACCATTCTCGACTCTTCTGGTTTTAAGCATCCGGAAATCTATCATTTCCTACAACAAATGAAACGGCTAGTTTGTCATACCTTAGATGCAAAAATGCTTGGGGGGTACATAAGATTGCAATCGGAGACCAGATGACTTGAACCAATCTTGTGCGAATGCAAAAGCTTCGTATTACAGAGGAGAAATAGTTGGCAACAGAAGTGGACTTAACATGAATGCCGAACATAAAATTAACATTTTGAAGTAGCAATCCATGGAATTACACAATCAGTTTTCAAAGCAGGACATCAGTGGGCCAAATTATTCGACAGCAGTTTGAATGCTTCATCTTGCGTGCAATATTCAATTGTTCCGTATTGTTTCTCCAGAGAAAATCAATTTGTGGCTGACAACATGAGAATTTAATGGCTTTTGGCATGCTAAAGACTTGTGGACAGCACTCTTGTTTTTAACAATCAGCGGTTTTCACAGCGAAGATGTATTTAAGGGGGTGACACAAATATTGAAAAAATACATTAAAGGAGAATGGCCCCTCAAGTATATCAAAACAGCTTTGCTTCATGTAGCCTATCAAAGCAGCAGGTATTACTTTGCCACGCTTCATGTAGTCTATCAAAGGAAAGAAATTCTTCCACTTTTAGAATGGTAAACTGTGGATAGAAACTTTGTGGTCAACAAAGTTGCTCAGAAACATTTTAATTGATAGAGGTACTACTTGGTCTTGCTCTGTGAAACTTAGTCTCATTGGATGGTCAAGATTTAACTCACTCATGTTATACTATGATTGGATAGGCAAACTTTTGACTTTTTTATTTTTGATCGTCGATGAATGAAATAATTTTAGTCATTATACTTTCAAAACTTTTAAAGAAATGTTGTTATCCTTTTGATGGAAACTTTTGCAACTCTCTTGCAGTTTACAGGACTGAATCGTTAGGTAACTTGTCATTGCGAAGTAGGTGAGTGTAATGCAAACAACGTTTTATCATTTCTATGCAGCTTTTGTGACTATGAGAACAGCAATAGTGTCTTTTGTGACTATGAGAACAGAAATTGTGTCTTTTGTGACTATGAGAACAGAAATTGTGTCTTTTGTGACTATGAGAACAGCAATAGTGTCTTTTGCGATTATGAGAACAGAAATTGTGTCTTTTGTGACTATGAGAACAGCAATAGTGTCTTTTTTGATCAGCTTTTACTATTTATCCAATTAAGAAAGTTCATAAATGCGTTAAATTTCAAGCCTAGACTTATTCAACGTCACATTATGACTGAGAGCATTCAGTAGGACACTCTTGTAGGACACTCTAGTAGGACACTCTTGTTAGACTAGCTGAAGAGACTATTGGTTGGAGATAAGTGACAAATAAAGCACTGCCGATATCATTCATAAAATCACGATTATAAAAGATCACTCTTAGCCTACTTAGCTTAACATTGGCTTTCTAATAAATACATAGGTTGATGAAGAAAAGTTGATCATCCAACCAAAAGGCTATATTTGCCAGTAGCTAATAACTCATCCAACTTGGATAAACAACAAGAGAGAAAAATTTCAAAAGTGCAGTTAGAACCGTCCATGTTGTATTGACATTTAAGCAAAAATTACCACAAAATTCTACAATTGTGAGCTAATCTTGTAGAGAAATATAAAAAAATGGATGGTATGCTCTCTTTGCAAAATATGAGATTATGCAGTTATACTCGCATGCTCTTTGTTAGTACGACTTCAAACTTTCTTTCAATAGACGTAGATTGCAAAGAGTGCCCTCTTGGCCAATTGTATTGTACACAGTGACACTACAAGTCTTACTCTACTGACTTTCTGACTGCATCGGCAACCTGAGGTAGATAGATTTTATTATTTTTATTGCGTTATATCACGGCTATATCACTCTTACTTATTCTTGCTAGCTAATAAATAACAATAAAATTCAATTTTAGATCAGCTGCCATAACACATTTGTGATAAAATTCACCTATATTAACTTTTATTCATTCATGAAATATACAGTCAGTCGGACAAGACCATTGTTACTAGACTGGCTACTCGGCCCTATTCTTGTTTAGCATACCTAATAGTAATGAATATTATTACTATCATTATTATTGTAATAATATCACTCTATTATTTCAATTTAATATCCATTATAATTTGATGATTACTTATTAGTCTTATTATATGAGAATAACAAATAACAGAGTAATTTCAATGCCATTAAAGGGCTTAGGACAGGCTTTGCAAGACCACGCGGGTAGAGCTGTTTTCTCATCAAGCATAGTAAAACTATTGAGAAAACTCACTTGCGGCAACAAAGATGCAATGGGTTTGGAGAGATCAATGGAAGTCTACGACACCTGTCGACAGAAGGGGCTATCTGCGAGCGGCAACTTCATTGTGATATTATATAGTATATTTCAACAAGTACTAAGTCTAAATTAGCTTTTAAAAATCTCAATTATTATTATTTAGTGCATTTTAACTTTTTTCTTAGAAATATAGCAAGTATTTCAGATTTAATTATTATCATTGTTGTGAGAAAGACGTCGGAAACATAATTTCGGCAATGATTTTTTCGTCTCATATTATTATAAAATTATACTAATTTTATTGTTAATTATTTTTTCACTCGAAAAGTATCATTTTGATAAAAGTTTTCCATCAATTTTTTTATTTGGATCACAAGCACTGTCACGTGAAGGCCAGTGTGCACATAATAGCAAGC
Organism: Cryptosula pallasiana; assembly: GCA_945261195.1. NCBI lineage: Eukaryota > Metazoa > Bryozoa > Gymnolaemata > Cheilostomatida > Cryptosulidae > Cryptosula > Cryptosula pallasiana. The sequence continues at coordinate 2,055,827 of OX183137.1, forward strand.
TTACCAAAGATGAAAAAGATTGCTGAATTGAAAAAAACAGGTGCAAAAAATTAAAAACACCGTTGCAATCTCATTTTTTTGCAATCAAAACAGTCTCTGCAAAAAGCCAATATTTAGGAGGTCCTACTTCTATACGAACCAACCAAAATTTTTGAAAACTCCCTTTATAGCTCTATATAACTTGTGTCTTTGGTAAAAAGTTGTCTTGGCGAGTGCTGACTGAGTCTACAGGAATCGCCTTACTGGTGAGAGGGCAACTCCAGATAACTTTTTTGAACCCATTTCAACCTTAAAAAGTTTAAATTAAATCAAAACCTCTCCAAATTAGATGTCCTGGGACCTTTAAATTACAATATTACAACAATGCTAAAAATCACCAATATAGACCTAACATTATTATGAGCGATTATTTATTGTTATGAAAATAATAATTATCATATGTAAATATTTATATGCATGTATAATGATGAATAAAAATAATCAATATCATTATTTATAATAATTGTATAAATAAATAATACACAGCTTCTATGATTATTGTTATCATTATTTCATATCATAATAATCATCATTATAATAGCAACATATAGTTGTAAAAGGTTGTTAGATGGTGGATAAATTTATATTTTACATCTCAGCATCAAATGTGTTTTGTTTGGTAGGTAGTCTCTGATTTGGTCTACTCATAATTTACACAGCTGGTCAATGTCAATTACAATTTACAACCAACCAATTAATCAGCAGAAAACCCGTAGTGTGAGCCCACCACAGGTTCATCAAAATGGGTGCAAGGCTATGAGACGGAAATTGTATTTGATAATCAGGGAGAACGCAATGAGAATGAGAGCTTAAGGTCTACGGTCAAGGTGGAATTTCATTGAATTAACAATTGCCAACAAAACATCAAAATAATAACATTTGTTACAATGTATATGACATACCGTCTAGTCCATAATTCTATCAAAAATCCTTGTATCAAATACAACACAAGCTAGCCAATTTTTTCACAACCACCACTACCTCTCTATTTTCATTGCTAGACCTACTGTGACTTATCTAGCATTTTTCTCTGAACTCCCTAAACCCAGTCTGAACCATACACTCAACTGCAGTTACTAACCCTTATTTTTGTTTTACTATTTACATATATATATAGGGCTAACATTACATGCCTAAATATTTAGATATGGCTTGACGTGTTTTCATCTCATAGCAGCAGCTATAAACGATGCGCAATGATAGCTACAAGCCTTTGGCACATTGTTAAAAGATTGCTGCTACCTTCCTTATTATACACATTTATTTATAATATATTATTACCATAATATTGTGATAGAACTGTGTGAGAAAGTGTGAGTGTATAGATGCGCCGGGAGTTGCCCTTCCTTACCTGCCGAGATGAGATGTATCTGGATGCCTAGCAACAGAGAGACAGCCTGCGTACCTACAGATGTTGGAGCTAACCTAGCCAAGCGTAGTACAGAACCTCTACTAGGAGTTGTACCTAATTATTATCGTTGTTGTGCATTACTGTAAGGGGAACGCTAATCCTATGCATTCTTATATGTCTATGACCTGACACTTTTGGAAGCAATTTGTGTGCGCTTATTTCTGTCAGTTAATTATTTTTTGAATTAGCCAATCATATGTTATCGTTTTAGCCAATTGTATGTCTAGATTTTCAACTGCATGATTTGCATTACTCTTCTGTAAATACTGGGGCAAATCGCCCAAAGCCTTTAGAGCTCTGGAGTAGTTGTGTTAGAGTAGAACTGTTGTCAACAAATGTAACATTGCTGTTCCTCGCAATCATTAGCTGGAAGTTTAAGTCATTGTTCAACGTGTCAGGATTGTTATATATACTTTGAACATCTCTCACTGCTGTAAGTTTTGTATCTTGTTCGAAGAATATAATTATTATTGTCAACTGCAACTCTCCTTATGCTGAACACTTGCGAAGTAGAAAACAGTTGTTAAATAATTAATCACTTAGAGAATAGCTACAATCTTTGTAATTATTACAAGCTCGGCATCATTCGCTTGAAAGGTTAAGTGCTGAAGTTAACGTTAGTGAAAGTCTATCAACTGCTGAAATCTATGCACGTGCAAAGTAAGCATAATTGATAGTGTAGACGGATCTGGCTGTGTTGCGTAACAGATCCCCGTGTTTTTAGAAAACGCCTTCCGTATTGAGACGTTATAATTAATTAATTGGTTAAGTGCCTATTGTGAGCTGTGTTATACTACCGGTTAGTAGAAGCTGCAATACAGAGTTTTGTGCCTTGATACTAGTCGGCTCGCTACCATTTGCCCTGGTACTCAATATTGTAGGAAGGTTTTAGTAAACAGTGGTCCTCTGAAGGTCTTGAACATACACGTTCACGCAAATCCTTTACAATATATATAAACAAAATAATAATTACCATCATCCTACATAATAATAATAATTATTATTATTCGTCATAATAATAATTAACAGCAATGATAATAATAGAATAAATAAATAATTATATATATAATAATTATAATATAATAATAATGATCAGGGAGGAAAATAATAATTAGTGTTATAATTATTATTAACAGCAGATAGTAATTATTATTGACTGCTAATTATAATTGCAATAATTATGTTAATAATTAATAAATTATAACAACAATCAATTACTATGATAATCAACGAACAACAAATACAATAATAATAAATAATAGTAATAATGAACAAATAAATTTAATAATAATAATAATAATACATTATAATAAATAATAATTAATACTACCTGAGGTAGTATTAATTAATTAATTATTATTATAACTAAATTAATAATATATTGTTATTTATTATTATTATAATTATATATTATAATATTATTATTATTAATTTATTTAATTATTATAAATATTATTATTATGATTATTTTATTATAATTATTATTAGTAGATTATTATTTATTTACCTCAGTGTAAACAATGTCAGCACCAAATCGCAGGGCAAGGAGTCTGGAAGGAAGTGTACCAATCCTGACCATTGGAGCCAGCATAATACTATGGTGATATATTGAACAACGCGACTCATCTTTTTTGTCAGCCATGTTCATTCTGCGATTATTATTATTCATGCCACAGCTAGCTAGAGTTTTTCATCGAATTGAGGCAAGTGTTTATGACTTTGTCAAGGCCGAGTTTTGGTCAAGGACTTAGCAGGATATAAATTTCCGGCTCTCAGTTAGGTCCGACCATGAGTACGGTTTACATTCTTTTTATTTGATTTCAACGAGCGAACTGTTGGGCTGTCATTTGGAGTAAAAACTGTGGGCGCGGCCATATGACCGTATGGAATTGTGGGCGTGCATTATTGTAGTCGTGACCAACCAGGTTATGAAAAATGCCTTTCGCCGCGGTTCATGACCAATGACCTTATAGTGAGCATGCGTGTGTTTACAAACGATAATGCAAGTAAGCATGAGATTAACAACAAGCATGCTAGCTCTGTTTAGCGCATCAACCTCTTAAAAGTGCAGTTGTGGAAAAACAGTGATTATTAGGGAAACGCAGCACCATGTATTATTCACGGTATCAGCAACCAAACACGCACCTGATCTCTGTCAACAAGCTGACACAGTTCATGACTGCTCAAGCACCCAATCTAGTCATCTTGGACGTTAGCATTCCGATGCCTGGTGAGCAAAGGGATTGCTATGCAGAATTCCAACAAAGACACATACCTGGTGCTAGGTTTTTGAACCTGAAGGAGTGCAAAGAAACCGAAACAGACAACCAGTATATGCTACCAACTAGAGAAAAGTTTCAAGATTTTGTTGAGCAACTTGGTGTGAGCAGTTACTCCAAGGTGGTTGTGTACGATGCGAATGAGAAGAAGGGCATGTTCAGTTCACCCAGAGGATGGTACATGTTTCGGGTATTTGGACACAGGGAGGTGTATGTGCTAGATGGTGGATTGCAGAATTGGGTTGCTGAAGGTAAGCTGAATTCCTTAGTTGATGCAGCAAATGTTATTTATTATTATTATTAGTCCCTTTTCAATTTGCTATTGCATTATTTTTTTTATTATTATAAACTTGTAGTTGTATTTATTTTTATTAGTTATTTGTTGTTATTTTCAAATAAGACATTGAGTTTGGTCCTCCTGTTTATGAGTTTTACCGATTTTGAATATTTTCTCATACATGGATTCAGACTAACATGTATGAGTTGTCTTGTATGCTAATGCTGGGCCATGAAGAATGAAAACTTACCACTAGCTGAAAGTTATTAATAAATAAATGGGGTTAAACCTGAACTGCATGCGCCACTGATTGAAGGTAAAGAGACAGAGAGTGGAGATGCCCAGCCCTGTGACAGATCTCAGTACCCCAGCATACAGTACAATGCTGAACTGGTTTTGTCTTTGGAGGATGTGAAAAAGAACATTGAGGACTCCAAGTTTCAAGTGCTCGATGCTCGATCTCCCGGCAGATTTAATGGCACTGCACCTGAACCGAGACCTGGTAGGTGGTGTAACTAAAACAATACCATCTGTGGGTTGATTTTGAGTTGTCTTCTCACTATTTGGGTGGTTTTCTTGCAGATATAAAGCCTGGTCACATTCCCAACTCCCAATGCATGTTTTGGACTCAGTTTCTTGAGAATGGAGTTTATAAGTCACCTGAGAAAATAGCTGAGGTCTACAAGGCAGCAGGTGTAGATCCACTGGGCCCGCATGTGGCTACGTGTGGAGCAGGTACATCAGTTACGCGTACTGTTAGGACTTTTCACTCGTCTAGTTTTCATTTTTTTGACAAACAGTTAAGAGGAGTGCGTGCTGAACAGAGTGCAACTGCTGAGAGTTGCAACTTTTGATACCAAATGAACAAAACGACCTGAATATTTAATAAAAGAAAACAACTCCGACTTTGCATCGAAATAGTAAAATCACTCAAATATCGTGGTTATTGCAATTATTTTAATATATACCTGAAAGTTTCTTTTTGACAAATGAAACAGATGTAACCTTTGAGGCTGTAAAAACGTAAGTTTAAGTTTTTGTAACAGGTTCTTTTAGTAATTCAGAATGAGTATTTTGGCCTTTGACTTTTGTTGTGAAGTTTCATCCATCTTGTATGTGAACGAATCCTGCCAATTGTTACGCTGTAATATACCCAATCACGTTTTTACTTTAATGATAAATTGTGGTCTCTCCCACTTGTGGGTGGAGTTGGTTCCGATGGAGTTTTCCCCACTGGTGTTATTATCGCTGAATTGTTGACACATGAGGGAAGTTTAGCAAAAGCCAATTTGTAGCTACAGTTTTTAAGTCTTCAATCAATTCCTAATCACCTTAGGTCCTTGTAAATATATAGCTTGCTTTGTGTAGACTAATGTCTTATCTAACCACTCGTAATAATGTTTAAGTGGCTACTTCCGGCTACTTCCGGCTACTTCCGGCTAAAGCGCTTTTAGCTTCAACTCCTATGATTAATAATAATTATGTATTATAATATGGTTTATAATTGAAAAAAAAATTGTTCAATTAATTTTCCTGTGATTCCATTTCGTTTTTAACGAAATGGAGATACATGACATCATGAATATTATTGGTAGCTTGTTCTCATTAATTATTAATTGTAAAGCATCTACTCGACTTTCTTCTCACTTCTGTTGGAAGCATTGCAAACGAGCCTTCGTTTTTTAACGTGATAAAATGAACTCCGCCCTTGAGAAGCGCTAAAAAATTTCGCCATGAAACGACCGTTACTGTACGGGCAGACAACTCTCACGTAAAATACTGCCATTGCTAAACATTTTATACAGCAACGTGAGTGCAGCCAGCCGTTTCCATGCTTGAAAAACTGTTTGTTAAACTTTCCTATAAATATGGATAGTTACCTGCATCTACACTACATTTCGACCCGCTCTACCCCCTCGTTCTACCAGCCCGTTCTACCAGCCCATCATTTCTCCAATCATCTCCCCAGTTGTTTATCAGTATGGTGATTGCTGCTTTGTATAAAAGCCCTTAGAGCTTGTTTTGGATCACAAGACCAGTAAAGCTTGGTCTTTTTAAGGATATTGTTCAATCTGGGAGTTGTCTTCTCTAAGGTGTTTGTTAATACAGTTCAAACATCTTCCGGTCCTGAAAACGTCGGAAGCGCTATTAGATACGTAGATTTGGTTTCATTATAATAAATAGCAATAGTTGTCATTGAAACGTGTAAAAAAAGTTACAGAAACTAAAGTTGAAACACTCATCCCAAAATGTCCGCAGCAAACTTTTATTACAAAGAGATATACTCTTAGACTCCTAGAAGTTTTTCTTATAAATTTCATGATTTTTTATTATTGGGAAATAACAATTTTGCTCAAGTCAGTTGGTCCTCGGAAAACTACTGACTCCGCATTTGTACTCCTACCCGCGTATGCCCGATTGCAGATGGTGTAATAATCAATTGTAAATTTACGAGTAAATTTCCTGAAGTTTTGTGACGTGGCAGATAGTCCAATCATGAAATCAAAGTTGTATATTATTCTATGACATTCTGTAATAAATTAGGTCAAACATTTTTTATGCCTCAACTACGCAGTTGATTATAAAAAAGTTTTCATTGAATCGTTTTATGAAGTGTACATCGGAGTTGTCATACCAATGTAGGGGTTATAGTTTATAAAGCTGAATACTTTGTTCTTTGCAGCTAAATTAGAGCTATATATGACTCAATACCTAATAGGGATCGACTCTGCATTACTACTGTTTGATCTTACTAACTGATCACCTTGTGTTTCAGGAGTGACGGCTTGTTTCATAGCCCTAAGTAGCTACGTGTTGGGTAACTACAAGGTGCCTGTGTACGATGGGGCCTGGTGTGATTGGTTCCTGCACGCTCCTGATGACCTCAAGGTTGATGTGCCTAAATAATAGCTACTCTACCAATTAGATAATTATTGCGTTGCGCTTTTTCTATCGAGTGATATTTGTCTTTTGTTACCATATCTGGTCCTGCTCATTGGATTGAAGTGCATATACCTACTGAGGTCAGCCACTGGCCAGCACAAATCATCTAGTTTGTTTCATTTCTCATTCCTACAGTCTCAGTCTTCGTTGTATTGCAACTTGTGTAGAAATCTTTGATAAAATAAATAATTTATTGCAAAAATAAAATGTATTTCTGTTCTTGGATTGCTAGCTGTACGTGTACATTGCCCCATTTTTTAATTTGATTTGTCCTTTCAATTGTTGGTGTGCGCAAGAAGTATTTAGACATCAATTGAAGTGTTCTATTCGGCTGCTACGTGCTTTCTTCCAGTGGAGGTAACATGCTGCCAGCGTTTACCTGTAAAACAAGATATAATTAGACATTACTCAGTCTGTCACTTACACCACTGTGTGGATCATCGCGGTGTGTAACTGTTTTGGTGCAAATATTAGGAGTTGTCTGCCCCTGCACCAAACTAAATGTTCTGTGGTAAATCTGAGGAGATTACCCTTTACATGTCTATTTTTATCATTGGAAATAAATTTTGAAATTCCTAAAACATAGCCTGCAATTTTTCAATCCTATATGTTAATTTGTGAGTACTTGTGCTACATAGAGCTATGATAGAAAGTTTCACAAACACGAGGCCGGTTGCTCTATGTAAGTCTTTGGCTACTCACTCGGTTAATGGTTTCAGAAAGCCTGCGGTGGTAGCTGGGTGGTTGAGGCTTTCTCAATACTTCTGACTGTCTCCGCTGACGAGGACGGGCTTGTGTTGGGGCAGGTTTATTGGGCGGTGGCGTGGGTTGAACAGGCTCTGTGGCAGGTCCGGCCACTGGCTCTCCATCAATGAGTAGCTGCCATTGATAAAACTGCTGTTATTTATCTGACATGTGTCAACTGGAACAACCCTCACAGCAAACACGTCAAACAAGCATATCAAAAAATGTGTTGAATTGACATAAAATGGTTACTGGTTCGTCTGTCTGCTGTTCTGGTGGCGGAGACAAGGGTACAACAGCTATAGAGTGCCTTGGTTTCTCTCCAGTGATATAAGCCAACTTCTCTTTTATCTCATCACTAAGTCCATCTGGTAAACAGATTGTGTGAATTGTTGCTGCAACGTTTGGCTGATAAGTCTATGGTAATCAACACCCAAACATTACCATATATCTTCCATAAATAGCCTGTGTCTCTTAGACTCACCTGAAGGTTTAGGAATGGGTTCCGAGAGCCTCCTTTGTATATTTTGATGAGCTCGCTCTACCACTGACAGACAGTAAGTTGGAGACCATGGTCGATGTCTCTTGGATTTCTCAGGCATGTTGAACTCTCTGTACAGTTTTTGTCGAATTTCCAATGTTTTGTTTATTTTTGCACCGTTAGTTTCACTGTGCCGTCTCCTGCGGGGTGATGGCATTTCCTGTAAACAGCTTGTACTTTTACAACCCTAGAAGTTCTAACCAACTCGTTAACATCTGTACCAGAAACAACTGCATGTTGTAAAGACATGTTCAATAATATTTTTGCCGGAGTTGTCTGCTTTTGAGGAAACAACTCCACAATTTTTTTCATTTGATACTGGATACACTAGTGGTTCCTGGCATATGTACGAGCCCAGACCCTATTATTGTTGATAGGTCATATTGCTCATCATTTAAATGGCGGATATTGTCTAATACTTTTCTACAAAGCATTGATGAATTATTTGCTTTTACCAAGCTTAGCCGTGTTTAACTTTTTGTAGTTTTTCTTTTCTAGTAATGCTTTTTACAAATAACATAATAATTAATATTTAAATGATTCAAATCAGTTTTTTATATATTTAATTAAGATTTTCATATGCAACTATTTTAATTCAAAACTTTATAAAGTTATTATTATCCACTTTGACTGCCCTAAGTAAAATCACAGATCACTTTGCTAGTTTGTGGTATCTTTTATATTAAACTTTGTGATGTTTGTCTGTTTCAAAGGCAATGTTTGCTTAAAATCAACAACTCGCATCATCCGCACAAATAGGTGCAACACAAACTATGTGTAACGGAGCGATGCTCACCTCTCCGTTATAGAATGGTGTACCAGGTAAACCTCGGTGGCTGAATGCTACAGAGCCTCTTTGAGACTGCGGATCTAGCACCGACAGCTTCTGAAAACTTCCAGAGGTTCTTCTGCTCTGTATAGCCAGTAATAGAACGTTTTCGATGTATGGAAATGGGAATGGAAATAAAGCAGGAATATGACAATATGGATTCAACGTAAACAAAACTAGACACACTGACCAAGAAGGAAGAATCAGAGCTTCTGCGCCTCGGACCAACGAGCTTCTCCGACTGAACCTTGAGGAATTCCTGAGAGTTCTTTCTGTGCTGACTCAAGTTTATCTGAAATCGACATATTTTTTATTCTTTAAGATACCGTTGAATTGATAATTTCCTCACTGGGTCATTTTTTTGACTTGGATAAATTTTTTCTGCCATGATACAAAATGGTCCATAGGGCACACGTTTTCAGTGCAAATGCAAAGTTTTCAAGACAATATTATTTTTCATACACGTTTTTAACCACAATATAAAAACATCTGCTCGCACCATATTCTGACTGAATAGAACTAGTGTTTATTCACCTTTACTTGTCTGTCAACGTGGGTGGTCTCTCTCTGCAGCGCATTTTCGTTTCTCCTGTTTTCTCTGGCGAGGTCTCCGTCTAACTCAGACATCGATGGCCGTTTCATGAGTTTTTGAAACTGCTGTTTGGTAAGGTCAGTGGTAACCGCTGCTTTCATCGCTGAAACAGTAACAGATGTTTTTTATTCTAACCCTTCCCATTGATAATCTAGTAACTTATAACATCTGTAAAACAACTGTCTCTCCGTCAAAAGTTTTTTGCTCTATTGCGCTGCCCCTCTAATCCTTATTACAAAGTAGTTTCAACCCCTTATAATCTGGTAAGAAAATCGAAAGAGCCTTGTAACTTACGCTGTGTACCCCGGCAGCGCTGCCTACCAACCTGTGCAATAATGAAGCCGAGGATGTTTGAAGAAGGTTTATAGTGATAAGAGATAACTCATCACCTGCAGCTTGTAACGATTCAAATTTATTTAAATGAAACAATAATATTGACTCTCTCGCCTGGTGCTAAGATCAGCACTAATTGAGAAACATTTGGCTAATGCTGCTTAAGCAGCGAATGGTGACCAATCACAGTGGTGTAGCCATCACCCACCACTCCAGTCAACCAAATTGGTGATAAATAGTAATTTTGGTTCCAACGATGAATATTAATTTGTTTTGATGCAAAGCGGGTCTTTGTTATTTTGGTGGTATTTTGTTGCTTTTTTATTATTTCTGGTAGAACCTACCCCATTTCTGCCCTGCTTTGGTGGGGCGCTTCAATCCGCTCGTGTATGGTTTACTGCTGCGATTATCAATACAGTATATTTTATCTGCTAACAAACAATTCGCGGCACGTCAATTGTAAATATGAGCTGGCATTATGTTTGGTGGGTTGATATTTATTGGTGCAGATAAGAGCATACAGTAAATGTTAGCTAAACAGTTGGTAAGTGTGTCACACAGAGAGAGGCTGCTGCCAGGCACCTGTAGGCAGCTCCCAAAGAGTTTGCACTCAATGATCAGTGGAAATATGCTTACGTCAGCACTTACTGTGTATGATATGGTATGCAATGCAAATTAAATGCAGAACTAGAGTTTTTGGAAAAATAATTTAATCTAGAGCTATGTTTGACACCATTTTAAGATGAAATAGTAATATTGTTTGTCCGTTGCTGATGTCATCTCTGTGCCCAAAAATAATATAAAAAGCAAAGAATCTTAACTTTTCTCACTGCTACTATTTTAGTCAGCTGTTTTATTGTTACATAATCAAACAATTTATTAAACACTATCATTAATTACCGAAAATTCCTGTGGAGCAAATCTGAGAGTAAACTTGAAGACGAGTTGCTTCTCCGATGGTAAGACAACTCCATATATTTCAAAACAACCAAAAGTCATTTATTTTATGTATTTTTTATCTAATCAAAAAATAAGTTTGTTTAAATTGAGATCGTAGTAAGTTTTTAAACAATCTGCAAACACATTTCTTTCATTTAAATGCGAATGAGCTGCGCCAAAGTGACAGGATTACATAACCTCGGTAGAAGTTGTATAACATCTATTCCCAACCACCAGCTACAGTCCTGTTGTTATAGTCATAATGTGGAACAATTTATCTCATAAAAACGTTTATGGTAGGTTGATGATCTCTTCAATTACTTATGACTTACGCACACTACCACTCATAGCGCAGCTGACAGATGTATTAGTGTGATAACTCCAACAACTAGTCAATTGGCATGTGGCCAAATCACAATTTCAAGTTTTTGATACGCTTATATGATAATCTCAGATTGAAAGCACCTTAAATCAAATATTATAGGTAAAGAGATACAACGGTAGAAAAAATGATGAGCAAAAAATGGATAAAAAAAAGTTGCAAAGATAACATTGAACAATTCTAGTGTAGTTGGCAAAGTTGATTATCTGCCTAACAGAAAAAAACAACAAAACATTCAGCTACACGACAGATCAGTAGCTTAAGAGTCAACAAGTCGTTTGATTGACAAAATTTTCACTTTTGAACTCTTAGTCGCTGGAGTAACCAATGTTGAGGTCTTGACCTTTTCCCTCTCATCTCTGAACGGTAGATCTAATGTTTCACTGCTGCTTGACTTTTTCCCATGAAAGTCTGGTACTAGAAGGCAGTTTAGTACGTTTGCATTGAGGTCTTTCCATATTTTATTATTTGGTGAACTCTTTTGTTTGTCCTTCATTAAACCATCTATTGCTGACTCGTCAGCACCTATACAGTTATCTGAGAAAGCTTTCCTGTACTGACTTATGCGTTGTGCCATGTAGTGGTGATTGCGTTTGACTCCAGCATCTATGTAGTCTACGTGTACTGAGTGTTTCAATGTGTGAAGTAGACAATGTTGTGCATCATCAGCGTCAACGTTGACATTGCAGATATCTGTCACTGCATTCACGCCGTATAGTTCTGGTAGTGATGTGCTCCTGGGCAGCTTTGCTACTTCTATAGTGTCCATGTCTATGCTGGTGTATGTCACACTTTTGCTTCTGCGCCTGACAGTTCTATAGAAAAGAAATCGCATATTGCCAAAGTTCATCAAAGCTGTCATACATTGTAAACTCTGGACACAATAGTTACAATTGTTTCATTGGAGCAGATCAACAAATGCTCATGGTCTGAGACAGTTGTAACTCAGCGGCTAAAATTTCCCACATTTGAATAGATTTTTATGCCAGCAGTTTTTTTAACAAAATCAATCACAAATGTATAAATTATGCTCCACTACTAACAACTTTCTCTCAGGCTAATGTGTACAAATAAATTATCTTCTTTCACAGAAATCTTTAGCCTCTGTTCTTTGAATACAGACACAATCACATTTGCATTAAAGGCTCAACCAAATTTAATCTCAGGCTATGTATGTATTTGCAGCGCGCAATGTACCTGAAAGTACCCCAACTGGTTGTCACACCTTGATTAGCCAAGCAGCGAGTAGCAATGTTATACCCACCCGTATACACAGCCAGGTGAGCGTAGAAGTATTAAAAATAATAACGTTTAATGGTAAACGGATTTCAACCAAATTGCTTTTGTGGTATTTCACTGCTGACTGCTACTTACTGCATGCTCTAAGACTGCTCTTAGACTGAAAACAAAATGCTGCAAGGTGAAATAAAAGGTGCCAACAACAAGTTGGAGACTAAAGATTCAGCTGGAAGCATAGTTGGCTGATTGCCAAATAAGGTTACAGACAAAATAATAACAAGTAATGCCAAAAGTCAGCTTTCTAGAAACAAATCTACCGTGTACAAATGAAACTCTAATACCAACAATATTTTTGTTCAAAAATCATTTTTCATACAGAATGTTGTTAATCTAAACATTTAAAAACAATTTTAAAAGCAGATGTTATTGAGTTTAACTCTAATACAACCTTAGTATTCCTGTTGCTGCCAGCTATTTCGACAGCACCAGTACCAACACTATAGATACATGTGTGAGATTACCTGTCACCTTGCTGCGCAGTCACGCAGTAACTAGTATGAGATACCAATGTATCTACTACATGTAACTCCATTGTGCGTTCTTATCAGTCGTTATCAGCTGGTCTTCGCTCTCTCTACACAACGTACACTACACTGTGTACAGCAGCATTGCTCACACACCAGCCTAGTACTGAGTATGTTTGCTCTATTACATCACCAGCTTTAACTACAGCAAACATTAGCTATTTAATGGTACAATAACAGCTTTTGTTACTTGATAGGTTAGAAAAAACTGATATTGGTTTAGGGTATTGTTCAAGTGAACTGAATATGCTATTGGGCTATGCACTGAATATCTCAGCTGGTCTTTCGTGCTTTGTGAGTAATCTAATGGGTGATTTATTGTTTGAATTTTTTTGTTTTGTAAGGTTGGTTTGGTGCTTTACTAACAATCAAACAGCTCCAGGTGCTTCTGATTAAAATATCAAAACTTCATATTTTGTTCCTGAGGAAAAATTAGTCAAAGATCAAATCTATAAGTTTTCAGGAATGAGTTCAGTTTATTTTTGCAAAATCCATTTGAGGCAGCACTGGCTAGAACTAGTATTCATACTGATAGGCAGTTAAACTGTTTGCTATATCGCAATGCTCTAAAATTTAAAAATTTAGTTTTCAAGACTGACAAATTTTAGTCCTAAAACAATGCTGGATGTACTTGCATTGATCTCAAAGAGGGGACAGCCTAACAGAGATATAACTTCCAAACCTAGTGCCTTTGTATACCTCCCATCACTGATTACATCACTCTGTCCACAGCTGATTGTCTATCAGAGCCTAACACTACATGTACATATACCGATTAGCTATCGATTTGCCCTCATTGATGACGCCAAGATCTTTCCCCTATTTTTTTCTACACTCGCCATTCTCACACAATACCGGTCAAACTCACTGTATTGATGTCATAGTTAGCCATAAAATGCTTTCAAACAACAAATATAGGACGAATAAAACAGACTCCTTTTACATAAAAAATTGCGCTTGAGTCACCTTTTTATTGGAAACATTAAAACCGTGAGCAGTGATATGATTGGTCAAATCAAGAATTGTCTACCAAAACCTGCCGATTGCCTCAAACCACACTCTATCGATTGTTTGGCGATTTATCCCGAAACAGAGGCTGCAAAATGACGAAATCGGTAAGACAAATCTGTAGCTAATCAGTATATGTACATGTGGCTTTAATGTGACTGACCTGAGAAGACACTATCCATCTCCACATTGGTCATAGCAAAGTTTAACATGTGTGTTGTATAGCTTCATTTGACAAAAAAAACAAGATAGTTTGTTTGAGGTGTAATAACATTTATGTATAAAAAGCAACATTCTTAGTGACATATAGGTTAAAGCAAAAGTTTCTATCAAGCTAATTTATATGTATACTAGTTTTTTTTTAATGTTTAATAATATAAAACCATATTTAGATGTATTTTTATAAGCATTTCCATGTTTTTTCAATTGAAAAATACCTTGTGAGCTAACAGTTCTCAACCTAACCAATCATATCAATGAATAATATGATTATTTTTACAAAACATTGGTGAGGGGGTTGAGTGATACTTCATTGCCACAGATCTGATCCATCAGACTCTATGAAATGCTTCAAATGATGAATGTTTTTGGTTTCCAACTTCTTCTAAACTGATTCTTTTCCATCAAATATCTTTTCAATATCATTAATTCTACATGGAATTTTCAAAGCAGCTAGATTCTTCTCCCCAACCTGTGGAACTCAACACAACCAAGAGTAAAAATGTTACATAATTAATCTCATGTGAAATGTGTTTCTTCATAATTAGCCAAAACCTAAATTTGTTCAAAAGTTCTCAAGAATGTACATACAATTTTTTTTCGAAATACGAAGCCTCACTAAACACTAGCACTACCTCTACAAGTCAATGCAGTGCTGCCTCTACAAGTCAATGCAGTGCTATGCTGCCTCTACAAGTCAGTGCAGTGCTATGCTGCCTCTACAAGTCAATGCAGTGCTATGCTGCCTCTACAAGTCAATGCAGTGCTATGCTGCCATCAAATGTATTTCATGTATGCATATGATATACCAGAGATATGATACGTAAGGTATAACAAAGGTATAATTAAATACAAAGTAGACAGATTGCTAGCAAACAGAATATTTATTGATTGGTGAAATACAAAGAAGAGAATATAATATTCTGTCTAGCTCCATGTAGGACTATTGAGTACAAAATAAATAAATGAATTACATAGAGCAAGTCTCAACCAGTGGTAACAGCATAAAATGGTCACATGGTCTACCAGAGTTCTCAACCGAATAGGTGTTTGCCTGCTTTAAATGCAGTCTAACGTTAGTTCCACATGCTAGGTTGTCTAGTAGCATATATGTGGTAGCAAATAGATTCCGGCAGTGATAATTGTTTATGATTGACAAATGATAATACAGCAGGTCTGCGGTTACAAAATATTGTTATAGTGCTTAAATTTTATTCAAACTTTTATTTAAAATCAAACCATATTTAATTTTGCCCAATTGGTAGCGATACATAAAAACACAAAAATAGCAATAATTAGACAAAAAAGCAGCACACAATCTCACTGCTGACGCGGTGACCTCTAATATCTGTCATACAGAGCATTATCCACCATCACAACATTTGATTGGTCCTCAGCACGTTGGGCAGATCTCTGATTGGTAGGAGCAAATCCTTCATACAAGCAATTATCTTCCATCACAACCCCATCTGGTCTGGCAGGTAGTACAGGTGCTTCTTCATATATGGGTCCAGTAGGTGCAAGTAATAGCTGGTTTTTACTTTTTGGTTTGGGTGCCATTTTACCTTGCACTTGAGCGTACACATCACTGTAATATATTGAGTAAAGTTTACTGCAACAAATATAGGTAGAGGTCCAATATGCTTAAGAGAGCAAAAATCACACTTTATTATAAGTGTGAGAGCAAAGAGCGAACAACTCCTGCACAGAAATATTACCCCGGATTTCCATGCACAGAAAAATTTGACATGTTGTTAGAGGTGGATGGAGGGT
Source organism: Cryptosula pallasiana (assembly GCA_945261195.1). Lineage (NCBI taxonomy): Eukaryota > Metazoa > Bryozoa > Gymnolaemata > Cheilostomatida > Cryptosulidae > Cryptosula > Cryptosula pallasiana. The sequence goes on from OX183137.1 coordinate 2,071,959, forward strand.
TATCCAAAGCAGCTGCTGTTGATGTTGTGGAGTAGTTGTTCATATCGTCCAACACAACCGTATTATATGCACCAGCTGATTGGTTGTCTACAATGGTTTCACAAGGTCTAACAGTAGCGCCATGACAACAATAGACACCATAAGAATTAGAACTAAGTAAATGGACCTCGCACACCTAACTGTAGTATATCACCAGGTAGAGCTAACTGCATCATTAAAACCTGCACAGCGAGATGGTCTGTGTGGAAATATAACGAGTTGTAGGGAGAATCAACAACTCCACACAGTGTTGAAAGCAATCCCTTTCAATGGACGATAATATCAAAACCTAGTATGCCATGGCTAAGCATCCATGTTTGTGCTAACACTTTATATACTATGTCACTATATATATTTACTAGTACTTACTCATGGAATCGGTGAGATCTCTCGTAGACTGAGAACCGGTCTTTCTGCAAACACAAAAAAGGTACAATGGTTATGAAACTGTAAATTACACGTGCACTGTACTGGAAAGGGCTTTTTACAAGATTCCATTCTTTTCTGTATTTTGTGAAAACATTTTCACACAAAACTGAAATGATTAAAACCATGATTTACTGAGATATCTATGAAAGCTGAGACGGCTTCATCAAAGTTAAATACAGCTAGAAGTCATATATATTGTTACATCGCTACCCAAAAGAACACAACTTTTTTTTGATAACCAATCTATTAAGTCGATGGTCGCCATCCCATGTCCTCCAATCAATTTGTTGAAAATCTAATCCAACGATTTTAGAGCAGAAATTATTGTGAAGCAATATTTTTTTCCACAATGGAATGTTTGTAAATATACCAAGTTATAAGGGTCTTCAGTCTTACAATTATAGACTGTCTTATTTCTGGTTTACGATCAAAGGCTATCGGTGAAGAAAATACATCATGAAGTTATGAAAATTAGTTTTAATAGGAATTGTTACTGTATCCAGTAGAAAGCGTTTAACCATCATTAGGAAATTGGTCACATATTATTCAATTTACTGCATATTGGAGATTTTGTAAAACAAACATATTTATTGAGTAAAATGCTTTGACCATGTACTTTGTTTAATTGCAAGAATGATTGTGTGTTCAACGAAAGGTCAACATAATTTGTTGTAAAAAAATTAACCTCATTAAAAACAAAAAGCACAAGACAACATCATTACTAGTTTTCAGCAGCGCTCAAGTTTTATGGCCAATCAAACGCAAGTAGTTGCTGCTCAATCGTTTTATTAATCGATTTGTTTGGTGTACACAGGAATCATTTCTTGGACCGAGAGACAACATTAGAAGGAAGAAAACTCTTGAAAAGAGAGTAGAGTCAATCTCTGTACAAAAATAATTGTTCTTGTTCTGCCTTCTTTGTAGTTTGCCCTATTCATTGACAAGGGGTGGATACAGGGTGTGTGGGGGAAGGAGTGTAGCACAGAATGGAAGGCAAAGGGTGTATTATGTAACAAAACAAACGTATTAGACATCCAGTTGAGTTGTCTGACATCAGTCACAGAGGAGAGCGGATAACAATGATAAGCCTAGTAGTCAAGTAGTAATAACTCACTCAGTCTTAGTCTTACGTGTCAGCCAGTACACAGTTAGACCCACTGCACCAGCAAGTACCACCAGACCAGCTACACCACCTATGATAGCTTTATCAGTGTCTGAGAGACCTACAACACAAAACAGTTCAGGTCTCAGTCAATCAACCTTTTAAATGTTGCTTTGGATATACTTGGTGTCATTTCTAGCAAGAATATCCGACAGCGCTGCCTGAATACTAAACTTGTAATTCGTGTCCTGAGTGGCAGCTCAGCAACGACAAGTTCTGCTCTTGTTTGACTCACCAACAACACTGTTTGTGTTTTTGCCTGCATCAGCTGATTGAGTGGACTCACTTGTAGATGGAGTAGGAGTTGGTACACAGAGAGGGAGAGAAGACCAGGTACCATTACTAGTGCATTCTACTACTACATATCTCACATATCCAACATCACATGTATATTGTAGTTGTTGTGTATAGTAGTATCTACTGTCTATAACTCTACCATTTGTTATGTTCTGATACTCGTCCGTCAGGTTGCACTCCACTACAATTATATATTTACATACAAACATTACACAACTCTCTTGTAAGCTTCTATGTTGTATTTCAATAGTGAATTGCAAACACGTGAGATAAAATTTTAACTCCCGCTTGAATGCTTGACACAGTTGGACAACAAATGCCTCAGGAGGGTAACTAACTCTAGATTGACATTTATTAGCATTCAATAAAACTAGTGATCAATCTTGGGATGTTCTTACAATAAAATAGTTCAAGCAGATCTCTTACATGGAAAGTAGCATAACATTAGCTGCCAGTGTATATCTTGTACACCAGGACAAGGGGAGATAAATCAACCTGCAGCTTGAGCAATATTAGCGAGGTTGGCAAGTCACTCTAAATACTGTTTTTGTGACTGAACTTTTATCGTATTTAACTATCGATACAAAACAATTAAGATTTTCTGGAAACAAACACATACGCACTGCTTACTTGGGTTTAGGTTCATACCTGCAGAGCACTGGAAGTTGGCAGCGCTCCAAGTCCAAGGAGTTGTCTCTCTATCAGGTGTTGTGCAGTTTATGGTTCTCTCTGATTCAGAGCTGTTGGTTGTGTAACCTTCTAGACACTCATATGTAGCTGTTAGATTGTCTTCCCCTAATTTGAGGGTAGAGTTAGCTACAGCAGTGGGTGGTGAGTGGCACCAAGGCTCTGTAAATATACAACCACTGGAAGGTAGGTGCAATCTAAACCTACACTTCACATGCAAATCAAAGATTGCATCAAGTAAATAAGAAATGTTTGTGATGGGTGTAACACTTTTGGTGAGATTAGTCAATGAGCGAGCTGCATCTCTACACAACCGGGTTGGTTGGTGTTTACCAGAGAAGACTGAAGCTGTGAATCTTTAGAAAAATTTAATTATTTGATCTTCTGCTTTTCGGTAGACGAAGGAAGGGTAACCAAAAGCGCAACTCTAAGTTACATTTATTGATTGCGTAGACGAGAACTTGCAAAGTACTCAGTGATAATCTAAAAGTGAAATTTACCCAAGATTCCATTCCGTAAGGTAAAATGACTAACATGAACAAGCTGTGATCTAAAATTATTTCCAGCTTCAATTACGGCCACGCGCAGTAACTATTTGTTGGATGGGGATTTCCAACGAGCTTGTATCTTGAGACTTGTAGTGCGTATTTTTAGCAATCAATATAAAACTGTGGAACATTTGAATTTTTATTATGAAATTAAATTTGTGGAGACATCTAAATTGACCAATCACAGAAACATTAGCTATTACTGTAACTAGGAAACCTTTGGTTTTGTAAAAGAAGTAAAAGACTTATCAAACGTGGTTTTCCAAGTTTAGACAAATAGTTACTTGACTTCTCACCAGGGATACATTGTATGTTAAAGGGATCACTCCATTCAGCTATCTCTCTACTCTCATCTACTCTACATTCTACAGTAGAGTTTGTACCAGACTTTAACATCCATCCATCTACACATCTATATGTAACCATAGAACCTGGTAGCCATGGTGTAGGAGTTGTAGAGTTGGTTGTATTTGGTATACCCGGTATATCTCCACAGTGTAGAACTGAAATATAAAACATGTCATACTTCTAGCTACATCTGTTTACTGTCCCACCATTTCCTTTTTATATCTCACTGCTTTCTGCTGCTGGAAAACTTCAGTCTCTCACCATATGGTAAGATATTATATAACAACAGTTGCAATAAACTTTCTGATACTCATAAACATTCGATCTGCTAACCCTGATCATGTTAGTCCTTTTAAAACTGATATTGTGGTGGATTTTACTGAACACCAACAGTGACCACTACTGCGCAGAGGTCCCCTTGATGGCGGTTACCACAGGCATGCCTCCCTTAGATACAATAGACAAGCCGGGTTCTATCGAAGTAAACATATTGCTCTGTTTAAGCAATAAACATTAATAATTAATCATACAGGTGCAGGGTATTTACTACCCCGGCCCTGGGTAGCTATCACGGGCCAGCATCAAGATGGCTACCATATCCCGATGGAGCAAGCATAGCTCACGAACCTCCAGAGACCATCTCCAGAAGCTGGCTAACCTTCAATGTTGGAAAAGTTGAACCAAAGGCTTGTACCATACCATACCATACCAGACCATACCTAGAGAAGGTATCAACTTATTGCTGGACAGATAGCCACAAACTCCGCCCCACACTTTTGGGCACCAGTTTACTTTAATCTATTTATTCAAATTTAATTAGATAATGTTATTCTGTATATGTTGTATTGGTTAACTGTCATCTTTCCTGTTCATGATGGGAAAGTTCCAGAGTACTTCCTGTGACGTCCTGTAACTCTGCCTATAAAAGGCAGAGCCTGTTTTCATCTCATTGCATTACCTCTCAGCCTTGCATTGGATTGCCACCTGGTATTCTGATATGAATAAAGGTTGCTATATATCACTTGAAAGCACCGAGTGTATATGTCTGAGCCGAGGGCTCACTACTGTTGCTAAACTCGATTGCTTGCTTTACAGCAAGTTGCTTGCGCCATCCCGGCACGAGGTCACCTCTGCGGCTGACTGTTTGGTTGAGCTGGCAGACGAGCAGACAATATTACTGAAAAATTTAGTGGAATTTTGTTGATGGTATTTTAATTATGACGCTTTATAACTAACAAATTTGTCCATATCTGATTCACGAAACAATATGTTTCATTTGATTTCTCTCTTATAACAGTGGCTGAAACTTGCAGTTTCCTGTAAAGTTTTTGATTATAAAAAAAATGGAAATATTGAAAAGCACAGTTAATGAACAACTTTACTCCATAAGAAGTTTCTATTGCTACAGTCAAGAACTATCATAACAAGTCATGGAAAGTTTGCTAGAAAAACTAAATCCAGGTTTGTAAACTTTCAAATACCCATAATTTATCATTTCAAGGGCCTCTCCGTTGAGTACCTGTCATTAAATCCACCAGCTACTAAATACTACACTCCCACTTTTTATTGATCGGATCACTCGGTATTTCTTTCATATCCTGAGAATTATTTTCAAGTTTTCTATTTTAAAATTAAATGCTTCTACTGCAATGCTTTTATTATATGCTTCTACTGCAATGCTTCTATTAAATTCTCCTACTGCAATGCCTCTATTAAATGCTTCTACTGCAATGCTTCTATTAAATGCTTCTACTGCAATGCTTCTATTAAATGCTTCTACTGCAATGCTTCTATTAAATGCTTCTACTGCAATGCTTCTATTAAATGCTTCTACTGCAATGCTTCTATTAAATGCTTCTACTGCAATGCTTTTTTTAAATGCTTCTACTGCAATGCTTCTATTAAATGCTTCTACTGCAATGCTTCTATTAAATGCTTCTACTGCAATGCTTCCATTAAATGCTTCTACTGCAATGCTTCTATTAAATGCTTTTACTGCAATGCTTCTATTAAATGCTTCTAATGCGGTGCTTCTATTAAACGCTTCTACTGCAATGCTTCTATTAAATGCTTCTACCGCAATGCTACTATTAAATGCTTCTACTGCAATGCTTCTATTAAACTCTTCTACTGCAATGCTTCTATTAAATGCTTCTGCTGCAATGCTTCTATTAAATGCTTCTACTGCAATGTTTCTACTTCAATGCAAAGTGTCAATTTGGTACAAAGTGTCATGTTTATCAGGCAGGATAAAAAAATGGGAGAATGGGAGAGGAGCGGAGGGGGGGGGGCAGGGGTTGCCCAACAGAAATAAAATTGCATAAGAAATAGTTGATCAATTAAAGATCTGTACACCGACATCCTGAACATGGAAAGCATTTCAGAAGAGGGAGGTTTTTTCATTGAGAAAACAACTCCACACAAATCTACATATTTATCAATACGCTGCAGCCATTGCCTAGAAGCTAATTTTTGTTGATTCTCAAGTCATAAAAACTTATCTTAGAGAGATTTGGAAACATGCCAAAATTCATAAAAGGAGCTTGCATTAGTTAATAAATGATGAAAAACTTGTATTGCAGCTGATTTCATATCAAGATTTTTGTACCAAGTGCTGAAAAAAATGCCTTTCAGTCCAGTTGATGAAAAAGATGCAGCAATGTCAGAGTTACCAACCCATTAACAGTACTATGTGAGACTGAATGTTTAGTATATACTGTCCTCAACACCTACCCTCTCCTTGGGGAGGTCTTATCAGGTCAAATCAATTAAGTAACTGTTCCTTACCGTATCATGAGACTAAAACACGCATGTTTGTTGGCTCGCTAAAAATTTATGATTCAGAAGCACTAAAATTTTACTAAGCCAGAGGGCAGTTAAAGATATGCAGGAATTAAATGAATATAACACACTGCGTATGTGTGGGAGATTTGTATAAGTATTCCCCTCCCCCTTCGGTCTAAACATGAATCATCCCCTTGAGAGTGGACCCCAAAGACTCACACCCCATAGAGAGAGAATTTTACACCTAAAAACTACCCCGGGTTACCCCGGGTGTACCCGGGTCAGCTACCCCGGCCCTGGGTAGAAAGGAAATGGAAGAGGTAGCCTGGGATCCAAGCTACGTAATACCCCAATCAGGGATCAAATCGGACAGGAGAGCAAGCCAAGTACAAGCATGCCCTAATAAGGACTGGAAGATTACCAGCTACAGAAAAGAGCGGCAACAAGTGCCCAGAGCAAAGCACCATGTGCTCAAGACTCTGATTGGATAGCTTTGTTTATAATCTTGTATGCTATATTGTGATTTGTTTGTATTTACTATTGTGTTATGTGGTTGGCTCACCCAAATAAGGGGGTGAGTGTTCCTCCTCTTCTCCTATAAAAGGAGCTTTCTTGTGTGATTAGAGGCAGAAGCCTTGTGGAGTTGTTAGATCCCATTATATCTTGTTAAATGGATTGTGCATAAATAAAGTATTGTTAATTAAACCTTTGTCGTTGTGTGTTTGGGTCTAGGACCCCGTCAGTTAGTAGCGTTGATTCGGAGTGATTCCGAAGCAATATTCAGAAGTTGATGGAGTGACCCCGTTGTGTCTAGTAGCCAGTGTAAAAACTACTACATTTGTACATAGTATGTATAAATGCAGGGTTTAACAACTGCTTTTCTTGCAGGTGTTGTTAAAGGCGTTGCTAAAGGTGTTGTTAAAAGTGTTGTTAAAGGTGTCGTTAAAGGTGTTGTTAAAGGTGTTGTTAAAGGTGTTGTTAAAGGCATTGTTAAAGGTGGTGTTAAAGGTGTTGTTAAAGGTGTTGTTAAAGGCATTGTTAAAGGTGGTGTTAAAAGTGTTGTTAAAGGTGTCGTTAAAGGTGTTGTTAAAGGTATTGTTAAAGGCGTTGTTAAAGGTATTGTTGAAGGCATTGTTAAAGGTGTTGTTAAAGGTTTTGTTAAAGGTGTTGTTAAAGGTGTTGTTAAAGGTGTTGTTAAAGGCGTTGTTAAAGGTGTTGTTAAAGGTGTTGTTAAAGGTGTCGTTAAAGGTGTTGTTAAAGGTGTTGTTAAAATTGTTGTTAAAGGTGTTGTTAAAGGTGTTGTTAAAGGGGTTTTTAAAGGTGTTTTAGTTGACTTTTATCAGCTGTAATGCCCTGGTCACACGAGACCGATAAACGAAACTATAACGAAACTATTTTAGAAAATCGCCGAGGTGCGACGATAATAGTTTTGTTGTGCTGGTCACACGAGAACTATAATTAGTTTGTTACGCCTAGCGATCACTAGTTTCATCCAATGACAGAGAAATGCGTTTTGTGCGCGGGCCTACTCATACTTTAGTGCGTGATGTAAAAGCATGGAAAAATGAAGCAAGGTTTGGAATAGATTATTTTAATAAATAGCTAAGTTTGACCAGCCAGTACTATTACAATTGTTTGATTATATTTTATTATTATTATTATTATCTTTCATTTATTTAAAACTCATTATGAATATAATATAATAAATAATTATTTATTCAAAAAACAAATTTGCTACTTCTATGGAAACCATGCGTTGGTTGTGAATGACCCTGACATTGGAGACCATCCAATAACAGAACATAGAAAATAAACCTATTAATGAGCTTATCTGGTCCAATGGTCCAATCACATGCAAGCATCGCAACCGAAGATTTTCCCAAACCTAGCATTGCTGGATCACGACGAAACTGAAATATTCGCTCGGTTTGCTCAGCAACGAATTCGCTGGGCTTGAAAAAATAGTTTCGTTGACAGTTTCGTCAGAGATTCGGTCTCGTGTGACCAGGGCTTTAAAGTTGGAATAGTTCTTGTCATTGTGTAGAAGTGTGAGAAAGTCTCACTTGACCAATCATGGCACTACACAAAAAGGACCAATCAGGTGCTAGTTTGCTAATCTACATAAAATACTACTCTCTATACAGCTATTAAGCACATGCAATAGCTATGTTGGTGCGCTCTTGGCCCTTTTGTCAACCATTTTTTTCGTACTGGTATCCAAATTAATTGATGCAACACAAATTTCACTGGGCCAGTCTTATGGCATGTAGATATAATACAGTACACACAGTACACACAGTACACACAGTACACACAGTACACACACCACACACAGCGCACACAGCGCACACAGTACACACAGTACACACACCACACACAGCGCACACAGCGCACACAGCGCACACAGTACACACAGCGCACACAGCACACACAGTACACACATTACACACAGCACGCACAGCACACACAGTACACACAGTACACACAGTACACACACCACACACAGCGCACACAGCGCACACAGCGCACACAGTACACACAGCGCACACAGCACACACAGTACACACATTACACACAGCACGCACAGCACACACAGTACACACAGTACACACAGTACACACAGTACACACAGTACACACAGTACACACAGTACACACAGCGCACACAGCACACACAGCGCACACAGTACACACAGTACACACAGCGCACACAGTACACACAGTACACACAGTACACACAGCGCACACAGCGCACACAGTACACACAGTACACACACCACACACAGTGCACACAGCGCACACAGTACACACAGTACACACAGCACACACACCACACACAGCGCACACAGCGCACACAGTACACACAGTACACACACCACACACAGCGCACACAGCGCACACAGTGCACACAGTACAGACCATATATACAGTAGTTATTATGTTTTGTAGAGTCACTCCCTACAGTCTAATACAGTACCTACCAGTGAAGGTGAGTATAAAGCCAGTACGTGATTTCCCATCCTCTGATACATAGCTAATACTGATGGTTCTCTCACTGCTAGTAGTTACTAGTAGTGTACTTCCTATAGCAACTCCTCTAGAGAAGTTTTTATTACCGATGTGTAGAGGGTATGGTAGTAAGTCTATGTACATGAGTGTGAACTTTACAGAGACATGTCTGGGCAAGTCTATCACTCTAACAGCGCACTGAGTTTTAGTCTTTGGTGGCCTATCATAGGTGGTGCTGATAACTCCAGATAGTTGGTTCACATCAGCTCCAGCAGGTAAAGATATGTCTGTACCACATACACCAACTGTAACAATACAGAACAGCTCTAAAGTATTTAAATCATTCGCCATTTTTACAAAAGTAGTACACCAACATTCCATAAGTATCTTCAACAGTACAGCATGAGATGACTTAATTTAGTCTTGAAAGGAGGTACTTGAGTGGAATTAGTTTTCTCCAGCAGCCACGGTCTCAGTTTGCTACTAAATTTGACCAACCCTGATAGAATAGTCCACAATGCAAAACTTACTCATGCCAGGCATTGTGGGTATACGCCTTTACCAAGATTCACGAACTCTTTTTTAAATTTGCATATGATGATAATAAAATAGCTTTAAACTCATTTAATAGCCACTTTCAAGTTCTGTGAGCATTTCTAATGTAGGTTTTTTTTGCCTAATGATATTTAGTTTCACAAGTAAAAAGGCTGAGAAAACGTAATCAATCAAGTTGCAGGTAAACTGTGGCAAACATACTTCTATCAATGGCCAGAGCAGCCAATTTAATTTAAACAAAACAAATTTTCATCACAAGATATGTGAACGAAATGTTTTAATTATGATTATAGTGCTGCCATTACCAATGTAGCTGCAGACAAATACCCCTTTTTCAATGTCAGTTATTCTGCACATACAACTCTTTTGCAAGGAAGTTATCGGCAAGTTGAACAGGATCAGTCTAACCACAACAAAACCAAATAGATATACGGTGAAACATTTTTTTCGCAGGTAAATAGATGGAAGCATAGTTGTTGGTCTATTATACCTCTCACCTGTACACAACCTGTACACAACCTGTACACTACCTGTACACTACCTGTACACAACCTGTACACAACCTGTGCACAACCTGTACACAACCTGTACACTACCTGTACACTACCTGTACACTAGCTGTACACTACCTGTACACTACCTGTACACTACCTGTACACAACCTGTACCCTGCCTGTACACTACCTGTATAGGTAATATACTATGCTAGTATTGGCGGAAAACAAGTTGACCGCAACGTCACGAATGATTACCAAAGCAAAAGATGAAATACTCACTGTTGTTGTAGTACTTCAGGGTAAAGTTTGGTGCAGCAGGTGATTGTAGGGTCAAGGTCAGCTGATCATCTGTTAGTTTCACTATTATAGCATTGAGGGATTGACTACCTTTCACACAATACATCTCATTGTTTATTGTAATGCTTGTAAACCCTACACAACCAGCTGATGAGAATACATTTACACCAGGTATGTAGACATAACTCCCACTAACAAACCCACTCAACGAGAGAGTACAACTTGTACTACTGTCTCTCTGTACATGATGGATAACTCCTGAACTGTTCACATCCACAGTTATTGTACCATCTACACACAGTACATGAGGTTTGATAGTCTGTGCAGAGGTGGACTGTACAGAGATAGTGATTACTAGTAGAATGTAAGGAAACATCTGATGTCTATGGGTTGACATGTTTTGTCTACAAAATAAAACATGGCATGTGCTAACTAACATATAAATCTAAAATCAGCACGAAACCTCTTGTGGTCTGCTATGTGATAAGTAGTTGTGCTCTCTCTGTGAAAATTAACCTTATTGAGTCAAACATACAAATAATTGTAATGGATTCCGGTCCGGTTTCCACGGACATCCACTATTCTCAAGTATTATGCCTCTCTCCTGAGGGGACACTGTACTGCTCGACAGTGACAACTGTGTAATGCAACTGAATTATCACGTATAGACAGAGCCTATGGCTCACACAAACTACACAGAGTGCTGTTTGAATATTGGCTTTATTCTCAACAACCAAAGTCCTAGGGTGGAAATCCACTAGGGTTATCGGCAAGACATGAGAATGAATGCAAAGAAAATGAACAATGCCAGCCCTTTTATAGATAGCTGGCAGGAAGTAATTAGCATAAAATCATATAACAGTCAAGGCACAGGAAGTAATTAGACCAATGCGATTACATATATAAACCACAAACCAGTCATGCAATGTACAAGGATTAAATGAAATAAGCGCCAAGTGGTTAGAGGCGGAGTCCTATCTCCTACTGTCCAATCAGATGGTCCTACAGGGTCCCAAGGCTCTGGCTAGCTTGTGGTCTTGACTACTTCGGATACGAGGAAGGGTATCTTCGGCTCTTGACATAGAGCAGCATCCTAATGGTTTTGGAAGTCCTCTGCTATGGCAGCCATCTTTGACCGGCCCTAAGTCACATACCGGGTCGGCAGTGGTCAATACCGGCCCTGCAGGGGTCACTACCACCCCTGCATACTGTGCTACCAGCACGGTAAGGCTTTACTACTGGCACAGCATCTTACCGATGACTGTGGGTGAAGCTCTAGCGCATTCGGTGTGGAGATAGTGTAGCAAACTTCCAGTTTACTATTATTATTCACCAAAATCTACCACACAATGTCATCTTCTGGGAGTCTTATATGATCCAACTAACCTAGCAAAGACATATATTGTCTGCAAACAAACATATAGTCTGCATTAGCAGCAATCTATCAGTTCAACAAATAATAGCAGAAGATTTCTTATTATGTTGGATCCTTGAAAAACTCTGGATAAATTTTAAGAGTTTACGATTGTCAACCAAGAAATCAGAAAGCATCGGCAGCATCGCAGCAAACTTCAATAATGCTGACCACAGATTTTTTGTGATGCACTTGGACGAAAGTCTGCAACAGAGCTGACATCTTTATTGTAACGACATGTACGTTGCTTTTACATTTCTTAATCGTGTAATTCATAAGCTGTTAACTTTACAAGCGGAGATAAAGATGGCTCCAGCTAATACACCAAGTTCCTAGTATAACACACAAGCTTTTATTTAGGTTTGGGAACAGCTTTTGTTTTGTTTTAAGTTTGTATAACTGTTAATGGGCAGTGGCTTCTCTACTAGTTAGCATAAGAAAGTTACATAATGAGAAATAACAAACAATCTATATTGGTTACTGCATTTATTTTCTGGTACTCAAAATTCAACACCATCAGACAGAATGCAGGATATGTAATAACCTTGCCAGTAGCCTCAGCAATAGTATGGTATGGTACACACCTACTACACGGTACAGGAATACACAACCACAAACAATGATGTACTTTAGCAATACCATAATAATGTGGGAGAATTTGTTGGTTACCAGTACTAGCTGTATGGCTAGTAGGCAGTGTGCACTTGTAGGTGTGCAGCCACGCGATGCAGTACAAACAAGCTTGGGAATATAGGCTGTAAGCAATGCTAACAGAGACCACTGTTAGGCAGAAGAAAAAGACTCCGCCCATGTGCCAATCAAGGAGGAGGAGTACAATAGCCACCGCCAGCACTGATTGGACTATACACTTTATTCTTTTATCATTGGTTGCTTAATGTTGTGCATGAATGATTCCTAGTACTGTATTGGCTGTACGTTATATGTTCTGTATTTGATAAAAGGCCGTGTAATGGCCAGTTTAGTTCAGTTGAATAATAAACCTTGGGATACAAACACCTCTCTCTCTCTTCACTTACTAGGAGTTCCAGTAGTAGCAGACCGGTATTTATACCGAAAAACAGTTAGCTGTTAGCAGAACAGGTTCGGTCAGACCTCAGTAGGAAGCCATACATGGCAGGGCGTAAGACCCTGTATGAGCTTGTGTACAGCAGGGTTGGCTGTACGTAGGGTGGCAGCAGACAGACTTGGTTTCTGTCGCCACAATCATAAAGCAAAGTAGGGGAGCAAGTTGCACTAGCTTACACAAAAATCAGTTGTGTCCAAGTAGTACGAGTAAAAATTACTACATTGGTGGCAGTGGTGGGATCTGATACGAGTCCCAAAAGGACACAACTGAAGAACAGATTTCACGCCACGTTACCAAAAGAAGTTGCTGAATCGGTCGCTTTCAGCGCAGCCCCAGTCACCAGTGCCGCAGAGTCTGTCGTTTTCACGCAGACCCTGTCATCATCCAGCACAAGATTGGTCATTCTGTGGCAGACCCTGTCATCAGTTGCGCAGAGTCTGTCGATTTTACGCAGACCCTGCCACTAACTGTGCAGACCCTGTCATCATCCAGCACAGGATCGGTCATTCTGTTGCAGACCCTGTCATCAGTTGCGCAGAGCCTGCTGATTTCGCACAGACCCTGTCACTAACTGTGCAGATTCAGTCACCAACGAATACAGGGTCGGTACCAACTGACAAGTTATGCCTACCAGGAGAGCAAGGAGTGCTGGCAGAAATGCAGCAGCACAATCAGTAGAGCAGCCAGCTGGGCAACCAGCCACTGCGGCTGTAGAACTTTTAGCACAGGCACTACAAGGTTTAATGCCAACCCAGCAAGTAGCAGCACGGAGCCCGTTCAAAACTCCCAAGTTTAACGGGGTCTGAGACGTCGAGTATTTCATAGCTCAATTTAGTGAGGTTGCAGAGGCAAACGATTGGGGACAGGGCACAGCCCTCCTCCTACACCTGAGAGAAGCACTAAAGGGAGATGCATTGGAGTGTGGCAAACCAGCTCATGTACACGGTGTGTTCACTGCCCTGCGAGCTAGATTCGGACTCATAGCGAGGGAAGCACAGGCCAAGTTGTCAAACTTGCGCCGCTCTGCGAAGACCAGTTTGCAGGAGAACGTCAATGAGGTCGAGCACCTTGTACGGGCTGCCTACGACGACTTGCCATCTCGGCGAGTGGAACGGATGGTAAACTAAGGGGGAAAGGCTTCCCGAAGTCTGCCAGCAACAGGTGGCAGTGGGGCCGTGAGGCTCTGGAGACACATTAAACCGTTCTATAGCACTGTGGGAGCAAGCTGAAGGCCAACTGTGTCTCGAATCCTGAACTGACAGAATACTGTGGTACCGTCTAGTCGGCTCGGCTTAAATTGGGTTACTACTGCGAGTAGTAGGTGGACGACAGTCCACACCTAGCCAGCATAGAGTAGCAGGAGATAAGTCGATTCTGCTGATGAACAGGCAAGGCTGGTGAAAACGGTCAAAGTTCATATACCCATAGCAAAGTGGGGTATGTGTCAGACCGTTGGTTACCTTTGGGGGCCTAACCCGCTCTAACAGATCAAGGTGATTGCTATCGACTGGGTCACCGGCCGGTTGGTCCGCATATGCAATAAATCCCTCAGGTTGCGCGACCAGCTTAATGTACAGTCAGGCCCTAGTAAGCCAAAAGCAAATGCATTAGTAGGCGAGCTAGATGGAAAGGTACTCAGCCTGGGCTGCAGCCACGAGAGGCGAGAGGCCGAAGAGTACAAGCGGGGTCAACGAAAGCAGAAGTGGCCGGAGAAGTTGAGTTTCACTCCCTCCCGACACCACCCGTTGCTGTTGCCGCCAGTTTGGATGCTCCTCATATATCTACCATAGATGGAGGAAGATCTATACCCTCTGACACCGACCTCAGGCAAGCACAGAAAAAGGGCACCCACCCAGTGGCAGTGATCTATGCAGCTGTGGAGAGCAATACTCCCTTTACTAAGGAACAGCTGGAGATTGGCAGTGGTGAACTCAAGCAATTGAGCCAGCGGCAACATTAGCTCAGAATTAGGGACGATGGCATACTAGAACTACATTTGGTAGTTGGGAATCACTCCCAATGGTGTGCTGTATGCCCCTACAGCTTGAGGGGAACAGTGATGTGGGGGACACACTCTCTGGCTTATGCAGGCATCAAGAGAACGACCAGACGCCTCCAGCTAACCTGGTACTCGCCTGGTATGACGGCCGACGTCCGGAGACTGGTTTCCAGTTGTGAAGTCTGTCAGAGGGCAAAGGGTAGAGGTACCAAGCCAAACCCGGATCGGCAAAGGATGTATGCAGGCAGGCCATGGCAGAAATTGGCAGTGGATCTGGTCGGACCATTACCAGAGACAGATAGAGGCAATAAGTGGATTCTGGTTTCGACAGATCACTTCACCAAGTGGCAGGACGTTTTAGCCATACCAGATGATACAGCTCAAGTGGTGGCTACTGCTCTGGACAAGCGGATATTCAGTTACCTAGGCATACCCAAACAGGTCCACACAGACCAGGGAGCTCAGTTCGAGTTGAGCCTGATGAAGGATTGTGCATTCTATGGAACATAGAAAAGACAAGAACCATGCACAGGCAAATGGTGTTGTCGAGCGCAACAACCGGGTGCTGGGAGACTTGTTGAGATCCCTATTGCTGAAGAGATGGCCAGATGAGTGGGAATTGGTGTTGCCCCAACTCATGAGAGCTTTCAGAGCAACTTCACACTCGGTGACTGAAGAGACACCAAATTACGTAATGCTGGGCAGAGAGCTAAGACTGCCGGATCAGATAGCTTATCACCCACCTGTAACCGACCACATGCCAGTCCACGAGTATGCACAAGCACTAAAGGAGCGCTTGGAGCAGGTGCATGATACTCTACGAGAGGAGGAAAAACAGATCTGGGGTGAGGAAGGACAGGAACCATTCCTGTTTTTGGCAGGCGAGCAAGTGTGGTTAGAAAACCGCAGGAGGAGAAAGGGTGAAAACTCTAAGCTGCAGCCGAAGTTCGTTGGTCCTTACATTGTTGAGTAGGCATACTCCAACCATACTTATCTTGTATCTAGACAAGGCCAGCTGTCTGTACAGAACGGGAGTCGGCTCAAACCTTACAGAAGTTGCACCGACCCCAGAGGTCAAGCGCCAGCTGCAGTAGAGCCTCGTAGAAGGCCAAACATGAGGGGAGCTACCAACAGGAAGAGGAGACAACTGCCGCTTGCAGAAACAGAGCTGCCTGTTATTCCACTACCCTAAGAGGCACCTGTACCCCTGGCCACCAATCTACAAGCCACCAGATTTCCACCACATATAGCAGAACTACCAATGAGCTTCCCCTGTGAACGGCGTACTAGTCGACCACCAACCCTTACCGCTAGGCCAGAAAACATAGCAGCTACCCCTACGCCCCTGTTGGCAGTAGGCAGTGACGCTTCCAGTAACATAGCCAATGAGCGACCTAGAAGGAATGTAGGGCCACCACAGCGCTATGGACAGCCAGTGTGCCACTACACAGTTCACCGAACAAACTGGAAGGAAACACGGACAATTACGGAGAGCCAGTGGTAGCAGCTTCCCCGCTCTCTAGTTCCAATGAAACACAGAGTCTAGCTGAACCAACTACTCTCCAACTCCAACCAGATTCGGAAGTTCAAGAAAGTTACAGCTCGTTGACATTGCTCCCGGTAAAGATTATCCAATGGCTACAAGAGTATGACTCACAGGAAGTTTGGCAAGCCTGTACACGAGCTTGCCACCAGTACAGTCAGTTTATTGCTTCATGTGAAACTGCAGCAAGCGGTACGGCTTTACTGATACAGATACTCAGAGATTGCCTAGTTTCAACAACAATGGATAAACAAGAGCAGACAGAACAACTGGAGTTAGACAAAGACACGCTGCTGGAAACCAACCTTGCAGCATTTAACCCTGTATTGCCAGCTGACGAGGAGATGCTCCTAGCCATGCATGTAGACAAGTTGCTGCTATCTGTCAAAGATGCAGGGGAAGTGGGGAAGGATGCCAGATGCATGGAGGTGGCAGATACTACTAGGGAGATGACCGAAGAGGGTGAACACGATCAAGGGCTACTCAGCCACAGTAGCTCTAGAGATCCCCTTGCATTCAAATGTACCATGCCAACACCTACCATCGCAGCAGAATTTCCACCGCTCCCTACAGGGAGAGTAGCAGTCAGAAGCAGACCTGCACACTTGCAGAGACCAGCCGGCAGCACTAAACTCTATAGTCAGTGCCACCAGACACCCAAAAATAAGTTGGCAGAAAGTTAAGTCCAGAAAAGACCCTCCCGAGTCGGCAGGGACCTGTGCCGACCTGGAAGAAGCTGCAGAAGTAGTAATATAAGAGCAGATCTCCCTACCAAGTGTTTTTTTGTGGATTTGATCTTGGGGGTTATGCAATGAGTTACGACGTTGGATGAATTCGCCGAGTTTATATTGTATTTCATTTGAGAGGCATTTGAGTGGCATTTGAGTGGCATTTAAGGGGTATTTGAGTTTTTGATTATTTTTTTACTTAATTTGAACTCATATGGCAGCTAGATTTTGAATGAATGGCATTTAAGTTTTGATAATTTTTTTACATAATTCGAACTCATATGGCATCTTGAGAGAGAGGAGAGAGAAGAGAGAGAGGAGAGAGAAAGAGGAGATATATCTAAATTGAATAAATACATTGATTAAAAATGAATCATTATATGATTATATACATTTATTACATAATAAGTAAGGAAAATCTCCCCATATAATATAGCTAGAGTCAGTAAATACTAAGTAATACAAAGCACTACAACTTGTAATAAATACAAAGTAATAACAGCTAATGCATCATTTGTTCCTTTACAATGATGTCTTTGATGTACTGATGTTATATCTTAGGAAAGAAGACTTCTGTTCTATGTGCTTTTAATTTCGTAATGAACTAAAATAAAAAGTAATGTATTAGTATAGAATGATTAAGCAAAAATGTAAAATAATTATATGAATTTGAATTATAGTTCTAGTTACATTGGATAGTTTACATTATTAGAAAAGGGAAATAACTCACCAAGTTACATTGTTCAGCTTGTTCTTTCTTGAGCGTTATTTTCACCAAGTGCTTTTGATTCTCTTTCATCTATCTAAAACAAAACAAAAAATACTTGCTTTATAAATATGTTGTAAAAAATACACTAATTTCACCAAAAAAGTGTTTTTTTTACCTGGAAAAATGTATCTATTCAACATTTTGTTGTAAAAACTACACTAATTACATCAAAAAAGTCCTTTTTTCACCTGGAAAATGTATATATTCAGCATTTTGTTGTAAAAAAATACACTAATTACATCAAAAAAGTCCTTTTTTCACCTGGAAAATGTATATATTTAGCATTTTGTTGTAAAAAAGTACACTAATTACATCAAAAAAGTCCTTTTTTGACCTGCAAAATGTATATATTCAGCATTTTGTTGTAAAAAATACATTATTTACACCAAAAAAAGTCCTTTTTTCACCAGGAAAATGTATATATTCAGCGTTTTGTTGTAAAAAAAATACACTAATTACATCAAAAAAGTCCTTTTTTCACCTGGAAAATGTATATATTCAGCATTTTGTTGTAAAAAATACATTATTTACACCAAAAAAGTCATGTTTTCACCTGGAAAAATATATATATTCAGCATTTTGTTGTAAAAAAATACACTAATTACATCAAAAAAGTCATTTTTCCACCTGGAAAATGTATACATTCAGCATTTTGTTGTAAAAAAATACACTAATTACATCAAAAAAGTCCTTTTTTCACCTGGAAAATGTATATATTCAGCATTTTGTTTAATTTATGGTAAAAATTAGTAAAACTCACCTATAGTGATATGATTGCCTTGAGTTATAGATTAGCTTCTTGAGCTCTTGTTCTGGACAGTTTTCTTTTTCAGCATCATCGAAGTAGAATCCATGTAGTTTGAGTCTTCATTGGTTTGGTATCATCTAAGTAGGTGGTAGATCTTGAAAGGAATTTTTGCTGTGTTGGAGAAGTATGCTGTCTTCAAAATCCATGTAGTTTGAGTCTTCATTGGTTTGGTATCATCTAAGTAGGTGGTAGATCTTGAAAGGGATTTTTGCTGTGTTGGAGAAGTATGCTGTCTTCAAAATCCATGTAGTTTGAGTCTTCATTGGTTTGGTATCATCTAAGTAGGTGGTAGATCTTGAAAGGAATTCTTGCTGTGTTGGAGAAGTATGCTGTCTTCAAAATCCATGTAGTTTGAGTCTTCATTGGTTTGGTATCACCTAAGTAGGTGGTAGATCTTGAAATGAATTCTTGCTGTGTTGGAGAAGTATGCTGTCTTCAAAATCCATGTAGTTTGAGTCTTCATTGGTTTGGTATCGTCTAAGTAGGTGGTAGATCTTGAAAGGAATTCTTGCTGTGTTGGAGAAGTGTGCTGTCTTCAAAATCCATGTAGTTTGAGTCTTCATTGATTTGGTATCATCTAAGTAGGTGGTAGATCTTGAAAGAAATTCTTGCTGTGTTGGAGAAGTGTGCTGTCTTCAAAATCCATGTAGTTTGAGTCTTCATTGATTTGGTATCATCTAAGTAGGTGGTAGATCTTGAAAGGAATTCTTGCTGTGTTGGAGAAGTGTGCTGTTTTCAAAATCCATGTAGTTTGAGTCTTCATTGGTTTGGTATCATCTAAGTAGGTGGTAGATCTTGAAATGAATTCTTGCTGTGTTGGAGAAGTATGCTGTCTTCAAAATCCATGTAGTTTGAGTCTTCATTGGTTTGGTATCATCTAAGTAGGTGGTAGATCTTGAAAGGAATTCTTGCTGTGTCGGAGAAGTGTGCTGTCTTCACAATCCATGTAGTTTGAGTCTTCATTGGTTTGGTATCATCTAAGTACGTGGTAGATCTTGAAATGAATTCTTGCTGTGTTGGAGAAGTATGCTGTCTTCAAAATCCATGTAGTTTGAGTCTTCATTGGTTTGGTATCATCTAAGTAGGTGGTAGATTTTGAAAGGAATTCTTGCTGTGTTGGAGAAGTATGCTGTCTTCAAAATCCATGTAGTTTGAGTCTTCATTGGTTTGGTATCATCTAAGTAGGTGGTAGATCTTGAAAAGAATTCTTGCTGTGTTGAAGAAGTGTGTTGTCTTCAAAATCCATGTAGTTTGAGTCTTCATTGGTTTGGCATTATCTAAGTAGGAGAGAACGTCATGTTGTGTAACATCTTTAAAGGGGTTCTTGGTGTGTCGGAGAAGTGTGTTGTCTTCAAAATCCATGTGGTTTGAGTCTTCATTGGTTTGGTATCATCTAAGTAGGTGGTAAATCTTGAATTAGCATTTCTTACCTTGATGCTGGATGGTCTCCTAGTAGCTGTAGTAGATGATGCTTCTCCACTTGCTGTTGAAGAACTGGATGCTTTCTGTGTGAAAACAGTGGCTCTTAAATAGCTAAAGTTGCACTGATTAAACCCTATGAATCAGCATTTTTCCCAATTCTTTCGCGGGAATAAATAATTTATTTTCGTGCGAATAGAAACTGTTGCTTTCGCGGGAATAAATAATTTATTTTCGCACGAATAGAAACTGTTGCTTTCGCGGGAATAAATAATTTATTTTCGTGCGAATAGAAACTGTTGCTTTCGCGGGAATAAATAATTTATTTTCGCACGAATGGAAACCGTTGCTTTCGCGGGAATAAATAATTTATTTTCGCACGAATGGAAACTGTTGCTTTTGCGGGAATAAATAATTTATTTTCGTGCGAATAGAAACTGTTGCTTTCGCGGGAATAAATAATTTATTTTCGCACGAATAGAAACTGTTGCTTTCGCGGGAATACATAATTTATTTTCGCGCGAATAGAAACCGTTGCTTTCGCAGGAATAAATAATTTATTTTCGCACGAATAGAAACTGTTGCTTTCGCGGGAATAAATAATTTATTTTCGCACGAATAGAAACTGTTGCTTTCGCGGGAATAAATAATTTATTTTCGCACAAATGGAAACTGTTGCTTTCGCGGGAATAAATAATTTATTTTCGCACGAATAGAAACTGTTGCTTTCGCGGGAATAAATAATTTATTTTCGCACGAATAGAAACTGTTGCTTTCGCGGGAATAAATAATTTATTTTCGCACGAATAGAAACTGTTGCTTTCGCGAGAATAAATAATTTATTTTCGCGCGAATAGAAACTGTTGCTTTCGCGGGAATAAACACGAAAATAAATTATTTATTCCCGCGAAAGCAACAGTTTCTATTCGCACGAAAATAAATTATTTATTCTCGCGAAAGCAACAGTTTCTATTCGCACGAAAATAAATTATTTATTCCCGCGAAAGCAACAGTTTCCATTAGTGCGAAAATAAATTATTTATTCCCGCAAAAGCAACAGTTTCTATTCGCACGAAAATAAATTATTTATTCCCGCGAAAGCAACAGTTTCCATTCGTGCGAAAATAAATTATTTATTCCCGCGAAAGCAACAGTTTCCATTCGTGCGAAAATAAATTATTTATTCCCGCGTAAGCAACAGTGTCCTTTCGTGCAAAAATAAATTATTTATTCCCGCGAAAGCAACGGTTTCCATTCGTGCGAAAATAAATTATTTATTCCCGCGAAAGCAACCGTTTCTATTCGCGCAAAAATAAATTATTTATTCCCGCAAAAACAACAGTTTCTATTCGTGCGAAAATAAATTATTTATTCCCGCAAAAGCAACAGTTTTTATTCGCACGAAAATAAACTATTTATTCCCGCGAAAGCAACAGTTTCTATTCGTGCGAGAATAAATTATTTATTCCCGCGAAAGCAACGATTTCTATTCGCGCGAAAATAAGTTATTTATTCCCGCGAAAGCAACAGTTTCTATTCGTGCGAAAATAAATTATTTATTCCCGCGAAAGCAACAGTTTCTATTCGTGCCAAAATAAATTATTTATTCCCGCGTAAGCAACAGTGTCTATTCGTGCAAAAATAAATTATTTATTCCCGCAAAAGCAACGGTTTCCATTCGTGCGAAAATAAATTATTTATTCCCGCGAAAGCAACCGTTTCTATTCGCGCGAAAATAAATTATTTATTCCCGCGAAAACAACAGTTTCTATTCGTGCGAAAATAAATTATTTATTCCCGCAAAAGCAACAGTTTTTATTCGCACGAAAATAAACTATTTATTCCCGCGAAAGCAACAGTTTCTATTCGTGCGAAAATAAACTATTTATTCCCACGAAAGCAACAGTTTCTATTCGCGCGAAAATAAATTATTTATTCCCGCGAAAGAATTGGGAAAAATGCTGATTCATAGGGTTTAATCAGTGCAACTTTAGCTATTTAAGAGCCACTGTTTTCACACAGAAAGCATCCAGTTCTTCAACAGCAAGTGGAGAAGCATCATCTACTACAGCTACTAGGAGACCATCCAGCATCAAGGTAAGAATGCTAATTCAAGATTTACCACCTACTTAGATGATACCAAACCAATGAAGACTCAAACCACATGGATTTTGAAGACAACACACTTCTCCGACACACCAAGAACCCCTTTAAAGATGTTACACAACACGACTTTCTCTCCTACTTAGATAATACCAAACCAATGAAGACTCAAACTACATGGATTTTGAAGACAGCACACTTCTTCAACACAGCAAGAATTCTTTTCAAGATCTACCACCTACTTAGATGATACCAAACCAATGAAGACTCAAACTACATGGATTTTGAAGACAGCATACTTCTCCAACACAGCAAGAATTCCTTTCAAGATCTACCACCTACTTAGATGATACCAAACCAATGAAGACTCAAACTACATGGATTTTGAAGACAGAATACTTCTCCAACACAGCAAGAATTCCTTTCAAGATCTACCACCTACTTAGATGATACCAAACCAATGAAGACTCAATGTTACACAACATAACTTTCTCTCCTGCTTAGATGATACCAAACCAATGAAGACTCAAACTACATGGATTCTACTTCGATGATGCTGAAAAAGAAAACTGTCCAGAACAAGAGCTCAAGAAGCTAATCTATAACTCAAGGCAATCATATCACTATTGGTGAGTTTTACTAATTTTTACCATAAATTAAACAAAATGCTGAATATATACATTTTCCAGGTGAAAAAATGACTTTTTTGTTTGAATTAGTGTATTTTTACAACAAAATGCTGAATATATACATTTTCCAGGTAAAAAAAGTACTTTTTTTGGTACAATTAGTGTATTTTTTGCAATAAAATGCTGAATATATACATTTTCCAGGTGAAAACAAGGACTTTTTTGAGGCAGTTAGTGTTTTTTTCACAACAAATTGCTGAATATATACATTTTCCAGGTAAAAACGTACTTTTTTTGGTGCAATTAGTGTACTTTTTTACAACAAAATGCTGAATATATACATATTCCAGGTAAAAAAAGTATTTTTTGGTGCAATTAGTGTATTTTTTACGGAAAATGTTGAATATATACATTTTCCAGGTGAAAAAAGGACTTTTTTGATGTAATCAGGGTACTTTTTTACAAAAAAAATGCTGAATATATACATTTTCCAGGTGAAAAAAAGGACTTTTTTGATGTAAGTAGTGTATTTTTTTTACAACAAAATGCTGATTATATACATTTTCCAGGTGAAAAAAAGGACTTTTTTGTTTGAATTAGTGTATTTTTACAACAAAATGCTGAATATATACATTTTCCAGGTAAAAAAGTACTTTTTTTGGTACAATTAGTGTATTTTTTACAACCAAATGCTGAATATATACATTTTCATGGTAAAAAAGGACTTTTTTGGTGTAATTAGTGTAGTTTTTACAACAAAATGTTGAATATATACATTTTCCAGGTAAAAAAAGTACTTTTTTGGTGTAATTAGTGTATTCTTTACAACATATTTATAAAGCACGTATTTTTTGTTTTGTTTTAGATAGATGAAAGAGAATCAAAAGCACTTGGTGAAAATAATGCTCAAGAAAGAACAAGCTGAACAATGTAAATTGGTGAGTTATTTCCCTTTTCTAATAATGTAAACTATCCAATGTAACTAGAACTATAATTCAAATTCATGTAATTAATTATTTTACATTTTTGCTTAATCATTCTATACTAATACATAATTTTTTTATTTTAGTTCATTACGAAATTAAAAGCACATAGAACAGAAGTCTTCCTTCCTAAGATATAACATCAGTACATCAAAGACATCGCTGTAAAGGAACAAACTATGCATTAACTGTTATTACTTAGTATTTATTACAAGTTGTAGTGCTTTGTATTACTTAGTATTTACTGACTCTAGCTATATTATATGAGGACATTTTCCTTACTTTTTATGTAATAAATGTATATAATCATATAATGATTCATTTTTAATCAATGTATTTATTCAATTTAGATATATCTCCTCTCTCCTCTCTCCCTCTCTCCTCTCTTCTCTCTCCTCTGTACATAGCTATAAAATGTTAATATGGACATGAATTTGGACACGCACATGTACATAATTATGAACATAGGTATGTACATAAATGGACATGAATATGGACATGTACATAAATGGACATGAATATGGGCATGAATATGGACATGTACGTATTCATGTCCATTTATGCACATGTACATCAATATGGACATGTGCGTATGTACTGACTCTAGCTATATTATATAGGAAGATTGTCCCTACTTATTATGTAATTAATGTATATAATCATACAATGATTCATTTTTGATCAATATATTTATTCAATGTAGATATATCTCCTCTCTCCTCTCTCTATGTAGATATAAATATACCCATAAATATGTACATAGTTAACCATAAATACATGAATGTATAGAAAACTAAAAAAATCTCTCTCCTCTCTCTCTTTCTTTCTCTCAAGATACCATATCTATGTATGTATGTATGCATTGATTGTCATTACGAGTTGTGGTGCTTTGTGTTACTTAGTATTTACTGACTCTAGCTATATTATATAGGAAGATTTTCCCTACTTATTATGTAATCAGGTATATAATCATAAAATGTTTCATTTTTGATCAATATATTTATTCAATGTAGATATATCTCCTCTCTCTCTATGTAGATATAAATATATCCATAAATATGTACATAATTGACCATATACATATATGAATGTATAAAAAACTAAAAAATCTCTCTCTCCTCTCTCTCTCCCTCTCTCCTCTCTCTCCCTCTCTCCTCTCTCTCCCTCTCTCCTCTCTCTCTTTCTTTCTCTCAAGATACCATATGTATGTATGCATGTATGTATGTATGTATGTATGTATGTATGTATGTATGTATGTATGTATGTATGTATGTATGTATGTATGTATGTATGTATGTATGTATGTATGTATGTATGTATGTATGTATGTATGTATGTATGTATGTATGTATGTATGTATGTATGTATGTATGTATGTATGTATGTATGTATGTATGTATGTATGTATGTATGTATGTATGTATGTATGTATGTATGTATGTATGTATGTATGTATGTATGTATGTATGTATGTATGTATGTATGTATGTATGTATGTATGTATGTATGTATGTATGTATGTATGTATGTATGTATGTATGTATGTATGTATGTATGTATGTATGTATGTATGTATGCATTGATTGTCATTACAAGTTGTAGTGCTTTGTATTACATAGTATTTAGTGACTCTAGCTATATTATATAGGAAGATTTTCCCTACTTATTATGTAATCAATGTATATAATCATATAATGTTTCATTTTTGATCAATATATTTATTCAATGTAGATAAAACTCCTCTCTCTCTCTCCTCTCTCTCTTCTCTCTCCTCTCTCTCAAGATGCCATATGAGTTCAAATCATGTAAAAAAATTATCAAAACTTAAATGCCATACATTCAAAATCTAGCTGCCATATGAGTTCAAATTAAGTAAAAAAATAATCAAAACGCAAATGCCACTTAAATGCCACTCAAATGCCACTCAAATGCCCCTCAATTGAAATACAATATAAACTCGGCGAATTCATCCAACGCCGTAACTCATTGCCTCAACTCCAAGGTCTAATCCACAAAAAAACACTTGGTAGGGAGATCTGCTCATATATTACTACTTGCAGACCTTGGGAAAGGTACCTGTGGGAAGGAGAGGATAAGGAACAAGCATGCTGTCCAGCGGTAGCGCCATCCAAAGGCCTCCATTGCCTCGTATGGCGAGGGCAATGCAGCCTCTGCCCTGTTTTAACCCCAGTATTAGTGGGACAAAGCCATATTCGACCCAGGATAAGAAGGGTGCATCCAGGAGAGGTAGCCGAACTGATGCTGACTCTGTTGTTGTTATAGCAGCTAGAGAAGAAAGCAGACCAGAGGTGGTGGTTGCACTCAAACTGGCCGTACGTCTGGTCAGGGCGCCCCCTTCTACGACGGCAGACCAAGCCCTGAAAAGTGTTTCAGTACCCAATAAATTATCTTATTTGATTAATTAGTGACCAGGCTCACTAATGGGGGGGGGGGGGGGGATGTATGTGGGATAATTTGTTAGTTACCAGTACCAGCGGTATGGCTAATAGGCAGTGTGCACTTGTAGGTGTGCAGCCAAGCAATGCAGTACAAACAAGCTTGGGCAAGTATAGGCTGTAAGCAATGCTAACAGAGACCACTGTTAGGCAGAAGAAAAAGACTCCGCCCATGTGCCAATCAAGGAGGAGGAGTACAATAGCCACCGCTAGCACTGATTGGACCATACACTTTATTCTTTTATCATTGGTTGCTTAATGTTGTGCATGAATGATTCCTAGTACTGTATTGGCTGTACGTTATATGTTCTGTATTTGATAAAAGGCCGTGTAATGGCCAGTTTAGTTCAGTTGAATAATAATCCTTGGGATACAAACACCTCTCTCTCTCTTCACTTACTAGGAGTTCCAGTAGTAGCAGACCGGTATTTATACCGAAAAACAGTTAGCTGTTAGCAGAACAGGTTCGGTCAGACCTCAGTAGGAAGCCATACAGGGCAGGGCGTAAGCCCCTGTAGGAGCTTGTGTACAGGAGGGTCGGCTGTACGTAGGGTGGCAGCAGACGGACTCGGTGTCCGTCGCCACAATCATAAAGCAGAGTAGGGGAGCAAGTTGCACTAGCCTACACAAAAATCAGTTGTGTCCAAGTAGTACGAGTAAAAACTACTACAATAATCAATAAAACCTCACAATGTTTAGGAATAATGCCGTGGAATTGAGGAGCTTGAGAAAGAACAACAAGCTAATAGATTTGATGCCTTTCTAGATTAGAGCAGATTTTCCACTTTGGTTGAGTTGTAAATGTGGCTCATGTACTAAACCCTTCAGTTTGTTATTAGTAACTCTAATGTAAATAGACCCGCTGTGTGAGTCTCATAAAGTGTAGTACTAGTCAAACGACACCTAGTAAATAACACTAGATACTCAGAATAGTAATATATGAGCAGATCTCCCTACCAAGTGTTTTTTTGTGGATTTGATCTGGGGGTTGAGGCAATGGGTTACGACGTTGGATGAATTCGCCGAGTTTATATTGTATTTTACTTGAGGGGCATTTGAGTGGCATTTGAATGGCATTTAAGTGGCATTTGAGTTTTGATTATTTTTTTACTTATTTTGAACTTATATGGTATATAGATTTTGAATGTATGGCATTTAAGTTTTTGATAATTCTAGACATAATTCGAGCTTATATGGTATCTTGAGAGAGAGGAAAAGAGGAGAGAGAGGAGAGAGGAGATACATCTACATTGAATAAATACATTGATTAAAAATGAAACAATGTGTGAATATATACATTTATTGTATAATAAGTAGGGATACATAAAGAGAACATATTAAATATTGTGAGCTTGAAATAGTTCCAATATCATTTCAAATGAAAAAATGGATGATGAGAGATTTTCATCCGTTTGTATGTATCTACATATATCTGATTGAAAATGATATAATAATTCAGTGGTCCATTGTATTGAAATCAATTTTTGAGTGAGCTCTTTATTCAAAACTTTTCTTTGAACTTTCTTTAAGTAATCATTAATACTGACAGTTTTTGACATTTTTACAACTGTTTGAAAATTGTTTTTAGTCATATGCTTAAATACTTCTACTGGATTGTCAACGTATTTATGTGTAGTGTATGGCCGGTATTGTACCGGTGAAAGTTCTCCATGTAAAGAAGCTACAGTTAGCAAATGCTGTGTCATACATAATAATATAGCTTGTAATGTCAAGCGATATCCAATCTTTTCCTGTACTTCAACATTTTCTTTAATATAGCTATGATATATCTTTGGAAGGTAGTCTTTGATTGTGTATCTTTTTGAACTCATAATGAACTAAAATAAAATGTTAAGTATTAGTATAGGATGATTAAACAGTGTTGTAAAATAATTACATTTTAACTTCTGTTAAATAATTTTTCTATTAATTCTTACCTTATCACCAAGAAATCAGCTGTAGTAGTTGATGAAATCAGTTGTAGTAGTTGATGAAATCAGTTGTAGTAGTTGATGAAATCAGCTGTAGTAGTTGATGTTTTATTGCTGGAGAGAATGATTTCTATGCAGAGAGAGCTGTTCTTATATAGTATAAGCCACTCCTACTCATTTAGCTTATAACCATTAAAAACACTCACGCGAAAACTCTATCAGAATAGTGTTATTAGCGTGAAATATTCCTGTTTTATTCGCGTGAAAATAAAAAATTTTATTCCCGCGAAAGCAACGGTTTCCATTCGCGTGAAAATAAATTATATATTCCCGCGAAAGCATTGGTTTGTATTCGCGTGAAAATAAAATTTTTATTCCCGCGAAAGCAACGGTTTCCATTCGCGTGAAAATAAATTATATATTCCCGCGAAAGCATTGGTTTGTATTCGCGTGAAAATAAAATTTTTATTCCCGCGAAAGCAACGGTTTGCATTTGCGTGAAAATAAATTATTTATTCCCGCGAAAACATTGGTTTGTATTCGCGTGAAAATAAAATGTTTATTCCCGCGAAAGCAACGGTTTCCATTCGCGTGAAAATAAAATGTTTATTCCCGCGAAAGCAACGGTTTCCATTCGCTTGAAAATAAATTGTTTATTCCCGCGAAAACATTGGTTTGTATTCGCGTGAAAATAAAATGTTTATTCCCGCGAAAGCATTGGTTTGTATTCGCGTGAAAATAAATTATTTATTCCCGCGAAAACATTGGTTTGTATTCGCGTGAAACTAAAATGCTTATTCCCGCGAAAGCAACGGTTTCCATTCGCGTGAAAATAAATTATTTATTCCCGCGAAAACAGTGGTTTGTATTCGCGTGAAAATAAAATGTTTATTCCCGCGAAAGCAACGGTTTCCATTCGCGTGAAAATAAATTATTTATTCCCGCGAAAACATTGGTTTGTATTCGCGTGAAAATAAAATGTTTATTCCCGCGAAAGCAACAGTTTCCATTCGCGTGAAAATAAATTATTTATTCCCGCGAAAACATTGGTTTGTATTCGCATGAAAATAAAATGTTTATTCCCGCGAAAGCAATGGTTTCTATTCGCGTGAAACAAAATTATTTATTCCCGCGAAAGCATTGGTTTGTATTCGTCTGAAAATAAAATTGTTATTCCCGCGAAAGCAATGGTTTCCATTCGCGTGAAAATAAATTATTTATTCCCGCGAAAGCATTGGGATGTATTCGCGTGAAAAAATGTTGATTCATAGGATTTAATCAGTGCAACTTTACCTATTTAAGAGCCACTGTTTTCACTCAGAAAGCATCCAGTTCTACAACGGCTAGCGGAGAAGCAACATCTACTAAACCTTCCATTGGAACAACTAGGAGCTCATCTTCTTTATAAAGGTAAGAGTAAAAATATTTATTTTTTGTTAGCTAACACTACTAGCTGAAGGTTTATGATCTTTATGATCTTTTAAAATTAATTACGAAAAATTAAACAAAATGTTTTGTTTTTTTTAGAATGAATACTCAAGACGAAGGAAGTCAACCGATGAATGAAGAAGCAGGATCCCAGCAAACCCTTTCCCCATCACCTTCTCCTATCTTTGATATGGCAGAAAGTCAATTGGTGGTTGATGAACCAGAATCCCAACAAGATTTTACTTCATTCACATCTCCTACTAACAAGCTGTCTTCAAAAAGAACATCGATGAGGAAACGATCTTTCATTGATTTGACAAAAGATGATATTGAAACTGGCTTGAAGTGCAAAAAACCAGCTTTGTCGGCTGTTGGAGACGAAACGCTTTTTCGTCACGTCAGAATACCCTTTCAAGATGCTGGAAGTAATGAACTAACCACTCTCACCTACAAGAGCGCCGGGTTAATAAACTCTCTCTCTCCAGATAGTCTAGAAAAACTTGAAGAGCCCATGGAAATCTGCGAACTACCAGTACCAACGGTTATGGAGGTGTTGTCTGTTGAATTTCGTGATGAATCAAAGTGTGTCATCATTTACAACTACCGAAAGGATAAAAAGAGAACTCGGGTGAAGAGTGATGTTTCAACCGAAATAGGACTGCTTGTTAATAAAGCTAAGCAAACACGTCCAATTGTTTTAATTTATATGGGAGAAGGAAAGACAGGAGATGCGATTTTTCGTACTGCTGAATCTCAAGGGTGTAATCGAAAGATCAACGATCCATTCAACTCATTGTACAACAAGAGTTTGAGACAAATACAGGCTTATTTCACTGTCGCTCACCTACACGATTTTCCGCCAGGAAGTGTTATAGCTTATGAGAATCCTGGAATGCTAAGAAAATGTGATACTCGTTGGAACAAGACTGCCGATATTATAGTGGCTAATTACAGATGCATGGTGAATGGAGAGCTATTGATTGGAGATCTTAGCATCCCTGCTCAAATAGCTTCATCTGTGGTGGCTGAAAAAAGTGGTGTAATCGTATTCAAAGGACTAAGACAAAATACGAACAACATGATTTCCTATGATATCATTCTACTCTCGGCTCTTCAAGCTTTCATTCAAACCTCAGAACTGTTTGATACTTCGCTGCAACACAGCTGTCTCTCCTACTTTGATGAAAATGAAAAAGAGAATTGTCCAGAACAGTACATCGAAGTCTTAATCGATAACACAAAGGATGTGACTCGTCTTCTATGATGGTAAGTTTCATATCTATTTTAAAAAAAGCTCCGAAGTATTTTTTGTGAAATTAATTCATATAAGTATGTATGATAGAGTCATTAGTTACTATGTCTTTTAGATATAGCTAAAGAGCGCTCCTGAGGAAGAAAATGAGAAGAACTTATTTATTTCTTGCTTGAAACATTACAAAATAATAGTTTTTATAGGTTCTGTAGTGTTTAGCGCAAATAATGAGATAAGTTGTATTTTATTCATTTTATTTATTATAACAAATAAAAATCAAGTATAATAATCTATTTTAACAATTTACTTAGTAAATTAGTTCCTTGTATATGTACTCCATCTATCCCTTCTACTGTATTATCTTGAATGAACTCGAAGTTAGGATATGTATGTATGATGAATCTCCGTATTGAGTGATCTCTCATCTCACTATCTCCTATATCTCGTAAACTTCTAACAATTTCATCCATACTCCACCCTCTACTTCTCAGTAAACAAAAGTATACACAATAATCGCCACATACAGTTGACAAAAAACTTTGTAGTTGTGTTTCATTACTTTGTATTGTTTCATATCCTCCATGAATACTTAGTATTTCATTTACATCTGGGTAAAAGGAAACAGAACGTCCAAACGAGTCAAAAAAATCTACCTCTGAATCATTAGCGTACACAGCCAACCAATGCTCCCCGGGTTGATGAGAATAATGGGTGTTGAATACGAAACATCCTGTTGGAAAATTGCAAATTTGCTTCCAAAACTCTTCTCTAGCTCCAACATGAATCCCTACGCTTTGACATAAAACGTCTGAAGATAAGATCGAACGAATTTGTATGGTATTCATCGCTAACTTTCTGTTTAAAGCACTGCGTCTCCTCCGATAGTTAATTGAAGAATGCTATCCATCTCCAACACACTGTCTTTTACAAAGTATGCTACCAGGGATAATCCATCAGTCGTGTTAGTGCTAAAACGAATTTCCACACTTGTTGTGACATTTTTCATAGAGTGAAAACCTTCTTTAAGAAAATCGCCAGTCAAATCAAATCCATAAAGTGTAGTACCATCAAGGTATTGTTCTTTCGTAATACCAAGACTATCACCTTCAAGCAAAGTTCCGGTAGCGTGTAGAAACTGATGATATTCTCTTCCAAAAATTCCTCTAGCATAATTTGGTTCAAATCTCCTTCCAATTGGACAATCACCAACTCTCAATACAATACTATCAACACTAGCATGCTGCATTCTATATGGATTTAAGGCGAAACGTCCGTTCATTGCATTGTGATCAACTAAACCTAAATAAATTTGTTTAGGTTTTGGTTTGTTTTCTTCCAAAGTGATGTCGATCTGCCCAACACCAGCACGAATTCCATATAGTTTTATCCGTTTTCGATCAACAGGATAAATGTAGTTGTGACCTTCCAACGCCAAACTGAGTTGGGAGTTTTGTATTGTAGGATTCACCTTAACTTTACAAAGATGAAGTTCAAATTTATCAATTCTAATCTTTGCCCCTCCTGCAGGTGACTCATTCGCAGCAAACAAAGCTAGTTTGCCAGAGGCACGCTCAAACTCCAGCTGCATAGTAGGACCTGGTATTATTAATTTTTTCTGCTGAAATAATGCGAGATGAGGTTTTCCAGTTAATTCTATTGTCTTTCCATCTATGATTAGAGCTCTCCTCTTTTTCTTATCAGCGGTTTTGTGATCAGCAGCATCTTTGCTAGTTGAATCATCATACAACCATCCTTCCATCTTACCTTGATATTTCTTTCTTTCTGCACTGTTTTCGAGTAGTTGTGAAAAGTAGGAGCGTAAACCGTAGTTGTTAGCGTATTCAACGGTGGTTCCTTCTATCGACATTTTCAACTCGCTGAATAATGTATGCATTGAATCCCCCATCCACACAGCTGCATCATCATCATTACCGACAATATCGGTTCCATCATCTTGAACAACCGTGGCTTCAACTTGCAGAAATGAGTTGTAGAGATCTGTGTAATGTTCAGTGCTCCCTGACAAGGTTAACTCAATACTACCATAAGGATCTAACCTATCAGGTCTGATGACAACATATTCCGATCTTTCTACCGATATGTTTGTTGGTTCCGTAGCAAATACATCCAATGTTGGATTTATGTTGTAGGAAGAACCTTCCAACTTATTACCTGTTGTTCCATTTAGGCTAGCCATCTTTTGCGAGTGATGAATGCTTGAAGCGTTACCGCTTAATGACTATAGATATCAAGCTCAGCTGTCTTTATACCGGATTCTACTGCTATTAAAATATACCACGTTTACCAACACCTCTCCTCTTCTTTCCACCTCTTGTTTTTCTCCTTTTCATACTATCTGGACGGACTGCATTGAGCACATCTCCCCCCAGATCATTCAACTCTGCCAATCCCCTCTTCTTTGCTGACGCTGCAAAACTTTGTCCATCGATGACATCACGCGCTACATTTCCACCTACAGTCAGTGCTCTTTTCCCCAAACTAATTGCTCCTTTTTTCAGCATTGGTGCTGCAGATTTAAGTAAACTTGAAAAAATACTACCAAGTCCATTTCCTCTCATATTAGGCATCACTCGTCGTCCACTATACACTCCAATTCCATTTCCAGCTTGCATCTTGTAGTACTCATCAAAAAAGTCTTTTGAATCCTCAGGGGTGTATCGTACCAAACTCATTATAATTTTTTCGCTCTATAGTGAACCGTCAACACAACCTTTCCACCATCAAATGGTATTCGTTGACCGTCGTCACTCGTTATAAGTACTTGAATCATATCACTATTTAGTGATGAAGCGTCAACATAGTGAGGATTTTTAAATTCTTGATACACAACGCTATTCTTCTTTCCTTGAACTGGAACTACTCTCAATAAAGGTACATTCGTATCTCCTACCATTCTATTATCAACAATGTTGGAATAAACATACAGGGATGTTAAACCGGAATTTATATCAGGGGGTGTGATATTATTGTATCTACCGTGAGGGTATGTAGTTTTTGATTCAAATCCAAAAATATATGCTATATCTTTGGAAAAGCTTATGGCAGTATCAGGATCACTGTTAGTTAGTAAAGCGGTGTTGGTGATCTTGTTGTAGGAGATGGCGAATTTCTTGTCTAAATCCATTTCATTCATTCTCTTTCGTATAATCTCCTCCAACTCCTCTATACTATCATATCTTCCATTACCGATTAGGATGAAGGACTTTTCGCTTTTACCAGAGACATTAGTCTTTTCTAGATATATTTTCCCTTCGGTAACATTTTTCCAATTATTAGAATAAGTCATATCTAGCAGAGCTACCTCCCATTTACCACCATCGATAACCAAATATTTATACAGTCTCACTGTAAATTCGGAATTGTTATTATCAGGAAACTCTTCACCACTAGAGTTCGAGGGTAAAGTTATCAGCATCGACATTTTCCCAATGTATGATGATTATATCAAGCGTTGTTTCCTTATAAACTATTCATCTACCCACTCATTGAACTTTTCTCCATAACTTAACCACTTAACCAGAATCTGTCTTTTACCTCTTCTCATTCTTCTTCCCAATATCTTTTCAATTCTGAAAATCGTGGGTTTTTTTACTTTTTGCAACTCTTTTTCGTAAAAGGTGCCATCAATCATCTCCTCAGCTAAATCTTTCACCCTATATACAACAGGTTTTTCATCAATAAGTACATCAGTGATTATAAAAATCTCAATCGTCCAATTCGGGGTGTATCCTCTTTCAAACACTCCTCTTGCCTTACTTATTCTCACATAATCCCCAATCTTTAGTTTTGCTTCTTGAGTTAAACTATGTTCACCTCCTTCATACACACGATTCCATACAAGTTCTTGATTTTGAAAATTCACATCATTTGGTCTCATACCTATAGCACCATGAATTGTGTTGTTGTATGCATTAACCATTTCTGGTAAAACATCAATGTATCTATCATCATCTTTATATGTCAAATATCTATATATCTTCTCTTTTAAAGTTCTGTTAAAACGCTCCACCATTGATGCCTTTATCGTTTCATTTTCGGTTGTAAAGCGCTTGATTTTTTTTTCCGCCAGCAGAGTCTTGACATTGACGTTGTCAAACTCTTTACCTTTATCAGATTGTAAAGCTTTATAGTTTTCCCCTTCTAGTATTCTTCTCAATCCTCTTGCTACTACCGGTCCTGATTTGTTGATGAGCGGTACAACCCAACCTTTTCTAGATAAAGAATCAATAGCAGTCAGTAAAAATGCTGTATTATTATTTTCATCTCTTCGAGATCGAACATCCATCAAATCTACCTGTAGCTGTTCCCCTATTCCAGCTACAATTGTAGGACGACGCTTAAACTTGGTTACAACTTTTTTATGTAACGTGTAGGCATCCTCACCACTCAACCATTCACGGATTCTTTTTTCTCCCTCTCGTTTTCTACGAGCTTTCAGTAAAGCTCTAGCTCCTCGTAGAGATGTATGTAATGCAGGATTGTAATACAACTCTTTTAGCGTGTCGATGTCCATGAATTAGTACCGGGAACGACCAACTTTTTCTTCTGAGTCTTACGTGTTCGATGCGGGGATTTTCTGACAGTTGTGATTCCTTCATCAGTTAGCAGGCTTTTAAATCTACTGTAATTGGTATTTCCCGATTGTATTTTACCTCCTTCAGTTAGAACGTCTCGTAGTAAAGTTTTGGAAGTCCTAGGATTCAACCAATGTTCTCCAATTTTCAGTCTGTTCTTCTCCGAGTCGAATCTACCAATTTTACTCAGATTATTCAACATTCTGACAGCGATCGTTTGATCACTCTTTTTTGTTGTTAAATCAGCTGCTTTTTTTTCAAAATCTTTTAAATTTTCGCTTTCAATATCGTGCTCATCTTCTCCATCAGTAAGAAATGTACTTCCTAGTAAGGTTGTGTCTTCAGTATCAAACAACCTTCCTTTTATTAATTCTATCCCAATATCATCATCATCAACCACTTTCACTGATTCTAACTCATTGTCTTTATCAACATTTGGTGAAAAGACATTAGGTTTATTATCAAAAACTGTGCTATTGGCCAAAGGAAAAGTAGACTCTATCTTTTTTTTCTTAATGAGATTCCAACTATCCTTTTGTGTCTGGTTTTGGTTATTTTTAATCTTTTTGACATCAGACAAATACCTACGTAGGTTTTCAACATTTTCATCTAACTTTTCGTATGAGGATAAGTCAGAATCATAAGCCGTTTCCAGTAGATCATTTCGCTTTCGCTTCATATTTCTCACTGTTATAGCTTCCATAGGATTATAATACAATGGAGGTCTGGTTTTCTCTTCCTTTACCACTGTTTTATTATCCTTTCTTTCCGTTAATCTATAGTATTCATCTTCAGTGAGTATAAAATTACGTCTGGAGAATGTTAAAGGCTGACGATTCATCTTTTTATTGATGATAAAACAGATACAATAGGTGTTATAATAGCATCCAAAAGATTCCCTCTACCACTCTGAATCAAAATTTTACGCTTATCATCAACTGTCCCTCTACCACTAAGTTTATGTAGCTCCTTCTTGTAACGCTGCAACTCAATAAACTGCTCAGAATCAAGAGGAACATTACCTAATATAATATTTTTAACACTTTCTATCAATGATTGAAACAAATCTGAGTTGGCCTTTTCGACTATAGCGATTTTTCCTTTCTTACTCAGATCATCCAGAGCTAAAATCGCCATTCTATTTCGCATCATTCGTGTTGAGAGTTTCATCTTTATCTTCTCCCTCCGCCTAGCACACTTTTAAGTAACCCAGGAACTATATTGCTGATGATAGGTCCTAGTAGAGCGCCTAAAAATCCTCCTTTTTGCAATACAGCTTTCTTATCATCTAACGTTGATTTTCTTACTAAAGCGCTAATATCCTTCGCGTTTCGCTGCAACTCATTATACTGAGATGATGTCAATGGTATCGTTCCATTTATAATAGCTTTAGCGCATTCCATTAGAGTCATAATAAACTCCTTTTTGGCTTTGGCTATAACAGACTTTTGAATAGCAAAGGTTGCATTGTTGAGCGATAACAAGACAGCTGCATTTCTTGTTAATTTTTTCTCCAAAGCTTTAGACATTATAACGCTTTCGTGTTGCGTCGTTGAATAACAAAATATGATTGAGGTGAAGCGAATAGTAATTGTATTTATATCCTTTTACTTGGGTACATATAATATCATAGGGAGAACTGATGTAAAATTTCCCAATAGTCTATGTTGATCATTCGTTTGTTGAGTCGTATCTATTCGTAAATAAGAGTATGGTTTCTTTGTCGCATCTTCAAAAGCCTCTTGTACATATTTTATTTTTGATGGAAAACATTGTCGAGCCAAATAGGAAATAGAAGAAGCATCTCTAGGGTTTTTAAAAAGAAAAAAATAATGACTATTCAAGGAAATTGTACGATTTCCTTTTAAAAACAGATTCTGAACAATAAAAAACACACTTATGTTCAAATGATGACTATGTTTTGTATACAAAGCATTAGCATCGGCTTTACCAGAAACTTCATCCATGAGATCATCAATTATCAGCCATCGATTTTTACCATCTCTGGGAAAACTCACTGTTATATCTATCATGCCTTCATGAAAAATCACTCCTGATACATCATCAAAGGCTTTTTGGTAGGCTCCATAACAGTAGTGAATCTCTGTTGGTGGAGGGTGCGCTATAGTCTGACTAGCTTCAATCATTCGAAAAATCGCTTGCGTTTTTCCCGATCCAGTTGGTCCTGCAATCATTGCTGTAAAAGGAGATCGCATCCTCGGGTCATAATCTTCAGGTTTCCCATTCATCATAAAAAGATGTTCATCAATCAACAGTAGTTTCATTTATGATTCCAACAGGAGAGTTTCTCGCTTTTTGTATTTTTTCCATAGCTTCTTCATACATACTAAACTCAGTAACACCTCCAAAAGTGGAAAGCCCTACGACAAATACCAAAATTATCATAATTATCAACGCTTTACGCTTCATACTCGGTAAAACATCTATCATATCACGTTCAGTACCATCAATAGTATCAACTTCATTCATCGGTCTCATCTCAACATCATCCTCTGTCGACATCTTAACTTCCAATAACCATACAATCTTATCACGTTTTCATTTATATACAATGTTAAAACTATCAAAAAAATCAAATGCCATACATGCAAAATCTAGCTGCCATATGAGTTCAAATTAAGTAAAAAAATAATCAAAACTCAAATGCCACTTAAATGCCACTCAAATGCCACTCAAATGCCCCTCAAGTAAAATACAATATAAACTCGGCGAATTCATCCAACGTCGTAACCCATTACCTCAACTCCAAGATCTAATCCACAAAAAAACACTTGGTAGGGAGATCTGCTCATATATTACTACTCTCAGACACTAGTATGTAGGCATATAGTGATAGGATGTTCACTCCCCAGATGTAAGGAGGACAACTCACAACACAGCTCAGTACAATCTGCAGCAGACGATGCTAATAACTATCACTAGTAGTGCGATGACTAGCTGCTGTTGACTCACTCACTGCTGGTGTAATACTAGTACTGCTTTGACTGATAAGTATAATAGTTTGCTTTGTAGACTTTGTTATCATTATCAGCTGTATTTGCTTATAGAGGCTTAGGCATTCACTCTGGGCATTAACAGCAACTTCCTTGTCAACTGCTGAAAGAAACTTTCACAAAAACTGTTACATTGTTTTGCTAATGCTATTTGCACACATGACTTTGGATAAACAACTTGAGCAAATTCATTTTGTGTCTCTCCGCTACTGCAGAAGTTTGAATCGCCAAAGCTTAATCCATGTCATGTTTTACTGTGTGGCGTTGGCTGGTAACACATTATTAGTCATGTAACGAACAAAGCAGAGACAAGTTTACATTAGGACATCATGAGGGGTTTAAGAAGTACTAAAAAGTTACAAGAGAATCTTTGGCACGTTTGGCTGCCTAAAGCTACATGGCAGCTGCCATCTCTCTCAACGCAATCAACTGCTGACTCATTGGATTGGAAGCAAGTTTTGGTTTCTTGTGCGGAAAGCTATGCAGTTTAGGAAATGCGGGATTGCATAACAAATGCAGTAGCTGATGCTGTTGTTTTCATCATAAGACTTGAGTGCTGACATCAGTGCTGTCAACGCTAGGGATTGGTTATGACTTCTCTGTAGAGTTGATATGATTTTAAGACAAGGAACTACTTTATCTAAACATGACGCATAGCTTGAACTTCCTCTTTGTCCTCTCAGTGCTCCGCTGTGGCTAATAAATTGCATCTCTTCTGCCAGATAAGTTCATGAGGCATGATATCTATTGACATGGAGCATGCACGATGTGTTACTGTAAATAATTTTTAGTAAAATGGAGGCTAATAGTACGCAAGTGCGGTTCTGGTCCGAGCTTGGCCCCTAAATCTTTGACCTATATTTTTGAATTTTTATGGTATTTATCTCTCCATGACATTTTAAGTTTGCCACCTCAGATGAGATTTTAACTGATTCAGATATTTTTAGCCTCGATGATGTTTTTTCCAAAGTGCTGACTGCGGAAAAACAATGAGAAACAGAATATTACACTTGGAGGGTCAGCATACGGCTGCCGCATGACATATGGCTGCAGGACACCTCGGTGCTGGTCGCATTTGCTTGATGTGAAACCTTCCCTGTGTGATACACATTTCTTAGCTTAGTGATATTGTTATGTGACAACCAAGATGATGCATAGATTGATACAATGTTAAAGCTTAGTTTTTGTTATGATCAATGAACATGCCACAAATCACAATCAAGTGACATAGAAAGCTGAGAAACCAGCAATCAGAAAGTTGAGCTGTTTCAGTGGATACACCACACATCGGTCTATCCTCAAATACAGCTTCCCCAGATGCGAGAGTTTTTAGCCACTGTTGAGAGTGTTATTGTGGTAGATTTTGATGCACAGTAGTAGTGAACAGGTTGTTTACTCTAGAACCTTGCGAGACAATGCGCTAGACTTTGACCCACGGCGTTCGGTTAACAGCTGCTTGGGTGGAAAGTCCTACTGTGCCCGTGGCATAGTGAACAGGGCCGGTAGTGACCCCTGCAGGGCCGGTAGTGACCCCTACCGACCCGGTATAGCTGTACCGGGCCGGCACAAGATGGCCGACATAGATGAGGATCTTCAGAAGTATCTAGGAGCTCAGTCAAGGTCAGGAACAGGAAGTACCTACCCTTAGATTGCCAACTTCATGGACCCTACTCTATATACAGCCTGGGAGCCTTGCAGGACTACTGATTGGACAATAAGGAGAAAGGACTCCGCCCTTAGCCACTTGGCACCTTCCCTATTTAACTATATTGCATTGTTGATTGGCTACTTATTTATATAATCAATTGTATTGGCTAATCTGTTTCCTGTGCTATCACTGTTATATGTTTGATACCTGTGAGCTCTCCTATAAAAGGAGAGACATTTCATATATCCATTGCATTCATTCTCACATTGCCAACCTTAGAGGAATAATTACCCTCAGGACTATCATAGAGAATATAGCCACTTATACAAGCACTACGCTGTACTGTTTGTTTGAGCCATGGGCTCCTGCCTTACCGGGTAATTCGGTTACCCTGCACAGTTGTCACTGTCAATCAGCACAGTGTCCCCTCTGGAGAGTGGTAGAATACTCGAGACTAGTGGATGTCTGTGGTAAACAGACTGGAATCCATTACATTATTAAGAATGAAGAGTTTGATGTTTACATATCCAAGTACGTGTTTGATCAAGCAACGCCAGCTACTGCATTTGTATATAGTGGATTGGTAAAAAAGACTGACGGTAGCGGAAATTTTTATCACTGTGTAGAATGTGCGCAGTAAGTATACGTTATGATTGTTTTTAAAGCTAAACAGGATTTATAACTGTCAACCAAAATAAAAATTGATCAACCACATTAAAAATTGGTCAACCGAATTAAAAAAAATGGTTTTTAATGAATCGATGAATTACCGAAAATTTACTGCTCACCTATGGATTATCTGCATCGAAAGACAGCAGCTAAAAAGCTTAATTAAAATATACCGGAACTAACACCTAGCCAGGTTCAGCACTGGCTTGACAGACAGTCTTTATATCAAATGTACAAACTCAAACTCATGAACTTCCTACGCTTTACTCCAGTCAAACCTAGTCATATCCGTCAGATAGATCGTTTAAGTTGACCCACCAACTGAAAGTACAAGTGCCCCTTGACAGTGATTGACATTGCTTATAGATACAAGAAGGCCAAACCTTTTAAAAGTAAAACCACTACTGACATTGCTCGTATTATACAGCACATATATGACAGGTTAGTACTCAACTAGCTCAAAGAGATTACATGAGTGACAAAACTCGTGAATTTTTCAGCAAGTTTACAGAGTTCACAGAACATAATGTAAAAATTTTCAGAGCAACAAACAAGAAAAAAGTTGCCTTCATCAAATGTTTCAATAAAATGGCAAAGCGATTTGTTTGTGCATCAGTGCAGCAAAGAGATTGAAAATAATAATATCAAATGCGAATGGGTGAACAGACTGTCAAATGTTTTGATTGCAATAAATGGTGACGAAACCAGACTGAGTGAGATGAAATTGATAGAGGCCATAAAACTCAAAGGCATTCCACAGCCAGAGTGTAAAGATATTGTGGATAACTTGT
This sequence comes from Cryptosula pallasiana, assembly GCA_945261195.1. NCBI lineage: Eukaryota > Metazoa > Bryozoa > Gymnolaemata > Cheilostomatida > Cryptosulidae > Cryptosula > Cryptosula pallasiana. The sequence goes on from OX183137.1 coordinate 2,113,876, forward strand.
CAATCGATTCTTTGTTACTGTATCTGTATAAGCTTGGAGAAGAAGCTGGAAGCAATAAGTACAGAGCCATCGACCCCATCTGGTCCATAGATGTGTATCACATTGATGAGATACATTCTTGGGATAATCGACCTTCTCTGTACACCCACTAGGAATTGGAAGATGAAAAATTTAAAAATAAGCGGCTTCAAGTTTTGCCTCCAGACGCTGAGGGATTACAGTAAATGACAAGCGTTAAAGATCCTTCGACTCCTCCAGGCGGCAGTATTCGGATGTTTAAGAAAGTGCAGGACATTCGAGGTGGATTGTGGTAGCTCAGAGATACTAAACTTTTGTATTGCAAAAGGTATGGCAAGGTTGTAGGCGTATTGCAAATCACTTTGGCCTCATTTGGTGTAGGTCACTCTGGGTTTGTTGCAGGATTTTTCAAAACACCAGTACGAAGTGGAGACTCTCATTCGTAGCGTTGATGTTAATTCCAAAGTCTGACTCAGCAGCTGTGATGTCCTTGGTGGTAAGAGTTGTGTAGTCATTGATGAGGTGAAAGTGATTCATCTAATTCTGAGAAACTCCTGAAGCTACGCGAGGTTCTAGCAATTGTCACACTTTAGGCAAATATTCTTCAGAATATATTTGCCCTCGGCAAGCTTAATGTGAGATTCTATCGTGTTATGAATAGCATGAGGCATGAACGCTGCGCCCATCAAAAACCTTTGGAGGTTGGAAGGGTGCTCTCATTTTGCACTTCTGCACGTACATCATTGGCAGCACTGCTTATACTGGGTCGCTTTTCTTGATAGCCTTGGACTGGATATCTCTGTATTTGGAGAGCCAGAACTGACGTTAGATGGAGAGGTAGTAATAATTGTTGGCGTCTAACATGGTTGTACTCTTGATGGTCATCGTGAAACTATTGACGTTTGCACTTGTGAGGTGATCGGGGACACTGTTTTTATTTTCTACATCATTGGGTTTGTAATTGTATGTCAGATTTAGTGAGTTTGTATATAGCACCCTAGTAGGTACCAGCTTTGGCATTTTGACGATGGTTTCATCGCCGGGGTTCTTGTCTGAAAGGTTGTGATTGACGTTAGTGTGTACCTTACCTTCCTTGAGATCCTACCCGTATCTCGTAGAGCTAGAAGGCTTTTTGTCATATGATGGAAAACTTTACAAAGGTTCTAGAAGACAGCATATGGATGCTATTACTTCAGATAATCGCTCTAGTGATACACAATAAAAATGAAAAAAATTATCTTGCCAACACCAAGGGGCGCCCATGCTAGCCAATGTTCTGACTCCTATGAATATATTTTTGCTCGGTGAATATTTGAGCTTGGGCTCCACAGGACTGTATTATTTTTTGTCGGCGTCAAACGCCGAATTGACAGAGTACAACTCCTTTGTCACCTCTTGCTTTCTGGCTATCTGAGTTTGTGGCCAGTTTTGATTCTTGGGTCTTTTGACATCAAAGGCAGCTTGCTCTCGCTGAGCTTTGCTCTTGACACCGTTTTTATCCACCATCCAAAAGAAATAGTTGCCTCTGGTAAAAGCCACTGGGTTGACCACTGCCACCTCTATTGTCATTGCCATTGTTGTCTTTTATTAATTCTCGTAAATTATGACTAAATGTGGTACATTTGATGACTCCACCTCTATTGGTACTATTCCAGAGCCTAAAAACTCTAGCAGATGTAGCTTGTTGAGTGCAAGACTTTTTTTTGTCAGTTGAACAATGAGCTTGTCATTGTAAAACTTTACCGTGAAATTTTTACTCAGTGGTACAGCCTGTAAGTAGTAATATATGAGCAGATCTCCCTACCAAGTGTTTTTTTGTGGATTAGACCTCGGGGGTTATGCAATGGGTTACGACGTTGGATGGATTCGCCGAGTTATTATTGTATTTCATTTGAGGGGCATTTGAGTGGCATTTGAATGGCATTTAAGGGGTATTTGAGTTTTGATTATTTTTTTACTTGATTTGAACTTATATGGCATATAGATTTTGAATGTATGGCATTCAAGTTTTGATAATTTTTTTACATAATTATATACATAATTCTAACTCATAGGGTATCTAGATTTTGAATGTATGGCATTTAAGTTTTGATAATTTTTTGTAATTCCGACTCATATGATATCTTGAGAGAGAGGAGAGAGGGAAAGAGGAGAGAGGAGAAAGGGGAGCATTAGCCCTCTAGATGATTAAAATTTACAGTAAATTTTGTGTAATACAAAGTACTTTAACTTCATTTATCCACTTGAGACTACATATCATCAGCATTCGAAATCGAGTCTACATATAAAAATAACTGTATTTGTATATATCTAGAGAGAGTTTAGAGGAGAGAGGTTAGAGGAGAGAGAGAGGAGACTTGAGCATAAATATTTCTTTTAGTTATATATATTTATAGTTATTATGTTTACTATACATGTAATCAGCGTTAATTTTTGATTTTGTTTAAAAATTATTATTATTTCTGGTAAAAAACAACATTAGTTAAGTTTTAAAATCATATGAATGAAATTTGTGTCAATTTAGTATCTACTGCATTATATATTTACAATATTACTTTGTAATTATTAGTGAAAGAAATTATGAAATACCGGCGAGTAATTAAGTAATTCAGTAAGGAAATTGGTTGGAATCGTAGTAATATTTCTTAAATACAACATTGCTTTGCAACGACTATTAATAAAAGCAATTATGAAATGTTGATGAGTAACTAAGTAATCTAGTAAGGAAAACTGATTGAAATCACGGTAATATTTGTTAAAAGATACTTGCGACATGTTTTATCAACGAAAAAATCAAGCAATTTTCAAATGTTTACGAGTAACTAAGCGATTCAGTAGGAAAAACCAACTGAAACACGCAATACCCGTTTTTGAAAAATTTACGATAAACACAATTGGGACATTGCTGTTATCAAAAAAAATCAAGCGAGTATCAAATGTTTATGAGTAACTAAGTAATTCAGTTGGCAAAAATCGATTGAGATCATGTGACATCCGTTACAAATATTTACGTTAAGTTAGCAACGAGAAAATAAATATTTCTTAGAATATTCGCTATAGCGAGTTACGATAATTTTGTACTCGCCCTAAAGGTTTTCAGTCCATTTTCGGTCAGATCAAAATTTATGCGAGACGTTTTAGGCATTATTTCAGTCGACGTAATGTTACCAGTTCATTTTCACAAGTTTTTAAAAAGTAATTAATTATAATATAACGCAAGTGTCACTTCACTAATAAACTCACTCCAGAAAAGTCATTAATCACCATCTCTCGCCTAATCCTATATGTTTTGATCTTTTTAATGTTATGCGTTATAAAGTCGCTCGAGAAAAGTCATTAATTACACCTAAGCACTATTTATTATCATGTTATTTCTATTTAAAACAAACAACGAACATCCATAGACTTCGGAATTATAGGTTTATCAATTCAACCTAAAAAGGAAGAGAACTTGATTGCATTTATCTCCTGTTTTTTATTGTGTTTGATTACATATTAGTTAATACAGGTAAAACTTTTCACCAAAACTTAATGAGAAATCCACTCACTTCCAACAAAACTTAATTTTAAAACGGATTTGTGGTTATACCTCTAATTCTAGTTATCTCCGGTATCATCTAAAAAACATGAACAAAGTATGACTTTATCCACTTGTTTTGTTAGTTAGACTGTTACTTTTCTTAAAATATCTCATTGTTTTTTGTGTGAAATACAAACAATGTATCAACATACATAGTGTATTTTCTATTTTTAGGAAGCTGTTTTGTCTAATAAATCAAGAGTTATATGTTACATATACATATTTAAATGCTATCAGATACCTGTAAAGTATTTATTACATTCCTAACTCATACTTAATGTTGTAAACTATAATTGAAGCTCTCACATTTTAATTTACTGTCTGATGATATAAAGATGGAACTACACTGCATCAATGTTTTGCTGTTGATGTGTCTATATGATTGTTTGTGGATATGTTTAGTTGACTACATAGTTCGAAGTAGTGTGTGTTGTAGTAGAGCATATCAATGAACTGCAATTAAACTAGTTATTAAATGCTATCCGATACCTGTAAAGTATTTATTACATTCCTAACTCATACTTAATGTTGTAAACTATAATTGAAGCTCTCACATTTTAATTTACTGTCTGATGATATAAAGATGGAACTACACTGCATCAATGCTTTGCTGTTGATGTGTCTATATGATTGTTTGTGGATATGTTCAGTTGACTACATAGTTCGAAGTAGTGTGTGTTGTAGTAGAGCATATCAATGAACTGCAATTGAACTAGTTAATCACGCATCATATTTTTGCTATAAAATATGTTTGAAGGATGTGAGTTGTCGTTCAAATGAATTGTAAGTTTCGTCCTAGCTAGCTATATTTAAAAGAGTATCAATCTAGGACTTGTAAAATTTGTTTATTCAATGCTCTACATTCAAAAATTTTAGCTAGGTAGAAAGAAAGTTTACAGGAGTGTATGCACCAAAAATTTTAGCTAGGTAGAAAGGAAGTTTACAGGAGTGTATGTAGAGCTTAAGCTTATTAGTCTATCTAATCTCTATCTTCCTATTTTTTTAACCAACTTCCCATTTAACTTCCACTTTTTTTAAAAAACAATATCATTTATCATAGTAATGATCAGAAAATCAGTCTACGAATTAATTTTGATAAATGACTTCAATGTTTTGTATATAAGAGAAAGTATTTTTTCTAAGCAGTATCAGTTTTCATTTGTACTTCATTTCAAGTATTAGTCTGCAAAACAACAAAAAATGGCTAGCAATATTCCTACAACAAATGAGTAAGTTATTTTATACTATCTTTTACAATTTTGTTGCAGTTACATTTATAAATTTATACAAATGTATATATATATATAGTACTTGTAGGTCTACAACCTCAAATGAGGGAGTACAACTAAATATAGATGAAATAGATTTCAGCGCTATGTAAGTATATTATTGAGACTTTATTATTCAACTGTATTATATAGAGCTTTTAATTAATCACAATCTTGATTTATTGTTTTATTAAGTTCTACCGATGATGAAACATTAAGGTGGATTGAGGAATGTTTTGGGGAAGCAGAGAAGAAGGTAAAAAAGACAAGAGCTAGCACACATATTGCTATGAGTAAGTATTTTTTTTTGTTTTATGAAAAATGTAAATTTTTCTGTAGGTAAAATAATAACGACTCTACATTTACTACGTTATTTTTGTAGAAAAAACATCTACACGATTCATTGCAAGTGGTCAATGTATAGGGAAGGATGAATCCTTTCTCTCCTACGACCGCCACACATTTGAATGTGAGTATGATGAAAATATTATTTACTACATACTCATTCAATTTAATAAATTTTTTTCAAAATAACGTAACTACATTCGTATTTTCTATTTTAGTTCAAGCAGAGAATCCCCAATTAAATAAATATAGAGAAGCAAGTCTTTTAGATGGGGATATAAAAGAAGATAGAGAGTGTTTTAAGTGTAAGTGATATGCTCTATCTTTATATACATATACCATAGTCAAGAAGGTTATCTATATATAATGAGAATTTGTTTATATTGCTTGTAAGTAGTAATATATGAGCAGATCTCCCTACCAAGTGTTTTTTCGTGGATTAGATCTTGGAGGTTATGCAATGGGTTACGACGTTGGATGAATTCGCCGAGTTTATATTGTATTTCATTTGAGGGGTACTTGAGTGGCATTTGAGTGGCATTTAAGTGGCATTTGAGTTTTGATTATTTTTTTTACTTAATTTGAACTTATATGGCATATAGATTTTGAATGTATGGCATTCAAGTTTTGATAATTTTTTTACATAACTCGAACTCATATGGTATCTTGAGAGAGAGGGGAGAGGAGAGAGGAGAGATGGGAGATGAGAGAGGAGAGAGAGAGAGGAGAGAAAGGAGAGAGAGGAGAGAGATTTTTTAGTTTTCTATACATTCATGTATATATGGTTAATTATGTACATATTTATGGCTATATTTATATCTACATAGAGAGAGAGGATATATATCTACATTGAATAAATATATTGATCAAAAATGAAACATTTTATGGTTATATAGCTGATTACATAATAAGTAGGGAAAATCTTCCCATATAATATAGCTAGAGTCAGTAAATACTAAATAATACAAAGCACTACAACTTGTAATGACAATCAATGCATTCATACACACATACATATGGTATCTTGAAAGAGAGAAAGAGAGAGAGGAGAGAGAGATCTTTTAGTTCTCTATACATTAATGTATATATGGTCAATTATGTACATAGTTATGGGTATATTTATATCTACATAGAGAGAGGAGATATATCTAAATTGAATAATAACATTGATTAAAAATGAATCATTGTATGATTATATACATTTATTACATAATGAGTAAGGAAAATCTCCCCATATAATATAGCTAGAGTCAGTAAATACTAAGTAATACAAAGCACTACAACTTGTAATAAATACAAAGTAATAACAGTTAATGCATAGTTTGTTCCTTTACAATGTTGTCTTTGATGTACTGATGCTATATCTTAGGAAGGAAGACTTCTGTTCTATGTGCTTTTAATTTCGTAATGAACTAAAATAAAAAAGTTATGTATTAGTATAGAATGATTAAGCAAAAATGTAAAATAATTACATGAATTTGAATTATAGTTCTAGTCACATTGGATAGTTTACATTATTAGAAAAGGGAAATAACTCACCAAGCTACATTGTTCAATTTGTTTTTTCTTGAGCATTATTTTCACCAAGTGCTTTTGATTCTCTTTCATCAATCTAAAACAAAACAAAAAATACTTGTTTTATCAATATGTTGTAAAAAATACACTAATTAACCAAAAAAGTGCTTTTTTTTACCTGGAAAAATGTACATATTCAACATTTTGTTGTAAAAAATACATTATTTTACACCAAAAAGGTCCTTTTTTCACCTGGAAAATGTATATATTCAGCATTTTGTTGTAAAAAAATACACTAATTACATCAAAAAAGTCCTATTTTCACCTTAAAAATGTATATATTCAGCGTTTTGTTGTAAATAATACACTAATTACATCAAAAAAAGTCCTTTTTTTACCTGGAAAAGGTATATATTCAGCATCTTGTTGTAAAAAAATACATTATTTACACCAAAACAGTCCTTTTTTCACCTGGAAAATGTATATATTCAGCATTTTGTTGTAAAAAAATACACTAATTACATCAAAAAAGTCCTTTTTTCACCTGGAAAATGCATATATCAAGCAATTTGTTGTAAAAAAATACATTATTTACACCAAAAAAGTCCTTTTTTCACCTGGAAAAATGTATATATTCAGCATTTTGTTGTAAAAAATACACTAATTACATCAAAAAAGTCCCTTTTTCACCTGGAAAATGTATATATTCAGCATTTTGTTGTAAAAAAACACACTAATTACATCAAAAAAGTCCTTTTTTCACCTGGAAAATGCATGTATTCAGCATTTTGTTGTAAAAAATGACATTATTTACACCAAAACAGTCCTTTTTTCACATGGAAAATGTATATACTCAGCATTTTGTTGTAAAAAATACACTAATTTCACCAAAAAAGTCTGTTTTTCACTTGGAAAATGTATAGATTCAGCATTTTGTTTAATTTATGGTAAAAATTAGTAAAACTCACCTATAGTGATATGATTGTCTTGAGTTATAGATTAGCTTCTTGAGCTCTTGTTCTGGACAGTTTTTTCAGCATCATCGAAGTATAATCCATGTAGTTTGAGTCTTCATTGGTTTGGTATCATCTAAGTCGGAGAGAAAGTAATGTTGTGTAACATTGACTCTTCATTGGTTTGGTATCATCTTGTCTTCAAAATCCATGTAGTTTGAGTCTTCATTGGTTTGGAATCATCTAAGTAGGTGGTAGATCTTGAAAGGAATTCTTGCTGTGTTGGAGAAGTATGCTGTCTTCAAAATCCATGTAGTTTGAGTCTTCATTGGTTTGGTATCATCTAAGTAGGTGGTAGATCTTGAAAGGAATTCTTGCAGTGTTGGAGAAATATGCTGTCTTCAAAATCCATGCAGTTTGAGTCTTCATTGGTTTGGTATCATCTAAGTAGGTGGTAGATCTTGAAATGAATTCTTGCTGTGTTGGAGAAGTGTGCTGTCTTCAAAATTCATGTAGTTTGAGTATTCATTGGTTTGGCATCATCTAAGTAGGTGGTAGATCTTGAAAGGAATTCTTGCTGTGTTTTAGAAGTGTGCTGTCTTCAAAATCCATGTAGTTTGAGTCTTCATTGATTTGGTATCATCTAAGTAGGTGGTAGATCTTGAAAGGAATTCTTGCTGCGTTGGAGAAGTGTGCTGTCTTCAAAATCCATGTAGTTTGAGTCTTCATTGGTTTTTATCATCTAAGTAGGTGGTAGATCTTGAAATGAATTCTTGCTGTGTTGGAGAAGTATGCTGTCTTCAAAATCCATGTAGTTTGAGTCTTCATTGGTTTGGTATCATCTAAGTAGGTGGTAGATCTTGAAAGGAATTCTTGCTATGTTGGAGAAGTGTGCTGTCTTCAAAATCCATGTAGTTTGAGTCTTCATTGGTTTGGTATCATCTAAGTAGGTGGTAGATCTTGAAAGGAATTCTTGCTGTGTTGGGAAAGGAATTCTTGCTGTGTTGGAGAAGTGTGCTGTCTTCAAAATCTATGTAGTTTGAGTCTTCATTGATTTGGTATCATCTAAGTAGGTGGTAGATCTTGAAAGGAATTCTTCAAAATCCATGTGGTTTGAGTCTTTATTGGTTTGGTATCATCTAAGTAGGAGGTAGATCTTGAAAGGAATTCTTGCTGTGTTGGAGAAGTGTGCTGTCTTCAAAATCCATGTAGTTTGAGTCTTCATTGGTTTGGCATCATCTAAGTAGGTGGTAGGTCTTAAAAGGAATTCTTGCTGTGTTGAAGAAGTGTGCTTAGGTGGTAGATCTTGAAATGAATTCTTGCTGTGTTGGAGAAGTATGCTGTCTTCAAAATCCATGTAGTTTGAGTCTTCATTGGATTGGTATCATCTAAGTAGGTGGTGGATCTTGAAAGGAATTCTTGCTGTGTTGGAGAAGTGTGATGTCTTCAAAATCCATGTAGTTTGAGTCTTCATTGGTTTGGTATTATCTAAGTATGTGGTAGATCTTGAAATGAATTCTTGCTGTGTTGGAGAAGTATGCTGTCTTCAAAATCCATGTAGTTTGAGTCTTCATTGGTTTGGTATTATCTAAGTAGGTGGTAGATCTTGAAAGGAATTCTTGCTGTGTTGGGAAATGAATTCTTGCTGTGTTGAAGAAGTGTGCTGTCTTCAAAATCTATGTAGTTTGAGTCTTCATTGAGTTGGTATCATCTAAGTAGGTGGTAGATCTTGAAAGGAATTCTTTCTGTGTTGGAGAAGTGTGTTGTCTTCAAAATCCATGTGAAGTATGTTGTCTTCAAAATCCATGTAGTTTGAGTCTTCATTTGTTTGGTATCATCTAAGTAGGTGGTAGATCTTGAAAGGAATTCTTGCTATGTTGGAGAAGTGTGCTGTTTTCAGAATCCATGTAGTTTGAGTCTTCATTGGTTTGGTATCATCTAAGTAGGTGGTAGATCTTGAAAGGAATTCTTGCTATGTTGGAGAAGTGTGCTGTCTTCAAAATCCATGTAGTTCGAGTCTTCATTGGTTTGGTATCATCTAAGTAGGTGGTAGATCTTGAAATGAATTTTTGCTGTGTTGGAGAAGTATGCTGTCTTCAAAATTCATGTAGTTTGAGTCTTCATTGGTTTGGTATCATCTAAGTAAGTGGTAGATCTTGAAAGGAATTCTTGCTGTGTTGGAGAAGTGTGCTGTCTTCAAAATCCATGTAGTTTGAGTCTTCATTGGTTTGGTATCATCTAAGCAGGTGGTAGATCTTGAAAGAAATTCTTGCTGTGTTGGAGAAGTGTGCTGTCTTCAAAATCCATGTAGTTTGAGTCTTCATTGATTTGGTATCATCTAAGTAGGTGGTAGATCTTGAAAGGAATTCTTCAAAATCCATGTGGTTTGAGTCTTTATTGGTTTGGTATCATCTAAGTAGGAGGTAGATCTTGAAAGGAATTCTTGCTGTGTTGGAGAAGTGTGCTGTCTTCAAAATCCATGTAGTTTGAGTCTTCATTGGTTTGGCATCATCTAAGTAGGTGGTAGGTTTTAAAAGGAATTCTTGCTGTGTTGAAGAAGTGTGCTGTCTTCAAAATTCATGTAGTTTGACTCTTCATTGGTTTGGTATCATATAAGTAGGAGAAAAAGTCATGTTGTGTTACATCTATCATTGGTGTTGGTAGATCTTGACCAGATGTTTTATAGTCTTTGCTGCTACTGCGTTTTGTCTCAAACAAGAGTCCAAAGTAGGCATTGTGTCTACAAAATACAAAAGATTTATTGTTACAATTGATTCATTTATTTTCATCGGCTTTATCTACATAAAGTAGCGAAGAAAAAGTTTGTGTTAATATGAAACTATCTAGTAGAGATAACTTTATATCTAGGTTCAACTAGCATTAAATAATTTTTTGGTAATAACAAATAATTAGAGTCGGTTACTATACTAGTGCTCGGGCAAACACACAATTTTGGTAATGTCAAAGTCTGTGATCTTACAAAGAAATAGCTTAGATGTTATTAGCATAAAATTTAAAAATAAATAATTAGAGCTTTCTACTAGTGTTAAATAATTATTGATATTGATTATTTTTTACCTTATCACCACTTAGAGCCAGATGATTTAATTAACTAAAGACAAATAATTATTTTAGCATTTCTTACCTTGATGGTCTCCTAGTAGCTGTAGTAGATGATGCTTCTCCGCTTGCTGTTGAAGAACTGGATGCTTTCTGTGTGAAAACAGTGGCTCTTAAATAGCTAAAGTTGCACTGATAAAACCCTATGAATCAGCATTTTTTCCAATGCTTTCGCGGGAATAAATAATTTTTTTTCAGGCGAATAGAAACTGTTGCTTTCGCGGGAATAAATAATTTATTTTCAGGCGAATAGAAACTGTTGCTTTCGCGGGAATAAATAATTTATTTTCAGGCAAGTAAAAACTGTTTCTTTCGCGGGAATAAATAATTTATTTTCACGCGAATAGAAACTGTTGCTTTCGCGGGAATAAATAATTTATTTTCATGCGAATAGAAACTGTTGCTTTCGCGGGAATAAGCAATTTATTTTCCCGCGAATGGAACCTGTTGCTTTCGCAGGAATAAAAATTTTATTTTCCCGCGAATACAAACCAATGTTTTCGCAGGAATAAAAATTTTATTTTCCCGCGAATACAAACCAATGCTTTCGCGGGAATAAATAATTTATTTTCCCGCGAATGGAACTTGTTGCTTTCGCGGGAATAAAAATTTTATTCTCCTGCGAATACAAACCAATGCTTTCGCGGGAATAAATAATTTATTTTCCCGCGAATGGAACTTGTTGCTTTCGCGGGAATAAAAATTTTATTTTCCTGCGAATACAAACCAATGCTTTCGCGGGAATAAATAATTTATTTTCCTGCGAATGGAACCTGTTGCTTTCGCAGGAATAAAAATTTTATTTTCCTGCGAATACAAACCAATGTTTTCGCAGGAATAAAAATTTTATTTTCCTGCGAATACAAACCAATGCTTTCGCGGGAATAAATAATTTATTTTCCCGCGAATGGAACTTGTTGCTTTCGCGGGAATAAAAATTTTATTTTCCTGCGAATACAAACCAATGCTTTCGCGGGAATAAATAATTTATTTTCCCGCGAATGGAACTTGTTGCTTTCGCGGGAATAAAAATTTTATTTTCCTGCGAATACAAACCAATGCTTTCGCGGGAATAAATAATTTATTTTCCTGCGAATGGAACTTGTTGCTTTCGCGGGAATAAAAATTTTATTTTCCTGCGAATACAAACCGATGCTTTCGCGGGAATAAATAATTTATTTTCCCGCGAATGGAACCTGTTGCTTTCGCAGGAATAAAAATTTTATTTTCCCGCGGATACAAATCAATGTTTTCGCAGGAATAAAAATTTTATTTTCCTGCGAATACAAACCAATGCTTTCGCGGGAATAAATAATTTATTTTCCTGCGAATGGAACTTGTTGCTTTCGCGGGAATAAAAATTTTATTTTCCTGCGAATACAAACCAATGCTTTCGCGGGAATAAATAATTTATTTTCCCGCGAATGGAACTTGTTGCTTTCGCGGGAATAATCCTGCGAATACAAATCAATGCTTTCGCGGGAATAAAAATTTTATTTTCCTGCGAATACAAACCAATGCTTTCGCGGGAATAAATAATTTATTTTCCCGCGAATGGAACTTGTTGCTTTCGCGGGAATAAAAATTTTATTTTCCTGCGAATACAAACCAATGCTTTCGCGGGAATAAATAATTTATTTTCCCGCGAATGGAACTTGTTGCTTTCGCAGGAATAAAAAATTTATTTTCCTGCAAATACAAACCAATGTTTTCGCAGGAATAAAAAATTTATTTTCCCGCGAATACAAACCAATGCTTTCGCGGGAATAAATAATTTATTTTCCCGCGAATGGAACTTGTTGCTTTCGCGGGAATAAAAATTTTATTTTCCTGCGAATACAAACCAATGCTTTCGCGGGAATAAATAATTTATTCTCCTGCGAATGGAACCTGTTGCTTTCGCAGGAATAAAAATTTTATTTTCCCGCGAATACAAACCAATGCTTTCGCGGGAATAAATAATTTATTTTCACGCGAATGGAAACCGTTGCTTTCGCGGGAATAAACAGTTTTTATTCCCGCGAAAGCATTGGAAAAAATGCTGATTCATAGGGTTTAATCAGTGCAACTTTAGCTATTTAAGAGCCACTGTTTTCACATAGAAAGCATCCAGTTCTTCAACAGCAAGCGGAGAAGCATCATCTACTACAGCTACTAGGAGAGCATCAAGGTAAGAAACGCTAAAATAATTATTTGTCTTTAGTTAATTAAATCATCTGGCTCTAAGTGGTGATAAGGTAAAAAATAATCGATAATCATTTAACACTAGTAGAAAGCTCTAATTATTTATTTTTATGACTATTTTCCAAGATATTTTATAGTATTCAATATACTTATTATGTAAATAACTAAAAGAAATATTTACGCTCAAGCCTCCTCTCTCCTCTCTCCTCTCTCCTCTACCAAATACTCCTCTCTTGCAGTTATTTCCGAAATACTGTAAATTTTAACCATCTAGACGACTAATTTGGTGATTTTCCACCATATTTTGTAGCATTCAATATAGTTATTATGTCATAAATGTATATTATTCAATCTAGATATAAATATAACCATAAATATGTACATAATTATCCATATATACATGGTTGTATAAAAAACTGTAAAGTAACTGACTCTAATTATTTATTATTAACAAAATAATAAGTGATTATTTAATGCTAATTGAACCTAGATCTAAATTTATCTCTACTACATAGTTTCATACTCACACAAACTTTTTCTTCGCTACTTTATGTAGATAAAGCCAATGAAAAAAAAATGAATCAATTGTAACAATCAGTTTTTTTGTATTTTCTAGACACAATGCCTACTTTGGACTCTTGTTTGAGACAAAACGCAGTAGCAGCAAAGACTATAAAACATCTGGATAAGATCCAATTGAAGTAACTGCAGATAACTAAAGGAAAAACATGTGCTACAGCATACATAGTGAACAAGGTGTGTGTAGATTATTACTCTGTCTCATTACACTACTATTACTAAGAATTATTGTAGGTGTTGGATAAAGGATTGAGCAGTAATTTTAATAATTTCTAACCAATGTAAATAATACTTCAACTCAAATAAAATTAATTAAAATTGAATGGAATAAAAGAATATTTCACCTAATACCCCAGTTTTCTTGTGGATATATACAAATAGATGAATATCTAGCTTCATTTATTTTTTTCATTTGAGTGCAATTATTTCCCCTCCTCTCTCCTCTTTTCCTCTCTTCTTTCTCTCAAGATACCATATGAGTTCGAATTATGTAAAAAACTATCAATACTTAAATGCCATACATTCATAATGTTTTCTATTGTAGTTATTTCCCAAATACTGTAAATTTTAACCATCTAGAGGTCTAATTTGACTATTTTCCAAGATATTTTATAGTATTCAATATACTTATTATGTAAATAACTAAAAGAAATATTTACGCTCAAGCCTCCTCTCTCTCCTCTACCAAATACTCCTCTCCCCTCTCTTGCAGTTATTTCCCAAATACTGTAAATTTTAACCATCTAGAGGACTAATTTGGTGATTTTCCAACATATTTTGTAGCATTCAATATAGTTATTATGTCATAAATGTATATTATTCAATCTAGATATAAATATATCCATAAATATGAACATAATTATCCATATATACATGGTTGTATAAAAAACTAAGAAATCTCTCTCTCTCCTCTCTTCTCTCTCCTCTGTACATAGCTATAAAATGTTAATATGAACATGAATTTGGACATGCACATGTACATAAATATGAACATAGGTATGTACATAGATGGACATGAATATGGGCATGTACATAAATGGACATGAATATGGACATGAATATGGACATGAATATGGACATGTACGTATTCATGTCCACTTATGCACATGTACATGAATATGGACATGTGCGTATTTACTGACTCTAGCTATATTATATAGGAAGATTTTCCCTACTTATTATGTAATAAATGTATATAATCATACAATGATTCATTTTTGATCAATATATTTATTCAATGTAGATATATCTCCTCTCTCCTCTCTCTATGTAGATATAAATATACCCATAAATATGTACATAATTAACCATATATACATGAATGTATAGAAAACTAAAAAATCTCTCTCCTCTCTCTCTTTCTTTCTCTCAAGATACCATATATATCTCTTCTCTCCTCTCTCCTCTCTCTCTCTCTTCCTCTCTCCTCTCTCTCTCCCTCTCTCCTCTCTCTCTTTCTTTCTCTCAAGATACCATATGTATGTATGTATACATTGATTGTCATTACAAGTTGTAGTGCTTTGTATTACTTAGTATTTACCGACTCTAGCTATATTATATAGGAAGATTTTTCCTACTTATTATGTAATCAATGTATATATTCATATAATGTTTCATTTTTGATCAATATAGTTATTCAATGTAGATAAAACTCCTCTCTCCTTTCTCTCTCCTCTCTCCTCTCTGTCTTCTCTCTCCTCTCTCTCAAGATGCCATATGAGTTCAAATTATGTGAAAAAAGTATCAAAACTTAAATGCCATACATTCAAAATCTAGCTGCCATATGAGTTCAAATCAAGTAAAAAAATAATCAAAACTCAAATGCCACTTAAATGCCACTCAAATGCCACTCAAGTACCCCTCAAATAAAATACAATATAAACTCGGCGAATTCATCCAACGTCGTAACCCATTGCATAACCCCCAAGGTCTAATCCACGAAAAAACACTTGGTAGGGAGATCTGCTCATATATTACTACTCTTGTAGATATTGATAACAAAAGGCCAAGATATTTCCTTTCAGTGCTTTCGTTGCTGTTGGTAGCGTATTGTACAAAGTCGCTGAGAGAAGCACTGAAAGGAAAAAAAAACAACATTTTGTGTATATTTTGTGGTAAGAAGTTTAAATTAGGGGAGTTGCATGAGCCTGGCCGAGTTCTTTCAAGACATTTTTTTGCTCACTTAATCATTTTTTATTGTTTATGCGGAAAATCACATACAACTTTGAGAGATCTCCAGCAACATAGTTGTATTTTGAAAACTAAAATGTTTTTTATTGTTGATATCGCTAGTTATAATAATTTTGTTTTATTTATTAATAAAAAATATTTTGAATTAGTTATGGATATTACTTTTCCAAAAAATTTTGCGTTAGTATATTTCTATCCAATAGAAGGTTATTTTTCTGAAAATATTGTTTTAGATTTTGAATTAGGCAGTAAATGGTTGGCGATAGCTAAAAAACCGGCTGCTGGAGATCGAAAGCTTTTGCTTAAAAACCAGTGTAAAAAAATGAGAGCACTTATATCTTCAGATTCTGATCTTTCAGAAACTGAAGAAAGTAGTAATGACTTAATTTCTGTTGCTAGTTCACAGTGCAGTCCAAAAACCAGTGTTTTAGAATCTAATACTGTAACAGATAATCCTCAAACTCAAGTAGATTTAAAAGAAAGCCAAAAGATTGATAATAAGAAAATTGATTTAACTTCAGTTAAATTAATTTTGAATATAAAAGATGGACTGAAAAAAAGGGTTTTAATGATTGTGTTAAATTGAAATTAGCGTCTATTAGACAGAAAATGCAAAAAAAATCAGACTTTTCTCAAGAAGAAGTTCTTGTATTAACTGCACTCTTAGGCGAATTTTAAAACTTTTATTTCACTATATTTTTTAGTATTATCATGGCTCTGGAATAGGCTTTATGCAACTATCCTATTTTATAATTTCTTACCACAAAATATATAGTTAATAGGTTGTTTTTTTATAAATACTCTCTATATATATTATATATACAGACAATAGTCTGTGTTTTTATGAATACTTTATTCATTTGTATTATCGCATTTTTGTATACACTTCATGTAAAAAATGTTCTGTCATTAGTTTACCTAATGCATTATTTTATTTGTTTTGTGGTTGAGAACTCCATATGCTTCATTCTTACTGTATTACTTTGCATAATATTACAAAATAAATATTGCATTAACTATCTTCATAACGCATCCAAGTTATGAAACAAAGTTTCACATCTGTATTACTGAATCTATAACATTGTTATGAAAAAGACTATAATTACTTAATTATCGTGTCATATCGTGACAAACTATCAGCACTCAATTCACAAAACTGTAAATCCTAAAGTATAATGCTTGCGGTTGTAAAAAAGTCTTCTACTGTCTTGGTTTCTCAAACAAATTATAAAACATTTTCGCAGTTTTTTGTGTAAAAGCGGAGTTGTCTTACCATTTTGACAAAATGTGCTAACAACTTTTAAATATTTTTCAAAAACGAAGCCTAGAAATTATAAATGGGAGTTGTCTTAACCTTTTTGAAAATGTGACGATAACTTTAAATATTTATTTTTGTGTCGGAACATTGAAATTTTGTAATATTTTTAGAGTTGTAACCCCAAAAGTTTTACAAATTGACTAAATTACTAATGTTAAATATAAACAAAAATACTTTATTACGCTAAATATTTACAAATTATTGCACAATACAAATAATATATAATTTAATGTTCATGAGTTGTTGCTGATAGATTTGGCGAGTCATCGGTCACTCACTTGTACATGTATTCTATCTAAAAGCATACACAGACGTCGTTATAACAACTACATCGTACTATGGTGAAAAATACGGTTATTAGTAGTTACTTATTACTAGTGAAGATTTACATACCTTAATTAAATTTCCGATATCGAAATCCTGCTAGCTTTGCTTGAAATGTGATTGTTATCTTTATCGCTTTTCTCACTATCATTGTTGACAACTTCATCTTTTTCCTCAAAGTTTTTGTTTTCAGAGTCATCATCCGTCATATTATCATCTTCTTCGTCATCAGTATAAGCGTCAATGTTATCATCATCATCATGACTTTTCATCCGCTCAGCATCATCAAATAGGGAAAATCTGAAAGCTATTCCTTCTTTTTCACTTGAAGTAGATAGGAGCATTAAAGCTTCTTCAACACCCAGAATCGTGAGAATGTGTTTCTTTGTACCACTTTGAGTTGACATCATACTTTTATGGTGGATCATACCGCATTCATGATTTTTGATCTTCAAAACGTTCTCAGGAGGGACAACA
Source organism: Cryptosula pallasiana (assembly GCA_945261195.1). Lineage (NCBI taxonomy): Eukaryota > Metazoa > Bryozoa > Gymnolaemata > Cheilostomatida > Cryptosulidae > Cryptosula > Cryptosula pallasiana. Next base: position 2,131,747 of record OX183137.1, read on the forward strand.
ATCTTCCCAGTCATCAAAGATCCATCATTTGTCATGTATCTGTAAGTGACAGTGTGAGTGATACGTAGAGGCGATGTGTCTTGTTTTCGTTTTTGCTGCTTCAACTTCAAATTTTTCCAAACTGAGAGTCTAGTGAATGTCAGAAGAGTGTTGGCAGGAATATTATCAAAAGTAATGATATCAAAGTATGCATGCAATTGTTTCAATGATTTCTTTCTCAAGATTTTGGCTATAACTCAATGTTCTAGTCCTTGGTGATGATTACCTCCTACAATACGAAGATCGGGTTGATTTTCTTCTAGCTTTCCCATGTACACTAGGATATGTGAAGAGCGGGGATTGAGTTCCTGTAGCTCCACCGTAAGTTCTTTGTCAATTAGTGACTTGACTCAAATTCGATGATCGTTTGTTAAAACATATTCATAATCCAATATACCATAATCTTCAACGTAATTGACATCGAAAACCTCCAATATCGTAGGAATTGGTAAATCTGTCAAACTAACAAAATTTCCGATTTCCAACATCCCTTTCTGCATAGCTCCTGTCATTATTCCAGCCATCTCGAGCAATTCGAACTCTTTAAGTTTGTTTATGGTATTATTCTTGGTATTGCTGAATAGAAAGGAAATTGAAGCTCGAGATAATGTTACTGTCGGTTTTTTGTTATCCTCTGTTCATTTGACTTCACTGTTGTCATGCAGATATGTGTAGTCCGGTGTGGGACTCAAAGGAGAGTCAGCTGAAACTACATGACGTTTCATTGCTATATCGGCAGGAGTGTTGATGTTTGAGCGGGAAGATGTATCATTAAAGGTGTTAGGATTGGGTCTTCTATCGTCAATGTGAATGCCGTTGGTGGTGGAATTGATGGTTGTAGTGGAGATAGTGTCAGTGTTGTTGGTAGCTGTAGTTGGTTCAATATGGAGCTTAGGAAGTGCTTTGGAGTGTGATGTCATCATACCTGCAAAAAGTAAAAGAACTTAGTTTAATGATGTAAATATACTGAAATTATTGTTTTATTAAAAGATTGTTTTTTAAAAACTAAGATTCAAAAACCTAGATGATTCAATTGACTAAAGACAAATAATTATTTTAGCACTTCTTACCTTGATGCTCTCCTAATAGCTGTAGTAGATGTTGCTTCTCCGTTAGCCGTTGTAGAACTGGATGCTTTCTGTGTGAAAATGATGGCTCTTATATAGCTAAAGTTGCACTGATTAAACCCTATGAACACCATCTCGTGTCAATCTCTATAAATCAGCATTTTTTCACGCGAAGGAAATTCAATGCTTTCGCGGGGATAAATAAATTATTTTCACGCGAATACAAACCAATGCTTTCGCGGGAATAAATAAATTATTTTCACGCGAATACAAACCAATGCTTTCGCGGGAATAAATAAATTATTTTCACGCGAATACAAACCAATGCTTTCGCGGGAATAAAACTGTTATTTTCACGCGAATACAAACCAATGCTTTCGCGGGAATAAATAATTTATTTTCACGCGAATGGAAACCGTTGCTTTCGCGGGAATAAATAATTTATTTTCACGCGAATGGAAACCGTTGCTTTCGCGGGAGTAAATAATTTATTTTCACGCGAATGGAAACCGTTGCTTTCGCGGGAATAAATAATTTATTTTCACGCGAATAGAAAGCAATGCTTTCGCGGGAATAAATAATTTATTTTCACGCGAATAGAAACCGTTGCTTTCGCGGGAATGGAAATTTAATTTTCACGCGAAAACATTGACTTTTATTCGCGGGAAATTAAATCATTTATTCCCGCGAAAGCATTGGTTTCTATTCGCGTGAAAATAAATTATTTATTCCCGCGAAGGCAACGGTTTCTATTTGCGTGAAAATGAATTATTTATTCCCGTGAAAGCAATGGTTTCCATTCGCGTGAAAATAAATTGTTTATTCCCGCGGAAGCAACGGTTTCCATTCGCGTGAAAATAAATTTTTATTCCCGCAAAAGCAATGGTTTGTATTCGCGTGAAAATAAAGTATTCATTTCCGCGAAAGCATTGAATTTCCTTCATGTAAAAAAATGCTGATTCATAGAGATTGACACGAGATGATATTCATAGGGTTTAATCAGTACAACTTTAGCTATATAAGAACCTCCGTTTTCACACAGAAAGCATCCAGTTCTACAACGGCTAACGGAGAAGCAACATCTACTACACCTACTAGGAGAGCATCAAGGTAAAAACTTAATAAATTACAGTTTTTACTCATACATTATTTATTATACTAAAACAACAAAAAAATTAATCATCTGTATTTTTTTTTAGATTCAGCCACAAAAAATGGAAATAGTTAACAACACAGAATCAGAAACTCAGCCTAAACCTTTGACTCAAGAGGACTTGATACTTCTACAAAACATATGCAATAAAAAAATTGAAGAGAGAGTGCGAATTATCTCAAACAATTGTGAATTCATACAGAAAGACTTGATAGAACAGCTAAATAGTTTTCGAACTGAATCTTTTCTAACATTAAAGCTCTTAGGGAATGATGTTACATCAGACATTCAGAGGTTACATTATGTATTACAACAACGACAATATCAACTAGAACAGGTAAACACACCAATTTTTATCGAGCGTGCTCGTAAAGAGCTTGCTCTAAAAAGAAGAAACATACAGCAACAGTCTGCTCAAAGACAAGCTAGAAGGGTAAGGACTCAACAACGTAAGGCACGAAGAGCTACAAAAACATCCGATTAACTGTCAATTTTTGATGATAAGGTAATAATTAATAAAAAAAATACTATTTAGTAAGAGTTTGTAGTTGTTTTACATTTCTGTTTAACCATTCTATACTAATACATAACTTTCATTTTTGTTTAATCATCCTATACTAATACATAACTTTTTATTTTAGTTCATTATGGAATCAAAAGTACATAGAACAGAAGTCTTCCTTCCTAAGATATAACATCAGTACATCAATGACGTCATTGTAAAAAAGACTATGCATTGATTGTCATTACAAGTTGTAGTGCTTTGTATTACTTAGTATTTACTAACTCTAGCTATATTATACAAGGATATTTTCCTACTTATTATGTAATAAATGTATATAATCATATATTGATTTAATGTAGCTATATCTCCTTGTTCTTCTCTCCTCTCTCTCAAATTATCATATGAGTTCGAGTTATGTAAAAAAATTATCAAAACTTAAATGCCATACATTCAAAATCTAGCTGCCATATGAGTTCAAATTAAGTAAAAAAAATAATCGAAACTCAAATGTCACTTAAATGCCACTCAAATGCCACTCAAATGCCCCTCAAATGAAATACAATATAAACTCGGCGAATTCATTCAACGCCGTAACCCATTGCCTCAACCCCGAGATCTAATCCACAAAAAAACACTTGGTGATCTGCTCATATGTTACTACTCCTGTAAATCAAGACATCTCTTATTAAACGAGGTGGTTGTAAATACTAGCGAGAATACACAGTTATCTGTAAAAGAACCAGTAGTTAGTCGTTCTACTTTGATCATATGTAGTGTTTGCTAAACAAACACTTCTTCCCCCAAACGTTTATTTAAGATTCGTAATATACTACAATCTGGCAGCATATGATACCAAATACCATAGTTTTACCTCTTCTCAATTAATCGACAAGTCTATAGAGTTGGCTAGGCACAATGACACATTGTCATACTGGAATATTCAACCTTCAATAGTAGACTCATTTCGCCCAAGGTACACTTTTTCGGGTGAATAGCATAAGACTTTTTGGATCACAGAGTTTCTGGGCAAGGAAAACATAAACATTAACTCTGACATTGAAGGCTTGCTAGACATTTTTGTTGTTACGTTGCATACCCTCTGCTGACAGGGATATGATTTTATTCCAAGCATTCAATTGTATAAGCAATTCGGTGATAAAATCTCTCAGGTAATTGTCATCTCTGTCATCTAGTATCATTGCACACTGTTTGTTAGTCTCACCATTGTACATGCACTTGTAATTGCTCATCTGCTGTATCTGTTTATATTGTAATATTTCACCAACATCAATATTACTTATGTGGAGTGCCATCAATAAGTCACTGCGCTTTTCATTCCAAAAGTTTTTAGATGTGTCAATACTGTTGGTGTGCATGTACAGATATAGCGAAGTCCCGTACATATCTCCATTTTTGATCAGCTTTTTCAAGCCCTCGGTTATGGTTCCACTCCCCATTCCAATTTTAAGATATTCTGGAGGACTCTGACTACCATTGGCAGTTTTTTGGTGCTACTGTCATATGTATAATACCCCGGTGGAAGGTCAACTGCCGTTTGATCACTTATTGGTAAATGGTTTTCTCTGTCAAATTAGACAGATTAATGTACAGAGTTAGAAACTGTAGACTAATGCCAGTCATACGAATTGGTGTGTCAAGTTGAACATCCCCAGTTTTAGTAATTGTCTGAGTTTTGATTCATTAATAAATGGCAAAGTAAGAAATTTTACCCAGCAATTATCCAATAGATATTTGTGGTCTAGATAGTGCAGTAGCCGTAGGTCAAAACAACAAGGTCAGTCATGGCTTTAGTAAAAAACCTGCTGATATTAGCCAGAACTAGTCTCTGTCAAGAGATTTGGCAATGTAGACACGTGGTGCAGAGACAGAATGAGTTATTACTGTGAAAAATACAAATTTGTTCCATATTCCATTACAGATTTGTGTAGAGTCAGCAAAGATCAACTAAACAAAAATTAGAAACCCAAAAAAAATCTGTGAAACAAAACCGAATACCAAAAGCTGCTAAACAAGTTTGATGTAACTTCTGAAGGCTTATCTCAAATTAATCAGCTAGCCTGAGGGTTTGGATTTATAGAGGCTGAATAACTAAATCATTGCCAAAATATCCTTTGACGGGTCAGCCAAATGTTAAGCAAGAGGGTGATCATTCTGGCACGTACTACCAGCTTCCTCTATGGAATTAGAATGTGAGTACAGAGATGGATTTTACCTCTCAAGATCACTTAAATGATCACCGATTGGTACTCAATCACAGCAAAGCTTTCACCGATGCCGGAATGGTATGACTAAATGAATCTTAAAGAGAATATGTATGCTGCCTATTGGGAGCTCAGGTGGAGGCTAGGCAGGCCAGATGGTTTCTAGAGTGTCAACAATAATTTTTGATACTTGTCAACAATATCCTTGTCAAAAACCAGTCACTCGAAAAATCCAACAAAAACTTTTAAGACCCTCTGAGCAATACTCAGTGTAAGATAAACTACTTCATTGCCAAAGGATTATGCATTTTTCCGGCTGATATGAACCTAGACAAACTCAAATGTAGTGTTAAGGGTTTTAGTGGAGATATCAAGGTCACCAAGAGCTTTGACGGAATTGGTATAAAACCCAAACTTTCACTTCCCAAACCAAAGCATGCCTTACTACCACCTCACAAACCAAAATTCGAACTAATACTAACTCCAGCTTCAAAGTCAAAACCCAAACTAATACCAGTTCCAACTTCAGCATAAGTGCCTAAACCAATACCGACACCAAAACCAACTCCAGCACCTTAACAAGTTCCAGCCTTTAACTCAACTCTGATTCCAACACCAATCTCAAGTACTTCAACTCCTAAGCCCAAATCAGTTTTATTCAGATCTGAAAGAGACGTTCACGAATGTGATAAGTTACTCCTCATTGTTGCCAACATAGCAGCTGGCATTGGATATCTCGGTGATAAAATAATTATGGTTTAGCGAGTAAGCTATGTAAATTGTCCTTTCTCATGTCACCGCATCACTTGGTACCTCTTTTCTTGGCTTCTTCTCTCAACTTTTTGGTACTCAAAATGTATTTCCACTTTTCATTCTCGAGAGCATTTAAATATTCCTGCTCCAATTGATAAATTGGGTTGCGATATCTACCCCTTCCAGTAAAATGTTAATCAGTAGTAGATTCTACAGACGAATCATAAACTGGAGGTCTGACCAGATCAAACAGATACGATAGATGTTGTGACATTTCAGATATGATTATTTATTATACAGTCACATCATCTTGTCCTATAATGTTCATGCACTAGGCTGTTGAGATGGTACCTCTCAACATCAGAGGTTGAGAGAGCTTTTTTTCTTACATTTACATGTTTCTATCTGGTGAGATTTTAATCTGATAAACATCATCTGCTCATTCCAGTGTCAAGACATTATTTTTGGGTCTCAAAACTCAATTTTTTTGTCTAGCACTGTTTTAAACTTTTGCATTTATTTTATTCCAAAGCCCACACCCTCAATGTAGTAAGACTTGACTCACGAAACTACAAAATCTGATATAGGCCAAACAACACTATCATCTTTGGGTAGGTCTATCATCTTTTTAATCTTGTCGCTATAGCACAGGTGGTCTTTTGGGTAGTTGCTGCTGTCATACTTATCTAACAACATTTCCCATATTAGTCCTCAGTCTTGATAAGGAACACAAAGCTATCTGTATCTGTGTACTTTAGGGGATCTCCAGTGTGTTTCAGTCTGATGTCATTATAGAAAAACTCACACATTAGCTTTTTGGATAGGCCTAACATTGCCAAGCCAACATATTTTGTTTTGTTCAGTTTTGCTGGAGCTTTATTCATTGGTACTGCTGTAAGGTGATCAGTAAACTCTTTGGTAGGTTTGAACTGCCGTTTGTGAATGAACTTTTGTTCTCTCTTCAAATCTGTCGTAAGCACAATCTCTATTCTCTAGGGCACACTTTCAATCGATTTGCCAAACACCAAGTCGTTCATGAGCTTTAAAAAAAGTCTTTTTCAATGTCTGTCTTCGCCTTTTTCTCAACTGTGTGGTGAGTTGAATGTATGGTTCCATGCATGTGCTCTCTTTGAACTTAAGTAGTTGGTAAAATTTTTCTATCTTCAACCATTTTTAATGTAGTAGGCCAACGTTCGGTGTTTTCCGATGTTTGCGGGTGAGGATTGACATTAACTTACGACTTTTGGCGTAGTGAGGCTTGCAATCTCTATCCAACTTTCCTACCGAACACATGTACTCTGACCACTCTTTAGGTTTGACACTCTTGGGTGCCAACTAGTAGTCATTGTGAACACCATGTAGCTTATCAAGTCTACCTCCGCCATGTATCCTTCAACATAAGCAATATCATCTCTATCCAGGTCTCCATCTTTTAGCCGCATGCACTCAAAACCACCCTTTAGTAGTTTTTGTGGTGTGACCCATTCATACAAGTTTTTCATGTCCAAGTACATGATGTACGTATTTTATTTTTTACAGTCATACCCTTGCAACACTGGTTGTTAACTTTGACGTATTGTAATGGAATTGCACAGCGTCGCCTTCATCTACAGCCGGCACTATACATATATTAATCAACTTATGCTACTCAAGACTACCTACATACGCTTGAACGCCTTCAGCAGTGCAGCTGCACTACAGCTAAGCTTCAGCCAGCAGGAAGGACTTTTCCCGCTTCTGTAGTTATTTTTATCCTGGCATGTATCTCATGCTGTTTTTTTATGTAGTTTCAACCAATCATATATTAATACGCATCCTTGATTTTGTACCCTATTTATATAGACTTGCTTTAGCCCAGCAGGGCAGTTAGAATTAGTGTTCAGTAGTGCTCAGACATTGTTTGTGAGATACTGTCTAGGAGTAGTGCGTGCTCAGCTAGTGGGATAATAGCCAGCTATAGCCAAGACAACTGAGGAGACAATCAAGACTACAGAGAAGAGGTTCCCAGAAGTGTACAAGAAGAAGACGCTTTGAACCCTCGTAGGAACGCCCAGCTAAGAGTCTATACTGACAGACACCTACCTTCAGTATACGGACATCAATATTTAAAGACATTACAATCACTTCTTATAGTTATACCTGGTAGCAATTTTGTGCGTGTTGAGTAAAGTGGATTAATAAAGTCATTGCTTGCACTTTCAATCCATTAGAATCTGTTTGGCCGGTTGCCAAATACCGTTGTGTCTGCTAACAAGCAGCATCCTGTCTCCTCTAGCTCAGAGAGACATTCAAGCCTTGCACTCTGTAGCCACAGCTACCACTCAAGCACAGAGTCAGCCATTATAACATAGCATCTTGCAGTACCTGTGACAGTATTCCTCTCTTAACACGGGGAAAACCGTTACAGTATCGCATATACTACAGGTAGACACACCCCCTTTGATACCAATCTCTACAAAATTGTACATGTCCAAGGCATTGATAAGATCTTACTTCTGAACTTTCTTTTGAGTAGAGTGACCCAAAAGAAAGAAGGTGCCTTATGTAATAGCACGGGTGAGCTTGTATTGATTTATTGCCGTCATTCTGGAGTTTTCAAGCACATCCATCGGCAGAATCACATCCACCTTGAGGTACAAATCATAATAGTCATCCAAGTTTTTACACATTTAACGCGTGTTTGTAATCAGCAATGCTTATGCCAGGCGCTGTTGTCGAGCAACGATGCAAAGTAGTTCTATCTGGGATTTTGAATTTTCTTAAATCTCTTGTGTGAATTCATATACTCGTATGGATGCACCTCCTCCTTAGTTAGCAGGTGTGCATGGTTTGGGTATTCACTTTTTAGGTTCAGATAACTTTTGAGTCCTTTCCCCAGCTTAGCTAGCATTATTTAGGTGTTGAAAGCTGTCCATAAGTTCAAGCTGATCCATCTGCATCGATATTTATTTTACGCCACAGTTGGTGATGACTTCCGTATCACTTTGATGTTTACCATATTTATCTAGCATCCTTTTGTAGGCATTGGTGGTGATGTTGGAGTTGTATCCTCTTAGGTTGCAAAAACACTTTGATATTTTTTGTTTGTCAATGCTTAAGGTTGCAAAAGTTGTGTACAGGTCCTCTGCACAACCCAAAGATAAGATTGAGATCTCTTATCAACCAATCTTTATCCAGAAACTGACTCTCACACGTGTACCACTTGGCCACTGGTTCAAATTCCTATTGTTCCTTGTGGGTGATGATCATATCAGCTATTAGTATACCGTCAACTGGTTTTCCTATGCAATTTAGCTCTTTGAAAACTGGTCTAAGCAGTCTTCAACATTATAAATGTCAATCTTTAGTGTACCCACAGGCTGGATGTACGTTGGGATTTTTTATCAATAATAGACTCAAAGTCAGCGTAAACTGTATAAAGTACCTTTTTCGTATTTTTAAAACTTTTAATTATCTACAAGGCACTCAGCTGAGGCATCTTGGGGATGCATATGCCATTGTGAACTGCCAAGCACTTTTGGATGTGGTTTTCAAATAGCCTCTTGCAAGTAGAATGGTGAAAACAACGCAGACATGTAACATTACCTCACGTGTTATAGTCGGTCTTATCATACATCAATGCTGACATGTTCTTGATTCACACAAAGTGACTTTTGCACAAAATTAGGTTAACTCCCTGTATATCCAACACCTTGTACAACCGATTGTCTGTATTGATAATTTCCAGTTTGCTCTCTCCAGTCCTTTTCTTTCTGTTCGAATCCAATCACCAGCAGTATATATTTGCTCACAAACCATTGGTTCTGATCACTGGTCAGCATTACAGGGTATTTTAACATCGAGTTATTTAACTCACCCTCATATGGTTTATATTTTTCTAGTCGATTGGCGTTGTCATCTGGTGGGTGCAAGCATGCCAACTCTGACCACACAAAGCACTTGCTGTCATCCACCACTTACGGGTTCACTTCCTTAGCGGTTTTCACAAAATCTGATTTTTTTTGTTTTAGTGCAGAAAGGCATACCCAGTGAGTTTGCAATCTGTTTCACTTCAACAATTGTCTAGGAACCGCTGTTGTTAGCATCGATGACCTCATTTTTTTAACTAAAGTTTTAGGTGTTTTTTTATACTTGCCACCCCTGAGAGGTGTGCACTTGTAAATCTCCAAGGAAAACCTAGTTATACGACTCAAGATCCAGCCAGAGCTTTGCTTCGTAAATTCATTCATTATGTTTATTATCATGTGCATATCGTCTGTCAGTCCGCTGTCATATGGCAGCCGAAAACCCAACTCTCCGAGTTTCATGATCTGTTTACCCAGTTTTTCCAGGGTTCACACTTTGGAAAAAACTATGGAAAAGACAGAAAATTTGAGGCAAAAATATGAATGTTTGGGTGGGTGAAAATCATAAGACAGAACATTCATTTTGCATACTACTTAGTCCTAAAATAATACTGGATGACTAAAATTGAGCACAAAGAAGTGACAACCTAACGGAAATATAACTTCCAAACCTAGTGCCTTTTTATATCTCCTTTCATTGATTACATTATTCTGTCTACAGCTGATTATCTATCTGAGCCTAAATGTAGCTTGCCAGAGTAGACAACATCTCTCTATGTATTGGTCACAAAAGACTTCAAAGTCTATATTGTACAGCTTGATTTGATGAAGAAAGCAAAATAGTTTGTTTGAGGTGTAATAACATTTATGCACAAAAAACAAATGTTTTTAATGACATATAGGTAAACTAAAAGTTTCTATAAAGTAATTTATACTAGTTAACTTTTCAAGGTTTAATGATATAAAACCAAATTTAGCTGCGTCTTTATAAAACATACATCGTTTTCTTTCAGTTAGTATTTTAGATAATCTAAAATACTATTGTTCTGCCTTATTTTTTTTTTCTTCTTCTCATTTTACGGTGAACTTTACCGAACTGGGGCCAATTTTTCTCGAGAACCGTTAGAGATAGAGCTACAATTTTTGTTGCGACCCGATTGATAGGCATCGGGAAAAAAAGTAAGTTGGTTTGAAAGTGACAGAACATTCCAGAACATCACAGTTCAAGTGCGAAAACAGGTAAAAATCGTTTTTCAAAGCATCATAGTGACCAAAAAAACTCAGACCCGATGGACGAAAAAATACCAAATTTTTAAACATGGTGCATTTTGCTCACCTTTTGTTTCGACATCATGACACGTCTTTAAAAAGTCTTTCGGAAGTGGCCATCTTGGCTTTTTTTGTGAAAACCACAATGTTTAGCATAAAACAGCTTCCCGTTAGAGAACCAAGAGGCTGAAGTAGCTTAAATTTGCAACAAACATGTGCCATATTGTGTCGATGTACCACTTTGAACTTCAAAGTGATCGCACAAAACTATTTCAAGTTTGTTTTATTTTAAAACTTGAAAATCTCAACAGAAACAGCACTTTTCAATGCTTTCCAAGACCAGAATGGAACTAGTCAGCGACAAGTAAAATATTAGGCAGCATAGCCCAATGCTTGAACTTTCAAAAATTTGAGACTTCAAGTTGCTCGCAATACCACCAGCACAGCTATTCCATTTTGAAAAGAGGTCTTCCGAACGGAAAATTGACTATAACTCGGGGACGGTTACTCCGATTTGCATAAATTTTGCATGGTCGCAATCGCATTGTAACCGCCTTTCAGATAAACATCCGTCCATTTTCTGAGCTTTGGTGAAAGAGTCAAAGCCCACACGGTTTTCAATGTGTGACAAAAATGTTCGTTGTTTATCGTTTTCACAGCGGAAAAATTTTTCTCCTATAAAACATTAGCTCAAATAATATTCAAGTGACAAATTGAACAAATCTGAAAAAGAAATTTGAAACATTCGATAACCAATTAGCGATGTCCGAACCCCAAAATATTTTTTTGTATGTATGCCATACCACCTTCTTTTTATCTTAAGCTGTTTATGAATTTGGTTCAACATTGCTATATGGCTGAATTGTTAACACTCTGACCTGCTGTAGACAGGGTTCGGGTTCGATTCCCAGGTACGGATTTCTTTTTCGCATAAAAACAAATATTGTCAGAATGGAGGACCCAAGCCAGCATGAGTATATGTAGTAACAGGAGTGCATGTTGAATAGACAGTTGTGAAGCAAAAAAGCCTCTAGGCACTTCAAAAAGCAGCTTTTTGCAAAAAGTAAAACTCGCGCACACAGTTGTCAGTATGTACAAAATTAGATTGCGCACCAGAAACATGTCTCTATAGCTCGATGGCTAAGGTTGTTGCCTGCTGGTTTAGGGGTCTAGGTACGATTCCCAGTTGGTGTGGTTGGTGTTGTGCAAGAATCACCACAGCCAGTACAGATGTTCAAATCTATTCAGTGTCATTTTTCATTTTATCTATTCTCTAAAATACTTTTGTTTTTGCTCGCAAACACAAATCAATATCTAGTTTAAAAATGCTCTATGACATTACAGTTCTCGACCTAACCAATCATATCAATAAATCATAAGGTGAAAAAGAGGCATTTTGAATTTTGACTGAACATTCATGAGAGGGTTGAGTGATAACTCTATTGTTACAGATCTGATCCATCAGACTCTATCAGTAGTAATATATGAGCAGATCTCCCTACCAAGTGTTTTTTTGTGGATTAGACCTTGGAGTTTAGCCAATGGGTTACGACGTTGGATGAATTCGCCGAGTTTATATTGTATTTCATTTGAGGGGTACTTGAGTGGCATTTGAGTGGCAATTAAGTGGCATTTGAGTTTTGATTATTTTTTTTACTTAATTTGAACTCATATGGCAGCTAGATTTTGAATGTATGGCATTTAAGTTTTGATAATTGTTTTACATAACTCGAACTCATATGATATTTGGAGAGAAAGGAGAGAAGAACAAGGAGATATAACTACATTAAACCAATATATGATTATATACATTTATTACATAATAAGTAGGAAAATATCCTTGTATAATATACCTAGAGTTAGTAAATACTAAGTAATACAAACCACTACAACTTGTAATGATAATTAATACATAATCTTTTTTACAATGTCATCATTGATGTACTTGATGTACTGATGTTATATCTTAGGAAGGAAGACTTCTGTTCTATGTACTTTTGATTCCATAATGAACTAAAATAAAAAGTTATGTATTAGCATAGGATAATTAAACAAAAATGAAAGTCATGTATTAGTATAGAATGGTTAAACAGAAAATTTAAAACAACTACAAACTTTTACTAAATAGTGTTTTTTTTATTAATTATTACCTTATCATCAAAAATTGACTGTTAATCAGATGTTTTTGTAGCTTGTCGTGTCTTACGTTGTTGAGTCCTTACCCTTCTAGCTTGTCTTTGAGCGGACTGTCGTTGCATGTTTCTTTTTTTTAGAGCAAGATCTTTACAAGCACACTCGATAGATATTGGTGTGCTTACCTGTTCTAGTTGATATTGTCGTTGTTGTAATACATAATGTAATCTCTGAATGTCTGATGTAACTTCATTCCCTAAGAGCTTTAATGTTAGAAAAGATTCAGTTCGAAAATTATTTAGCTGTTTTATCAAGTCTTTCTGGATGAATTTACAATTGTTTGAGATAATTCGCACTCTCTCTTCAATTTTTTTATTGCATAGGTTTTGTAGAAGTATCAAGTCCTCTCGAGTCAAAGGTTTAGGCTGAGTTTCTGATTCTGTGTTGTTAACTATTTCCATTTTTTGTGGTTGAATCTAAAAAAATACAGATAATTAATTTTTTTCAGTTGTTTTAGTATAATAAATAATGCATGAGTAAAAACTGTAATTTATTAAGTTTTTACCTTGATGCTCTCCTAATAGCTATAGTAGATGTTGCTTCTCAGTTAGCTGTTGTCGAACTGGATGCTTTCTGTGTGAAAACAATGGCTCTTATATAGCTAAAGTTGTACTGATTAAACCCTATGAACCTCATCTCGTGTCAATCTCTATGAATCAGCATCTTTTCACGCGAAGGAAAGTCAATGTTTTCGCGGGAATAAATGAATTATTTTCACGCGAATACAAACCACTGCTTTCGCGGGAATAAATAATTTATTTTCACGCGAATAGAAACCAATGCTTTCGCGGGAATAAATGATTTAATTTCCCGCGAATGAAAGTCAATGTTGTCGCGGGAATAAATACTTTATTTTCACGCGAATAGAAACCAATGCTTTCGCAGGAATAAATGATTTTATTTCCCGCGGATGAAAGTCAATGTTGTCGCGGGAATAAATACTTTATTTTCACGCGAATGGAAACCATTGCTTTCGCGGGAGTAACTGATTTATTTTCACGCGAATAGAAACCAATGCTTTCGCGGGAATAAATGATTTAATTTCCCGCGAATGAAAGTCAATGTTGTCGCGGGAATAAATACTTTATTTTCACGCGAATACAAACCGTTGCTTTCGCGGGAATACAAGTTTTATTTTCACGCGAATGGAATGTTGCTTTCGCGGGAGTAAATAATTTAATTACTCCCGCGAAAGCAACGGTTTCCATTCGCTTGAAAATAAAGTATTTATTCCCGCGAAAACAACGGTTTGTATTCGCGTGAAAATAAAGTATTTATTCCCGCGACAACATTGACTTTCATTCGCGGGAAATGAAATCATTTATTCCCGCGAAAGCATTGGTTTCTATTCGCGTGAAAATAAATTATTTATTCCCGCGACAACATTGACTTTCATTCGCGGGAAATAAAATCATTTATTCCCGCGAAAGCATTGGTTTCTATTCGCGTGAAAATAAATTATTTATTCCCGCGAAAGCAACGGTTTGTATTCGCGTGAAAATAAAGTATTTATTCCCGCGACAACATTGACTTTCATCCGCGGGAAATAAAATCATTTATTCCCGCGAAAGCATTGGTTTGTATTCGCGTGAAAATAAAGTATTTATTCCCGCGACAACATTGACTTTCATTCGCGGGAAATAAAATCATTTATTCCCGCGAAAGCAATGGTTTCCATTCGCGTGAAACTAAAATATTTATTCCCGCGTAAGCATTGGTTTGTATTCGCGTGAAAATAATTCATTTATTCCCGCGAAAACATTGACTTTCCTTCGCGTGAAAAGATGCTGATTCATAGAGATTGACACGAGATGGGATTCATAGGCTTTAATCAGTACAACTTTAGCTATATAAGAGCCATCGTTTTCACACAGAAAGCATCCAGTTCTACAGCGGCTAACAGAGGAGCAACATCTAATACAGCTATTAGGAGAGCAACAAGGTAAGAAGCACTAAAATAATTATTTGTTTTTAATTAATTGAAACATCTAGGTTTTTGAATCTTAGTTTTTAAAAACAATCTTTTAATAAAACAATAATTTCAGTATATTTACATCATTAAACTAAGTTCTTTTACTTTTTGCAGGTATGATGACATCACACTCCAAAGCACTTCCTAAGCTCCATATTGAACCAACCACAGCTACCAACAACACTAACGCTATTTCCACTACAACCATCATTTCCACCACCAATGGCATTCACATTGATGATAGAAGATCCAATCCTAACACCTTTAATGATACATCTTCTCGCTCAAACACCAATACTCATGCTGATATAGCAATGAAACATCATGTAGTTTCAGCTGCCTCTCCTTTGAGTCCCACACCGGACTACACATATCTGCATGAGAACAGTGAAGTCAAACGAACGGAGGATATCAAAAAACCGACAGTGACATTATCTCGAGCTTCAATTTCCTTTTTATTCAGCAACAGCAAGAATAATACCGTAAACAAACTTAGAGAGTTTGAATTGCTCGAGATGGGTGGAATATTGACAGGAGCTATGCAGAAAGGAATGTTGGAAATCGGAAATTTTGTGAGTTTGTTGGATTTACCAATTCCTACGATATTGGAGGTTTTCGATGTTAATTACGTTGAAGATTATGGTATATTGGACTATGAATATGTTTTAAAAAACAATCATCGAATTCGAGTCAAGTCACTGATTGACAAAGAACTTACGGTGGAGCTACAGGAACTTGATCCCGGCTCTTCACAAATCCTAGTGTACATGGGAAAGCTAGAAGAAAATCAACCCGATCTGCGTATTGTAGGAGATAATCATCATCAAGGGCTAAAACAACGAGTTATAGCCAAAATCTTGAGAAAAAAATCATTGAAACAGTTGCAAGCATACTTTGATATCATCACTTTCGATAGTATTCCTGTCAACACTCTTCTGACATTCACTAGACTTTCAGTTTGGAAAAATTTGAAGTCGAAGCAGCGAAAACGAAAACAAGATACATCGCCTTTACGTATCACTCACACTGTCACTTACAGATACATGATGAATGACGGATCTTTGATGACTGGGAAGATTGTTGTCCCTCCTGAGAACGTTTTGAAGATCAAAAATCATGAATGTGGTATGATCCACTATAAAAGTACGATGACAACTGAAAGCGGCACAAAGAAACACATTCTCACGATTCTGAGTGTTGAAGAAGCTTTGATGCTTCTATCTACTTCAAGTGAAAAAGAAGGAATAGCTTTCAGACTTTCTCTATTTGATGATGCTGAGCTGATGAAAAGTTATGATGATGATGTTGCTGCTGATGATGCTGCTGATGATGATGATGACGATGATAACATTGATGCTTATACTGATGAAGAAGATGATAATATGACGGATGATGACTCTGAAAACAAAAAATTTGAGGAAAAAGATGAAGTTGTCGACAATGATAGTGAGAAAAGCAATGAAGATGACAATCACATTTCAAGCGAAGCTAGCAGGATTTCAATATCGGAAATTTAATTAAGGTATGTTAATCTTCACTAGTAATAAGTAACTACTAATAGCCGTATTTTTCACCATAGTATAATGTAGTTGTTATAACGACATCTATGTATGCTTTTAGATAGAATACGTGTACAAGTGAATGACCGTCGGCTCGCCAAATCTATCAGCAACAACTCATGAACATTAAATTATATATTATTTGTATTGTGCAATAATTTGTATATATTTAGTGTAATAAAGTATTTTATTCATATTTAACATTAGTAATTTAGCCAATTTGTAAAACGTTCGGGGTTACAACTCTAAAATGTTACAAAATTTCAATGTTCCGACACAAAAATAAATATTTCAAGTTATCGTCTCATTTTTCAAAAATGTTAAGACAACTCCCATTTATAATTTCTAAACTTCGTTTTTGAAAAAATATGTAAAAGTTGTCGGCACATTGTGTCAAAATGGTAAGACAACTCCGCTTTTACACAAAAAAATTGTGAAAAATGTTTTATAATTTGTTTGAGAAACCAAAACAGTAGAAGACTTTTTACAACCACAAGCATTATACTTTAGGTTTTACAGTTTTGTGAATTGGGTGTTGATAGTTTGTCACGATATGACATAATAATTAAGTAATTATAGTCTTTTTCATAACAATGCTATAGATTCAGTAATACAGATGTGAAATTTACTGTTTCATCACTTGGATGCAGTATGAAGGTAGTTGATGTAATATTTATTTTGTAATATTATGCAAAGTAATACAGTAAGAATGAAGCGTATGGAGTTCTCAACCACAAAGCAAATAAAAATAATGCATTAGGTAAACTAATGACAGAACAATTCTGTATGAAGTGTATACATATGAATAAAGTATTCATAAAAACACAGACTATTGTCTGTATATATAATATATATATAGAGAGTATTTATAAAAAACATCCTATTAACTATATATTTTGTGGTAAGAAATTATAAAATAGGATAGTTGCATAAAGCCTATTCCAGAGCCATGATAATATTAAAAAATATAGTGAAATAAAAATTTCAAAACTCACCTAAGAGTGCAGTTAATACAAGAATTTCTTCTTGAGAAAAATCTGAATTTTTTTGCATTTTCTGTCTAATAGACGCTAATTTCAATTTAACACAATCATTAAAACCCTTTTTTTTCAGTCCATCTTTTATATTCAAAATTAATTTAAGTGAAGTTATATCAATCTTTTGGCTTTGTTTTAAATCTACTTGAGTTTGTGGGTTATCTGTTGTATTAGATTCTAAAACACTGGTTTTTGGACTGCACTGTGAACTAGCAACAGAAATTAAGTCATTATTACTTTCTTCAGTTTCTGAAAAATCAGAATCTGAAGATATAAGTGCTCTCATTTTTTTACGCTGGGTTTTAAGTAAAAGCTTTCGATCTCCAGCAACCGGTTTTTCAGCTATTGCCAACCATTTACACCCTAATTCAAAATCTAAATCGATGTTTCCAGAAAAATAACCTTCTATTGGATAGAGATATACTAACATAAAATTTTTTGGAAAAGTAATGTTCATAACTAACTCAGAATATTTTTTATTAATAAATAAAACAAAATTATTATAACTAGCAATATCAACAACAAAAAACATTTTAGTTTTCAAAATACAAGTATGTTGCTGGAGTTCTCTCAAAGTTGTATGTGATTTTCCGCATAAACAATAAAAAATAAACAAGTGAGCAAAAAAATGTCTTGAAAGAACTCGGCCAGGCTCATGCATCTTCCCTAATTTAAACTTCTTACCACAAAATATACACGAAATACTGTCTTTTTTTTCTTTCAGTGCTTCGCTCAGCGTCTTTGTACAATACGTTATCAATAATAACGAAAGCACTGAAAGAAAATACCTTGTGTTTTTGTTATCGATATCTACAAGCAAAATAAACAAATTCTCATTATATATATATATAGATAACTGTCTTGAGTATGGTATATGTATATAAAGATGATGCATATCACTTACACTTGAAGCACTCCTTATCATCTTTTATTTCCCCATCTATAACACTTCTGCTTCTGTACTGCTCTAGCTGCAGGTTCTCTGCTTGAACTAAAATAGAAAATACGAATGTAATTATGTTAGTTTTTGAAAAAAATTTATTAAAATTGAATGAGTATGTAGTAAATAATATTTTTATCATACTTACATTCAAATGTGTGTCGATCATAGGAGAGAAAGGATTCATCTTTCCCTACATAGCATGCGCTTGCAATAAAGCGTGTAGATGTTTTCTCTACAAAAATAACGTAGTAAATGTAGAGTCGTTATTATTTTACCTACAGAAAAATTTACATTTTTCATAATACAGAAAAATACTTACTCATAGCAATATGCGTGGTAGGCTTGGTCTTTTTTGGCTTCTCCGTTTCCTTAAAACATTCTTCCAGCCACCTCATTGTTTCATCATCGGTAGAGCTTAATAAAACAATAAATCAAGATTGTGATTAATTAAAAACTCTATATAATACAGTTGAATAATAAAGTTTCAATAATATACTTACATGGCACTGAAATCTATTTCATCTATATTTAGTTCTAATGCATCATTTGAGGTTGTAGACCTACAAGTAATATATATATATATATATACATTTGTATAAATTTATAAATGTAACTGCAACAAAATTGTAAAAGATAGTATAAATAACTTACTCATTTGTTGTAGGAATATTGCTAGCCATTTTTTGTAGTTTTCGCAGACTAATACTTGAAATGAAGTACAAATGAAAACTGATACTGTTTAAAAAAATAGTTTCTCTTATATACAAAACATTGAAGTCATTTATCAAGATTAATTTGTAGACTGATTTTCTGATTATTACTATGATAAATGATATTGTTTTTTAAAAAAATGGAAGACGATTAGGAAGTTGGTTAAAAAAATAGGAAGATAGAGATTAGATAGATTAATAAGCTTAACCACCACATACACCCCTGTAAACTGTCTTTCCATCTAGCTAAAATTTTTGAATGTAGAGCGTTGGATAAACAAATTTTACAACCTCTAGGTTGATACTCTTTTAAATATAACTAGCTAGGATGAAACTTACATTTCATTTGAATGACAACTCACATCCTTCAAACATATTTTTATAGCAACAATTTTCATATAGACACATCAACAGCAAAACATTGATGTGGTGTAGTTCCATCTTTATATCATCAGACGGTAAATTAATATGTGAGAGCTTCAATTATAGTTTACACCATTAAGTATGAGTTCGGAATGTAATAAAATACTTTACAGGTACTGATAGCATTTAATAACTAGTTCAATTGCAGTTTATTGATATACTCTACTATAACACACACTACCACAAACAATCATATAGACACATCATCAGCAAAACAATGATGTAGTGTAGCTCCATCTTTATATCATCAGACAGTAAATTAAAATGTGAGAGCTCCAATTATAGTTTACAACATTAAGTATGAGTTAGGAATGTAATAAACACTTTAAAGATATCTGATAGCATTTAAATATTGTATATGTAACATATAACTCTTGATTTATTAGACAAAACAGCTTCCTAAAAATAGAAAATATACTATGTATGTTGATACATTATTTGTATTTCACACAAAAAACAATGAGATATTTTAAAAAAAGTAACAGTCTAACTAATAAAACAAGTGGATAAAGTCATGCTTTGCTCATGTTTTTTAGACGATAGCGGAGATAACTAGGATTAAAAGTAAAACCACAAATCCGTTTTGGTGGAAGGATGTATCTGTATTAACTAATATGTAATGAAACAATAAAAAACAGAAGATAGATGCAATCAAGTTCTCTTCCTTTTTAGGTTGAATTCGACCTATAATTCCATCATCTATGGACGTTTGTTGTTTTGTTTTAAATAGAAATAGCATGATAATAAATAGTGCTTAGGTGTAGTTAATGACTTTTCTCGAGCGAATTTATAACACTTGATATTAAAAAGATCAAAACATATAGGATTAAGCGAGATGATGATTAATGTCTTTTCTGGAATGAGTTTATTAGTAAAATGACACTTGCGGGGCACTTGCGTTATATTATAATTAATTACTTTTTAAAAATGAACTGGTAACATTACGTCGACTGAAGTAATACCTAAAACGTCTCGCATAAATTTTGATCTGACTGAAAATGGACTGAAAACCTTCAAGGTGCGTAAAAATTATCGTAACTCGCTATAGCGGATATTCTAAGAAATATTTATTTTCTCGTTGGTAACTTGACGTAAAATATTTTGTAACGGATGTCACACGATCTCAATCGATTTTTTTCAACTTAAACACTTAGTTACTCGTAAAAATTTGATACTCGCTTGATTTTTTTGATAACAGTTATATCCCAATTGTGTTTATCGTAAATATTTCAAAAACGGATATTGCGTGTTTCAGTTGGTTTTTCCTACTGAATCACTTAGTTACGCGTAAATATTTGAAAATTGTTTGAATTTTTCGTTGATAAAACATGTTGCAAGTATCTTTTAACAAATATTACCCAATTGTGTTTATTGTAAATATTTCAAAACGGATATTGTGTGTTTCAGTTGGTTTTTCCTACTGAATCACTTAGTTAATCGTAATTATTTTGAAAATTGTTTGATTTTTTCGTTGATAAAACATGTCGCAAGTATCTTTTAACAAATATTACCGTAATTTCAATCAGCTTTCTTTACTAGATTACTTAGTAACTCATCAACATTCATAATTGCTTTTATTAATAGTTGTTGCAAAGCAATGTTGTATTTAAATAATATTACTTCAATTCCAACCAATTTCCTTACTGAATTACTTAATTACTCCCCAGTATTTCATAATTTCTTTCACTAATAATTACAAAGTAATATTGTAAATATATAATGGAGTAGATACTAAATTGACACAAATTTTTTTCATATGAATTTAAAACTTAACTAATGTAGTTTTTTTTACCAAACATCAGTACATCAAAAACATTATTGTAAAGGAACAAACTATGCAATAACTGTTATTACTTTGTACTTATTACAAGTTGTAGTGCTTTGTATTACTTAGTATTTACTAACTCTAGCTATATTATATGGAGAGATTTTCTTTACTTATTATGTAATAAATGTATATAATCATATAATGATTCATTTTTAATCAGTGTATTTATTCAATTTAGATATATCTCCTCTCTCTATGTAGATATAAATATACCCATAAATATGTACATAATCAACCATATGTACATGAATGTATAGAAAACTAAAAGATCTCTCATCTCTCTCTTTCTCTCTCTCAAGATACCATATGTATGTATGTATGTATGTATGAATGCATTGATTGTCATCACAAGTTGTAGTGCTTTGTATTACTTAGTATTTACTGACTCTAGCTATATTATATAGGAAGATTTTCCCTACTTATTATGTAATCAATGTATATAATCATATAATGTTTCATTTTTGATCAATATAGTTATTCAATGTAGATAAAACTCCTCTCTCCTTTCTCTCTCCTCTCTCCTCTCTGTCTTCTCTCCCCTCTCTCTCAAGATGCCATATGAGTTCAAATTATGTGAAAAAAGTATCAAAACTTAAATGCCATACATTCAAAATATAGCTGGCATATGAGTTCAAATCAAGTAAAAAAATAATCAAAACTCAAATGCCACTTAAATGCCACTCAAATGCCACTCAAATACCTCTCAAATGAAATACAATATAAACTCGGCGAATTCACCCAACGTCGTAACTCATTGCATAACCCCCAAGACCAGATCCACAAAAAAACCCTTGGTAGGGAGATCTGCTCATATATTACTACTTCTATCAAACGCTTCAATTGTTGAATGTTTTTGGTTTCCAGCTTCTTCTAAACTGATTCTTTTCCATCAAATATCTTCTCAATATCATTAATTCTACATCAAATTGTCCAAGCAGCAAGAGTCTGTTTTCCACCTGTGGAACTCAACACAACCAAGTGTGAAATGTTTCACTATTAAGTTCATGTGAAATGTGTTTCTTCATAGTTAGCCAAAATATAAATTTGTTCATAAGTTCTCAATGATGAACATAAAAAAAATTTCGAAATACTAAGCCTCACTAAACACTGGCACTACCTCTACAAGTCAATGCAGTGCTATGCTGCCTCTACAAGTCAATGCAGTGCTATGCTGCCTCTACAAGTCAATGCAGTGCTATGCTACCTCTACAAGTCAATGCAATGCTGTGCTGCCTCTACAAGTCAATGCACTGCTATGCTGCCGCTACAAGTCAATGCAGTGCTGCCTCTACAAGTCAATGCAGTGCTATGCTGCCTCTACAAGTCAATGCAGTGCTATGCTGCCTCTACAAGTCAATGCAGTGCTATGCTGCCTCTACAAGTCAATGCAGTGCTATGCTGCCTCTACAAGTCAATGCAGTGCAATGCTGCCTCTACAAGTCAATGCAGTGCTGTTTCTACAAGCCAATGCAGTGCTATGCTGCCTCTACAAGTCAATGCAGTGCTATGCTGCCTCAACAAGTCAATGCAGTGCTATGCTGCCGCTACATATCAATGCAGTGCTATCCTGCCTCTACAAGTCAATGCAGTGCTATGCTACCTCTACAAGTCAATGCAATGCTATGCTGCCTCTACAAGTCAACGCTATGCTGCCTCTACAAGTCAATGCAGTGCTATGCTGCCTCTACAAGTCAACGCTATGCTGCCTCTACAAGTCAATGCAGTGCTACCTCTACAAGTCAATGCAGTGCTATGCTGCCTCTACAAGTCAATGCAGTGCTATTCGACCTCCACAAGTCAATGCAGTGCTATGCTGCCTCTACAAGTCAATGCAGTGCTATGCTGCCTCAACAAGTCAATGCAGTCAACCTCATCTGCCATCAAATGTATTTCATGTATGCATATGATATACCAGAGATATGATACATCAGGTATAACAAAAGTATAAAGTACAAAGTAGACAGATTGCTAGCAAACAGAATATTTATTGATTGGTGAAATACAAAGAAGAGAATGTAATATTCTGTCTAGCTCCATGTAGGACTATCGAGTACAAAAGAAAATAAATGAATTACATTGAGCAAGTCTCAACCAGTGGTGGCGGCATAAAATGGTCACATGATCTACCAGAGTTCTCACCCAAATAGGTGTTTGTCAGCTTTAAATGCAGTTTAACGTTAGTTCCACATGCTAGGCTGTCTAGTACCTTATATGTGGCAGCAAATAGATTCAGGCAGTGATAATTGTTTATGATTGACAAATGATAGTACAACAGGTCTGTGGTTAGAAAATATTGTTATAGAGCTTAAATTTTATTTAAATTTTTTTTTGAAATCAAACAATATTTCATTTTGCATGATTGATAGCGATACATAAAAAGATAAAAATAGCAATAATTAGACAAAAAGCAGAAGACGATCTCACTGCTGACCCGCTGACCTCTAATATCTGTCATACAGAGCATTATCCACCATCTCAACATTTGATTGGTCCTCGGCACATTGGGCAGATCTCTGATTGGTAGGAGAAAACCTTTCATACAAGTAATTATCTTCCATCACAACCTCATCTGGTCTGGCAGGTAGTACAGGTGCTTCTTCATATATGGGTCCAGTAGGTGCAAGTAATAGCTGGTTGTTACTTGTAGGTTTGGGTGCCGTTTTACCTTGAACTTGAGCGTACACATCGCTGTAATATATTGAGTAAAGTTTACTGCAACAAATATAGGTAGAGGTCAAATATGCTTCAGAGAGCAAAAATCACGCTTTATTATAAGTATGAGAGCAAAGAGAGAACAACTCCCGCATAGAAATATTACCCCGGATTTCCATGCACAGAAAAATTCATTATGTGGTTAGAGGTGGATGGAGGGTTATCCAAGGCAGCTGCTGTTGATGTTGTGGAGTAGTTGTTCATATCGTCCAACACAATCGTATTATATGCACCAGCTGATCGGTTGTCTACAATGGTTTCTCAATGTTTAACAGTAGCGCCATGACAACAATAGACACCATAAGAATTAGAACCAAGTAAATGGCCCTCGCACACCTAACTGTAGTATATCAACAGGTAGTGCTAACTGCACCATTAAAACCTGCACAGTGAGGTTGTCTGTGTGGAAATATAACAAGTTGGAGAGAGAATCACCAACTCCACACAAGGTTGACGGCAATCCCTTTCAATGGACGATAATATCAAAACCTAGTATGCCACGGCTAACCATCCATGTTTGTGCTAACACTTTATATACTATCTCACAATAAATATTTACTAGTACTTACTCACGGAATCGGTGAGATCTCTTGTAGACTGAGAATCAGTCGTTCTGTAAACACAAAAAAGGTACAATGGTTATGAAACCCTAAATTACACTTGCACTGTACGTTACAGAAAAGGCTTTCTGCAAGATTTTATTCTTTTCTGTATTATGTGAAAACATTTTTACACAAAATCAAAATGATTAAAACCATAATTTACTAAGATATTTTAATGGATTCCGGTCTGTTACCACCGACATCCACTAATCTCGAGTATTGCACCTCTCTCCAGAGGGGACACTGTGCTGACCGACAGTGACAACTGTGCAGGGCAACCGAATTACCCGGTAAGGCAAGAGCCCATGGCTCAGACAAACAGTACCGAGTAGTGCCTGTTATAATGGCTTTATTCTCTAAGCTGTCCTGAGGGTAATTATTCCTCTAGGGTTTAGCAATATAAGAGTATATGCCATGGCAACATTGTAATGAATGCAAAGATTAACAGTGTGTGCTCTCCTTTTATAGGAGAGCTAACAAGCACAAAACATATAACAGTCGATGCACAGGAAGTAAATGAACCGATTACATTAACTATATAAATAATCAACCAATCACAATGCAATGCAAAATAACAAAGGGAGGTGCCAAGTGGCTAAGGGCGGAGTCCTTTCTCCTAGTTGTCCAATGAAGGCTCCTACAGGGTTCCCAGGCTGTACATAGAATTAGGTCCACGAAGTTGGTAATTTAGGGGTAAGCACTTCCTGTTTGCGACCTTGACTAAGTTCTCTGACATCTTTGCAGATCCTCGTCTAAGGCGGCCATCTTGTGCCGGCCCAGTACAGCAGTACCGGGTCGGTAGAGGTCACTACCGACCCTGCAGGGGTCAATACCGGCCCTGCTTACTATGCTACCGGCACAGTAGGACTTCCTACCCAACAGCTATTAACCAAATGCTGTGGGCAGAAGTCTAGCGCATTGCTTCACAAGGTTTCTAGTGTAAACTACCTGTTTACTCCTAGAGTGCACTGAAATCTACCACAATATCTATGAAAGCTGACACGGTTTCATCAAAGTTAAATACAGCTAGAAGTCATATATATTATTACATCGCTACCCAAAAGAACACAACTTCTTCTTTGATAACCAATCTCTTAGGTTGATGGTCTCCATCCCATGTCCTCCAACCAAATTGTTAAAACTCTAATCCAACAATTTTAGAGCAGAAATTATTGTGAAACAATACTTTTTTCCAACAATGGAATATTTGTAAATATACAAAAGTTATAAGGGTCTTCAGTCTTACAATGATAGACTGTCAAATTTCCAGTTTATGATCCAAGGCTATCAAGGGAGCAAATACAACATGAAGTTATGAAAATTAGTTTTAATGGGAATTGTTCCTGTATCCAGTAGAAAGTGTTTAACCATCATTAAGAACTTAGTAACAAAATTTTCAATTCACGATATATTGGAGGTTTTGTAAAACAAATATGTTTATTTAGTAAAATGTTTTGATCATGTACTTGGTTTAATTCCAAGAATGATTGTATGTTCAACAAAAGGTCAACAAAATGTGTTGTAAGAATTAATCGCAGTAAAAACAAAAAGCAAATGACAACATCATTAGTAGTTTCCAGCAGAGCTCAAGTTTTATGGTCAATCGAATGCAAGTAGTTACTGGTCAACCGTTTTATTAATCAATTTGTTTGGTGTACACAGGAATCATTTCTTGGTCGAGCGACAACATTAGAGGGAAGAAAACTCTTGAGAATACAATAGAGTCAATCTCTGTACTAAAAACATTTGTTCTTGTTCTGAGTTCTTTGTAGTTCGTCCTAGTACTATTCATTGACAAGGGGTGGATACAGGGTGTGTGGTGGAAGGAGTGTAGCACAGATTGGAAGGAAAAGGGTGTATTATGTAACAAAATAAACGTATTAGACATCAAGTTCAGTCGTCTGACGATGATAAGCCTAGTAGTCAAGTAGTAATAACTCACTCAGTCTTAGTCTTACGTGTCAGCCAGTACACAGTTAGACCCACTGCACCAGCAAGTACCACCAGACCAACTACACCACCTATGATGGCTATATCAGTGTCTGAGAGACCTACAACGCAAAACAGTTCAATCTCAGTCGAATAACCTTTTAAATGCTGCTTTGGAAATACTTGGTGTCATTTCTAGCAAGAATATCCAACAGCGCTTCCTGAAGACTAAAGTTGTAATTCGTATCCTGAGCGGCAGCTCAGCAATGACAAGTTCTGCTGTTGTTTGACTCACCAACAACACGGTTTGTGTTTTTGTCTGCATCAGCTGATTGAGTGGACTCACTTGTAGATGTAGTAGGAGTTGGTACACAGAGAGGGAGAGAAGACCAGGTACCATTACTAGTGCATTCTACCACTACATCTCTCACATATCCAACATCACATGTATACTGTAGTTGTTGTGTATAGTAGTATCTACTGTGTGTAACTCTACCATTTGTTATGTTCTGATACTCGTCCGTCAGTTTGCACTCCACTACAATTATATATTTACGTACAAACATTACACAACTCTCTTGTAAACTTCTATGTTGTTTTTTGATAGGGAACTACAAACAAATGAGATAAAATTTAAATTCCCAGTCAAATGCTTGACACAGTTGCACAATGGATGCCTGAGAAGGGGGACTAACTCTAGATTGACATTTATTAGCATTCAATAAAACTAATGATCAAGCTTGGAGTGTCCTTACAATAAAATAGTGCAAGCAGATCTCTTATATGGAAAGTG
The DNA here is from genome assembly GCA_945261195.1 of Cryptosula pallasiana. Lineage (NCBI taxonomy): Eukaryota > Metazoa > Bryozoa > Gymnolaemata > Cheilostomatida > Cryptosulidae > Cryptosula > Cryptosula pallasiana. The sequence goes on from OX183137.1 coordinate 2,159,301, forward strand.
GCATAACAATAGCTGCCAGTGTATATCTTGTACACCAGGACAAGGGGAGATAAATCAACCTGCAATTGTGAGTAATATTAACAAGGTTGGCCAAGTCGATCTAAAATTTGTTGGCTGTACTCAAATGAATGCTAAAAGCACGACAACTTTCATGACTGAACTTCTATCATATTTAACTATCGATACAAAATGATTAAAAATTTTTGGAAGCAAACACACACCCACTGCTTACTTGGGTTATAGTTAATACCTGCAGAGCACTGGAAGTTGGCAGAGTTCCAAGTCCAAGGAGTTGTCTCTCTATCAGGTGTTGTACAGTTTATAGTTCTGTCTGATACAGAACTTTTGTTCGTGTAACCTTTTAGACATTTATATGTAGCTGTTAGATTGTCTCCACTTAGTTTGAGGGTAGAGTTGCCTATGGTAGGGGGTGGTGAGTGACACCCTGGCTCTGTAAATATACTATCACTGGAAGGTAAAGGCACTAATCTAAACCTACACTTCACAGCAAATCAAAGATTGCATGAAGTAAACAAGAAATGTTTGTGATGGCCGTAAATCTTTTGGTGAGATTAGTAAATGAGCGAGCTGTATTTCTACACAATCAGGCTGGTTTGTGTTTACCAGAGAAGACTGAAACTGTAAATCTTTTGAAAAAAATAATTAACTATAATCTACCTTTGGGTAGACGAAGGAAGAGTAAAAAAATTTGTAACTACAAGTTACAGCTATGAATTGCGGACATGAAAGTTTGCGAAGTACTCAGTGGTAATCTAAAAGTGAAATTTACCCAAGATTTCATTCAGTAAGGTAAAAGGACTGGCTTGAACAAGCTGTGATCCAAAATTTTTTCCAGTTTCATTAATGGCTGAGCGCAGCAACTATTTGTTGATAGGGATTTGCCACGAGCTTATATCTTGAGACTTTTAGTGCGTATTATTAGCAATATATATAAAACTGTGGAACATTTGAAATTTTATCGGGAAATTAAACTTGTGCAAACATCTAAATTGACCAATCACAGAAGAATTATCTATAACTGTAGCAAGGAAACCTTTCATTTTGTAAAAAAAGTACAATACTTAAAAAACATGATTTTTTAAATTTAGACAAATAATTACTTGACTTCTCACCTGGGATACATTGCATGTTAGAGTGATCACTCCATTCAGCTATCTCTCTACTCTCATCTACTCTACATTCTACAGTAGAGTTTGTACCAGACTTTAACATCCATTCATCTACACATCTATATGTAACCATAGAACCTGGTAGCCATGGTGTAGGAGTTGTAGAGTTGGTTGTATTTGGTATACCTGGTATATCTCCACAGTGTAGAACTGAAATATAAAGCATGTCATACTTCTAGCTACATCTGTTTACTGTGCCACCATCTTCTTTTTATATCTCACTGCTTTCTGCTGCTGGAAAACTTCAGTCTCTCACCATATGGTAAAATATTATATAACAACATTTGCAATAAACTTTCTCATACTCATAAACATCCGATCTGTTAATTCTGGTCGTATTAGTCCTTTGGAGCCAAGGCTAATATTACTGAAGAATTTAGTGGAGTTTTGTTGATGGTATTTTAGTTATAATGTTTTATAGATACCCTCTGACACAAGAACAACTGTAGAAACGTATTTATAAGCCGCTGGGTTTTTTTTTCAACTTTTAGAAGAGTAAAAATAATCTGGTTGTGCTTTATATACTTAACAATAGAATTGTATGTTTGTGAAGCATTAGACTTGAATGTATGACAACTATGCTAGAGTAAGTAATTGCTGCATTACAGGAAATGGGTTGAGATAAAGAACTTGTTAAAAGTTTACTTGTCTCGGACCTGTTAGATTATACTTTACCAGGTGGTCATGAATGATGAAACATCAAATATTTCAGTGACAGACTTTTTTTTATTCAAAAAGTACTTTTACCCAAACTTGTCCATATCTAATTCACGAAGCAATATGTCTTAATTGATTTATTTCCTATATTAGTGGCTGGAACTTGTAAGTTTCTGTAAATTTCCGATTATAAAGAACATCTGGAAATATTGCTACAGCCTAGAACTATTATGACAAGTCGTGTAAAGTTTGCTTGAAAAACCAAATCCAGGTTTTTTAGCTATAAAATACCCAGAAAGTACTATTTCTTGGGCCTCTCTGTAGAGTACCAGTCATTTGATCCACCAACTACTAAATACTACACTTTCACTCTTTATAGATCTGATCACTTGGCATTTCTTTCATGCGCAGAAGGTTTTTTTTAACGTATTTTATTTGAAAATTAAATGCTTCTATTGCAATCCAAAGTAACATGTTTGGTTCGAGTGTCAGGTTTATCAGGCAGGATAGAAAAATGGGGGGGGGGGGGGGTGGGTTGCCCAACAGGAATAAAATGGTATTAGAAATGATTGATTAATTAAAAGATCTGTAGACCAATTTCCTGAACATGAAAAGCATTTCACAAGGGGAACTTGTTTCTCCATTGAGAAAACAACTCCACACAAATCCACAAATTTATCAATACGCTGTAGCCATTGTCAAAAAGGTACTTTTTGTTGATTTGCAAGTCATAAAAACTTATCCTAGAAAATTCTGGAAACATGCCCGAATTCCTAAAAGGAGCTTGCATTGTTAATAAATGATGGAAAACTGGTACTGCAGCTGATTTCAAATAAAGATTTTTGTATCAATTGCTGAAAAATTACCCTTCAGTCCAGTTAATAAAGAAGATACAGATATGTGAAAGCTACCAGCCAGTCCATAAACAATACTATATTGGACTGAATTTTAGTAAATACAGTCGTCAATGCCAACCCTCTTGTTGGGGAAGTTTTATCAAATCAAATCAATCAGGTAACTGTCCCTTAGCGTATCGTGGGGCTAAAAAACGCATGTTTTCTGGCTAGCTAAAAGCACTAAAATTTTACTAAACCAGATGTCAGTTGAAGCTATGTAGAAAAATATAACATACTGTTTATGTACATAGTATGTATATATGCAGGATTTAACAACTGCTTTCCACACAGGTGTTGTTAAAGGTGTTGTTAAAGGTGTTGTTAAAGGTGTTGTTAAAGGTGTTGTTAAAGGTATTGTTAAAGGTGTTGTTAAAGGTGTTGTTAAAGGAGTTTTAGTTGATTTTTATCAACTCTAAAAGTAGGAATATTTATTGTCATTGTGTAGAAGTGTGAGAAAAACACACTCAACCAATCAGAACACTACACGAAAGGACCAATCAGGTGCTGGTTTGCTAATGTACATAAAATACTACAGTCTATCTAGTTATTAAGTGCATGTCATTGCTATGTTTGTCAACCAATTTTTTCATACTGGTATTTAGATTAATTGATGAAAAACTCTACAATACAAACTTCACTGAGCCAGTCTTATGGGGTGGAAGTATAATACAGTACCTACCAGTGAAGGTGAGTATAAAGCCAGCACGTCCCCCATCCTCTGGTACATAGCTGACATTGATGGTTCTCTCACTGCTAGTAGTTACTAGTAGTGTACTTCCTATAGCAACTCCTTGAGAGAAGGTTTTACCACCGATGTGTGGAGGGTATGGTGGTGTGCCTGTGTACATGAGTGTGAACCTGACAGAGACATGTCTGGGCAAGTCTATCGCTCTAACAGTGCACTGGCTTACACTTCTGGGTGGACTATCATAGGAGGTGCTGATAACTCCAGATAGTTGGTTTTCATCAGCTTCAGCAGGTAAAGCTATGTCTGTACCACATACACCAACTGAAACAATACAGAAAAGCTCTAAAGTATTTAAATCATTTGTCATTTTTACAAAAACAGTACACCAGCATTCCATGAGTATCTTCTACAGTACAGCATGAGATGACTTAATTTAGTCTTGAAAGAAGGTATTTGTATAGTGTTAAAGTTATCTCCTCCGGCAGCTGATGTCTCAGTCTGCAGCTTGATCTGACCAACTCTGCTTGAACAGTTAGCAATGCAAAAATTACTGATGCCAGGCATTTTGGTATATCACTTTATCAAGCTTCAGAAAGGTTTTAGTTAATTTGCATATGATGATAATAAAATACCATTAAACTTGCTTTATAGCCACATATAGATTTGTTGGCAAATAAGTTCCATAGTTGCAGAGATATGAAGGCTGAGAGATTGTAATCAACCAAGTTGCAGGTAATCTGTGGTGAACTTACTTCTACCAATGGGCAGAGCAGCCAATTTAACTTCAACAAAGTTTTCCTCCATCACAAGATATGTGAATGAATTGTTTTGGTTATTATTAAATTTTTTTACTGAAGCAAAAATAAATCAACAGCAGATATAGTAAATGTGTGGCTGACATAAAAATGTTTATAGCGGAAAAATTGTTCCACATTTCATTACCATTTACTATCGGTAGCAAAAATCAAGCAAATGTTAGTGCGTTTGAAAAGATCAAAAATAGTTCATTTAATAGATAAGAATTGTATCAACACTGACATTGACTAACATCGACTGCATATCATGCAAATCCTCTAACTTGGTGGTTATATCAGGCTCTCAAAACATAGACGTGTACCAGTATGTTTTATCAGAATTCTATCAATGCTTCTGTCTATTGATAGTTTATAAAAGCTTTTAACAATTTTATAAAATAAACAAAAATTGAATGAGATATCTGGCTACATGCTTGAGAGGTTTAGTGGCCCAGAGACAAGATGATGGACCGCTACCAATCTAGGAATGTCGTTGTGTGGACACATGCTGTAGACTTGAAGTAGTAAATTGGTTTCAGCACAACTATACAGCGAAAGTTCCAATATTCCTCTGTAATTTCATTTTTATAAACATTTTCACCAAAAGTGAAATTTAAGTTATTTTCGTTTTTCTGTATCTCCTCTCTGACATAATAAATGCAACATCAACAGTTCTGAGTTACCTTGTCTCTGTGAGATAAATAGTAATCCGTAAATGTTGTAATTACTCGACTGAGAAAACCATTTCTAAAAGTCTGGATCAGCTGTACAATAATAGTTACCATACCCACCAGCAATACACACCCGCTCTGAACAAAGTGTTATTGATTACAGAGTTTTATAAACCTGCTACAATTGGTTAAGGACTGGTAAGAGGGAGTAAAGCAGACACACAGCTCTCCTAACCGTTCGCTAATTCTAAGCAACATGAAAATATTTAAGTTTCAACTTCTTATCAGATAGCCTACATAAACAATTCACAATTTACAAACATTATACTTAAGTCTATCACAGTACATATGGTTAGTTTTTGGTGCACAGCCACTAGTGCTGCCATTACCACAACCACTAGTGCTGCCATTACCACATCCACTAGTGCTGCCATTACCACATCCACTAGTGCTGCCATTACCACATCCACTAGTGCTGCCATTACCACATCCACTAGTGCTGCCATTACCATAGCCACTAGTGCTGCCATTACCTCAGCCACTAGTGCTGCCATTACCACAACCACTAGTGCTGCCATTACCACACCCACTAGTGCTGCCATTACCACATCCACTAGTGCTGCCATTACCACATCCACTAGTGCTGCCATTACCACATCCACTAGTGCTGCCATTACCACAACCACTAGTGCTGCCATTACCACAACCACTAGTGCTGCCATTACCACAACCACTAGTGCTGCCATTACCACAACCACTAGTGCTGCCATTACCAATGTAGCTGCCGACAAATACCCTTTTTCAATGTCAGTTATTCTGCACATACAACTATTTTGCAAGGAAGTAATCTGCAAGTTCAACAAGATCAGTCTAGCAACACCGAAACCAAATAGATATACGGTAAAACATGTATTTTTACAGATTAATAGATGGAAGTATAAACTGTTTGTCATTTATACCTTTCTCCTATACATTACCTGTACAGGTAATATATTATAGTATTTTGGTAGGAAGCAAGTTGACCACAACTTAATGAATGATTATCAATACAAAAGATGAAATACTCACTGTTGCTGTAGTACTTCAAGGTAAAGTTGGGTGCATCAGCTGACTGTAGGGTCAAGGTCAGCTGATCATTTGTTAGTTTCACTATTGCTGCATTGATGGATGGACTGCCTTGCAGACAATACATCTCATTGTTTATTGTAATGTTTGTAAACCCTACACAACCAGCTGATGAGAATACATTTACACCAGGTATGTAGACATAACTCCCACTAACAAACCCACTCAACGAGAGAGTACAACTTGTACCACTGTCTCTCTGTACATGATGGATAACTCCTGAACTGTTCACATCCACAGTTACTGTATCATCTACACACAGTACATGAGGTTTGATGGTCTGTGCAGAGGTGGACTGTACAGACAGAGTGATTACTATTAGAATGTAAGGAAACATCTGATGTCTATGGGTTGACATGTTTTGTCTAAAAAAATATAACATGGCGTGTATTAATTTAATTACAACACCAAACTTTCGATAGCCTCTATGTTATAAGTAGTTGTGCTCTCTCTGTGCAGATTAATCTTATTGAGTCAAACATACAAACAATGTCACTTTCTGAGAGCCTACCAAAGACATATATTGTCTGCAAACAATCATATAGTCTGCATTAGCAGCAATCTATCAGTTCAACAAATAATAACAGAAGATTTCTTATTAAATTGGATCCTTTTAACACTCTGGCTAAACTTTAAGAGTTTACGATTGTCAACCAACAAATCAGAAGTCCACGGCAGCATTGCAACACACTTGAATAATGCTAATGCACTTGGATGGAGGTCTGAACGAAGCTGATATCTTTATTGTAACGACATGTACGTTGCTTTTACATTTCGTAATCATGTAATTCATAAGCCATTAAAGGGGTCGTGCCACGCCGAAAATAGACGACATACGTTTGTAGAGTTATCTCCGACAGTGAAAAATGGAATCGCTGGTGTAATCTATAATAATAAACTTTAATATGCAAAAATACAATATATGCAATAATAAAGAATGCAATATAAATAAGCGAAAGAAATTTCATGAATTATTTCATAAATTTAGCTTTTAACCAAATTTATTACTGTTTTCTAATAAAAATCTTTTTGTTTATTTCACGGGTAACTATACAAATAACAACATGGCCGACGCAGGTTGCAAAAGAAAAAAAAAGGGAGAAGGAAAAGCTATATCGGGCTCCCGAATGTTGTGGTTGATGTTGTTATAATCGTGCATTATGTAGTTATTGGATTAGTGAAGGTTAAGGATATAGCTAAATGATTGTAAATAGCTGAAGGGATCGGAAAGCTAGGAAGACACTTTTGGAGTGACCACAGTGCGTGGTGGTTGTGCTGGAGCTTCTATCTTATACCTAGTGAGTGATCTAACATGGCGTCGTAGGCAAAAGGAAAGGAGGATTGTTGTCTAATACTATTGTGTTCGTCATCTGGTGAAAGGAGTATCAAAGGGTTTGTGGTGATAGGGAAGGTCGGTATGGATTTATTAACGCCGTTGTTATAGGACTGGTGCCAGTTGGTGGTGGTGAAGGTGAGTGTTTGTTATTTGTTTGTGGTGGTGCATTACAACTGTTGTTGTTGAAAGATTCAGTCAATAAGATTTGTGAAGAAGTTGGCATCTACTCTACCAGTTTTTGAGGTCAGTGTTGCCGAACACTTCAGGTTAGTGAAATATGGCCTTGGAATTTGATTTTAATGATTTTCCCAAGTTAGTTATCAATCCTGATGACACTTATGGTTCATGGAAGGCATGGTTAGATGAATTTGAGCTTAGTGTGGAAATGGTTACCTTTAAACTAGGGAAGGAAACAGTAAATCGGAGAAAACAAGATGTTTTCAAGGGGAGAATGAAATTGTTGGCTTTATTGCATGCCATTGGTCAAGGAGGTAGAGATGTCCTAGAGTCTTTTGGATTTGATATGAGAAGTGAGGCAAGTAGTTATGAACAAGCAATGGCTCATTTGAAAAATGTTTATGGTTTCGAGGAAACAGTTTATGTGAAAACATTCAAGTTTGTCACTGCTAATCAGGCTGTGGGGGAGAATGAAATTGATTATCTGCTACGTGTTGAAAAACTTAGTAGGTCATTAAGTTTTGGGAATGATGATAATGTCAGGTTGGAGTTTGCATTAGCTATAGCTGTGAATGGTTTGAGAGAATCTTCACTACGTATTCAGCTGATGCAACAGGGTCATTTGAACTGGAAAGGGCTGACTGACAATCTAAGAGCAAGAAAATTGGCTCGAGATTCAGAGAATGCCATGGAGCGGGGTAAGGCAAAGCAGCTAAACTCCGCCCAGGTATCTGATATGAAAGAGAACATGCATGGTGGTGAGTGTTACAGTAGTTTGAAGGTACATAGCATTTGCAATGGTCAATCTGCTGCGAAATATTGTAGATACACTGAGAAATATGTAGGAAAGATGAAAGGTGAAGCTGGCCACAGCTGTGATGATTATGGGTCTGCTAGGTCCACTAGGCATTCTAACAATGAAAGGTTCATGCCTGCATGGCGCAGAAAAGACTCTAGTAAGAGTAGGGTTGAAAGTGATAGAAGAAATGATGGGAGTAAGTGCAGAGGTTATTTGGCTTTCCATGATGCTAAAGCGTGTTTTTGCTGTGGCAGAGATGATCACCAAATTAGGTTTTGCCCAGCTGTACACTGCTGGATTTGTGATGGTATTGGTCATACATCCCAGGACTGCCGTTATAAAAGGTATAAACATACTGATAGGTATAGTCATCGAGGTAGTAACTGCAGTAGTGAAGAGAGTTGTGCTAGTGAAATGAGTGAGGTTCACATAGGTCATGTAAGGTTTGCTCCTGTGGCCCAAGCTGCAAGTGGTGTCAGAGCTAGGAGAGCTCACGGCACCCTTGAAGCCCCTAACAGACCTACCCACTCTGAGGAGCTGGTCTCAGCCCAGAGGGACTCGTCTGTTAGGCCTGCGGAAGCTTCGGCTCCTGCGGAGGAAAGCCAGGAGGTAGTTGCTGAGCAGTCACTTGTGACCCAGCAACAGCTTGCCTCCCAGGCTGTTCAGAGGCCTCACTCCGGCGAGAACATGGATTGCGGTACTCACTCCAGTGAGGGAGATAGTGCTACTCACTTAGGTGAGACTGTGATAGGTGGAGGTGAGAGTCAATTGTGTGACTCAGATCCAAAGCCAGGTGGAGGTGAAGGCCAACTGTGTGGTCCGGAACCAAAACCAGATGAGACTGTGATAGGTGGAGGTGAGAGTCAATTGTGTGACTCGGATCCGAAGCCAGGTGGAGGTGAAGGCCAATTGTGTGGTCCGGAACCAAAGCCAAATGGAGGTGGAGGTGGAGGTGAGAGTCAATTGTGTGACTCAGATCCAAAGCCAGGTGGAGGTGAAGGCCAATTGTGTGGTCCGGAACCAAAGCCAAATGGAGGTGGAGGTGAGAGTCAACTGTGTGACTCAGATCCAAAGCCAAATGATGATGGTGGAAGACCCTCGGGTGTGGTGCGAGATTGGTTTGACCGTTGTGGCGATACGGACGATAGCGATCCTGGTGAGATTGAGTCTTTGTGGTGAATGGCCTGTGGTAGGTTTGACACACTTGAGGTATGTATCTGTTCTACCTAACTTTACACCTTGTCGGTGTGGATACTGTCTCTACCCCTAACCAAAGTGCATAGTTTGAAGTATGCTGCTTATGTGGATGTTTCACCTCTGAAGCTAGCTGTAACTGTTGATCTTGTGTCTTGTGTATATTATTGCTAGTTGGAAAAAAAAGGGCATGTTATAATCGTGCATTATGTAGTTATTGGATTAGTGAAGGTTAAGGATATAGCTAAATGATTGTAAATAGCTGAAGGGATCGGAAAGCTAGGAAGACACTTTTGGAGTGACCACAGTGCGTGGTGGTTGTGCTGGAGCTTCTATCTTATACCTAGTGAGTGATTTAACAGATGTGATTAACTATATAATTACAATTAACTAAAGGTAATTAGATTCATTTGATTTACAAATGTATGTAATGTAGATGATTGAAGAAGAATCAATAATATTGAGCATCCATCAACAACAGAATAAATATAATAATAATAAAAAATTATATTATTATTATTTATTATAATCGCATCAACCTCCTCAACATTCGGGAGCCCGATATAGCATTCCTTGCAGTAGTGCTCCTGAGGCTGAACAAAGACCTGAATTTCATGACAGTGATGCATCTTCCGAAGGTTATGGGTTAGAACCACGGTATACAGAAGCTGAGATTGCAGAGATCCACTATGCTGACAACTGCTATGATCCAGGAGATTTAGAGTGATTGTCACCTACCACTTGTCCTAACCTAGTACACTTGCTTCCTTATCTAACGGCTCTTTTCAGAGTCACCAATTCATAGAGTTGTTCATGAACACAATTACTGCTGTTACAACTACTATACAAAATAAACTTCATTCAGATTGGCTTGTGTGAAGGATTTCAGCCTATGTATTATTCGGTAAATATTCCAGTCATTCACCTGCCTGCATGCAGACATTGGCTGATAAAACCGTAAGTTTATCGTTAATATTGTAAAGGCCAATGTGCTGTTGGGAAATATATTTTTATCGATCTTCAAGATTAATTAATCAAAATTAGTTTGGCATTATAAATATACATAGTTCATCCAAACGAAAAGATTACTGAATGACATAACTATAAATTTATGTTCAAAAACTCGGTTGACTGTTGTAGCCCATTTACCAAAGCAATAGCAGAGGCTAGATTTTCAATTGCGATTAATTTTAACACTGCGATAATTTAATCCTAACTAATCTTTCATGTTATTGACACGATAATAAAAAACATACCAGCGACAAAGTTACAACGAACAATAAATAAATTTTTTTATTGTTTTATAAACATATATACAACAAGGCACCATGTAATAGCATTCATACAATATTATCACAGAATTAAAAAAATGACATGCACAGAAATTTATCTCATCAATCATTAGACTAACCTTATATTATATAAATTGAATATGGAAGCTACAAGTGAAACATATGCCATATGGTTTTTTAATGCAAATAGCTGTTAGACAGGATAAGACACCATCCAAGCAACTATCGCACAACAATTTAATAATGGCATGGGTAAAAAATATGAGCCTCATCTACAACACTGGGTTATATGCTAAGCAGTAGGAAATGTTACAACATATCTACAAGCATGTCAGCCACCTATTAGATTCATCTATCACAAAGTATTGACCAGCAATTGTGATAGACTACTCACAGAGAGCACCTCGTGAAGGTTAAAGTGACTATAGCTCACCTTCCAGTTCGGGGGCGGGCACCAGCCTACTAACGCCACGCACACCCTACCTGGCGGTGCACAAGGAAGTGATGGCGAGGGTACTTAGCCCTTATTCACCCTGACGCACAATCACTCCCAAGCCACCCTTTTACCGTCTCTACACAAACGAGAATCTGGTTTCGTGCAGAGCAATAGCAGCCTCCTTGTCTTTTACAACATCTAGAGCATCTGTCATGGTGATAGGTGCTGTTGGCAGATGCAGAGTGGAATCAAATTCCTCGTCTGTCATCATACGCAGCACTACAGCCTGAAGCTTCCGGACATAGTCTACAAAATATCAAGTAGTAGCTAGCAAATGTATACGTTAGCAGCTATCCAGAAAGTATCACCATCATCTATTCTCCATTGGCACACTTTTTCACATGAATTGTTTTCCCATTGCACTGACTGACTAATGATACATATAGCATGCAGTAATACTTGTATAGATAAGAGCTAGTACATATAGCATGCAGTAATACTTGTATAGATAAGAGCTAATACATATAGCATGCAGTAATACTTGTATAGATAAGAGCTAGTACATATAGCATGCAGTAATACTTATATAGATAAGAGCTAGTACATATAGCATGCAGTAATACTTGTATAGATAAGAGCTAGTACATATAGCATGCAGTAATACTTGTATAGATAAGAGCTAATACATATAGCATGCAGTAATACTTGTATAGATAAGAGCTAGCACATATAGCATGCAGTAATACTTGTATAGATAAGAGCTAGTACATGTAGCATGCAGTGATAGAGTGCTTTCGGTTAGTATGCGACGCAACTGTATTGGATGCGTGATTTGGCTTATCTCGCATCCAAATGGGTTAGTGCTTTGGATACGGGCCATTGATGCAAGGCGCCGTCCGGTTGCCACAGGTAATTTTTACGAGTTGTCTCCTCAACGCGTTTTAAATCGCATCCATCGTCACTCTATAACACACCTGATGTCAACTCTATTGTTAAAAATGTTCAGTTGGAATCGCCTAATTCTTCACAGTTACCCATGGTTTTTAAGCATACCCCCTTTGGCATGGCGTCTGGTGGCCCTCAAGGTCCTGGTGCACATGAAAGAGAGAATGACCGAGCTAGGAGAGCCTTTTTTTGTACAACAAACCTTCATAATTTATTAAATTTTATACTTGGTTAGTACGCACGTGTGAGCCATGATCATACAAATCACTTTCAGAATTCTATTATCAATGTGTGTTGTTAATTAAATTATACAAATTATTTTACTTTAAATATATTATTATTATATATGATGATGAAGAATAAATAATAATAACATAATAATATTATTATTTTTTATTTCAATATGGGCATATCACCGAACAGCGACGCATACTGCCATCGTATCCTAAACATTCCTGCCCAAATACGACGGCCTGTCGCTTCGTCGAATATCGGATGTGATGGATTAGCAGGGGGATTATACGACGCCTTGCCGAAGGTGTCGTCGCGTACGGTCATGCCTGACCACGCATCACTAGATGCGATTACTAACCGAAAGCACTCATACTTGTATAGATAAGAGCTAATACATAAAGCATGCAGTAATACTTGTATAGATAAGAGCTAGTACATGTAGCATGCAGTAATACTTGTATAGATAAGAGCTAGTACATGTAGCATGCAGTGATACTTGTATAGATAAGAGTTAATACATAAAGCATGCAGTAATACTTGTATAGATAAGAACTAATACATATAGCATGCAGTAATACTTGTATAGATAAGAGCTAGTACATATAACATGCAGTAATACTTGTATAGATAAGAGCTAGTACATATAACATGCAGTAATACTTGTATAGATAAGAGCTAGTACATATAACACGCAGTAATACTTGTATAGATACCTTTCACCACATGCCAGCAATCAAACTAGTGTGCCACTCTCGGCTCTTCCTGCGCAGTCCGCATGTAGGCATTGATGCCAGGGTGCCTGTCCGTTACCACATGCTTGATGATTAGCTTGCTCTTTATCTCCCCCAGGCCTTCAACAAACACGTGCTTCTCCATGGCAACACTGGAGTTGTTAGTCTGACTCCTCTAAAAAATGGAAATATCCCGACGCGTGTGAAAGAATGTGACCAGACACAATGCCGGGCTAGATATTTGTATTTTTTGGGCAAGCCATTTTTATGCATACAAAAGTTAAACAACCATAATAGTTATTTGCAGTCGGGCAATATGTTACACTGTATAATTTTGCATTTCTATGAAGTATATTGTATGCCATGAGTGTGTAACAACTTCCAACAACGACATTTTATAAAACAAAACATCAGATATTATAACAGAATTACCTTGTGATTAATGTTCCTTCGCAACTTAGCACAAGAGTGCCATAATAATACATAATGACAACTCAGTAAAGTCAATCAAAAATAACAAGCGTAGTTAATTAGTGCATCTAAAAATTGCAATGACACGACAGTTGTTACATGTAGACGAACAGTTCATCGTGTTATGCATACTAAAAGTAATACAGTATCATTATGCACTTTACAGACATTCAAATTCCAACCTAAGAAAGTGGTAACCACCACCACAATGACTACTTGTCTGTCTCCTATAAATTCCATTTATGATGTTCTTGTTTATTGCTTTAGATTATTATAATTTACAATAGTAAGATAACAATTATTTGATCGTAATTATCTATTATAATAATATTGCATATTAAATACAATCAATAAAATTTCAATAGCAGAAAAATGAAGAATTAAAACTAAAACAACAACAACAACCTGACGATAAACAACAAGAACCTCTTGCAGTTGCAGCAACAGTAGTAGAGGAAAAATAACTTGTAATTTTTATTAGAACACTGAACTACTACTACTATTATTATTAGTTAGTAGTACTACTACTTCTCGATTATTTATAAGTTAATTTATTTAAATTATGCAAATTAATCCTAAAAAAAATTTGGCATAATAATAATAAAAATCAGTATTGTCATAGTAGTAATAGTAGTAGTATCAGTAGTAACAACAAGTAGTACAATAATGTAGGTAGTAGCATAATAATTTTGTTGCCGTCTGTTGTGTTTTTTCTTTGTATGTATATATACTTATACACTACTACTGCTGTTGTAGTATAAGTACATATAATAATACAAACAATAATAATTATTATAATAATACTACTACTACTACTGTTAGTAGTATTATTATTATTTATTATATATTATTGTAGTAGTAGTTGTTGTTATATTATTATATTTGTAATATTATTACTTGTTATTTTTTGTTGCAGTATATGTATGTATTATTATTATTTATATAAATATTTATATATAGTTTGTTTATTATAATAAATATATAATATATTTAATTAATAATAATTATTATATAATAAATTTATATTTATTGATTATTATAATTATATGAATAGTAGTAATAAAATATAATAATAGTAGTAACAGTTTTTAAGCAAGGGGTAAGTAGGTACTTAGTAGTAATAACTTACTCGTTACTACTGCAACTAACAACAGCAACAACTACTACCTACCTTCCTACGAAGAAGTTGTTGTTTGTTAGTAGTAGTAGCAAGAAGAAGAAGCTAGCAAAACTAACTACCATTATAAAATAAGATGTAGTATGTATTGGCATCACACCTGAGCTGAGTAGCGAGATTCTAAATAGTATAAAATAGTAAACCCAAGAAGGTATATAGTCTATAGTAGTTGTTGAATGGAGTGTAAATCACAGGCGAGGAGCTGAAGCAGCACAAGTAGTAGTACTTAGTGACCCTGTATAGAGAGATACGCCAATCATTGCGCAGTATAAAACGCACGTGCAACGGCTTTTGGGTTACAAACAAAGCTGTTTCCGGTCAAAATTTTATATAAAATATCATTACGCCAAAAAACTAGGGTTTACAAAATAAATTATAACTTTTTACTGCAGAATCATATCTCAATGATTCATTGGGGAAAATGAAGAAGACATTCTGCTACAAGCAGTGAGATTTTTTTTGTATGACAAAGTTACTCTAAATTTGGACTAATGAAGGGTCAAAGTCCAGGGATCCAGATTGACACCATTGCTATTACTATATTTTGGTACAAAATTTGCTACGATAAATCTGATTATCCTCCAATGTTAAGGTTTATGATCAGAAATGCCTATATAAAGCACCTGGAATGTAATAAATATAAATAATTGAAGCTTCTTAATAAAATGATGGTTGTTGTTAATAATAAGTAATTGAAAACTAAAATGATAAATAATAATGACCAATAATAATTATTAATTATTTATTATCCCATCTTCTTTAATAAAATGTAATACAATGTAATATGAGCTATACTTTAAAACAATTTCAATATTATTTTCATTATTCATTTAATAATAAATAATTACATTTTTTTTTATTGAATTGCAGTTTTTTATTATTATTATTCAGCACAAACAATACAATTATTTCCATATTATAATCATTATTATTTAAAAAATTGAAGCTCACCAGGCATATCAATTTTTTCTAGTGTAGTATCTATTAATTATAACAATAATATTGAATAACAACAATAAACAAATATTTGCTACTAGATTTCGCGGTTTTATTTATTATCGTAAACGAAGCTGATATTTGTATATAAACTATAGAGCTGCGCTGCCGAAAGATATCACGATCAATTATTTAGGTTATAAAAAATACCCAAAGCAAGTTAATTTGTGACGTTTTTATTATTTATTCTGGTGGATCAAAAGGTTTTCTCTTTTTTCCCCATAAAATTTTTAAATATTAACAATTTTGTGAGAAAATAAAAAATATTTCATTGGAACAAGTACTTCAACCGCAACGATAGCATATATAAGCGTGATCGCGTTAATTCAATGTTTGGATCCCTAGCCGCTTGCACGTGGCTCGTTAACGTATCTCTCCCTACAGGGTCACTAGTAGTACTAATAGGAGGAGCGGGTTGATGCAGTCTGCGGTCACGTGCATAGCTAACAACAACTGTGCTGCTCATCATTTTATTGGGGGTTTTGGTATCCCACTCTCTAGTAATTCAAAGAACACCTCTGAGGCTACAACCAAAGATTACATATATCATAGCAATATCTTTGATAAAACGGCGGACACCTTTGGCAATAGCGATCCTATCAAAGTCAACAGGCACCTGCTGACTTTTCAAAACCCCCCAAATAATTCTAGAAACCATTCAAATATCATTTTTTATGATTCAGTATAGTGCTTGCATCCAGAGTTTTTATAGAACGACCTATAACTAGTCAAACAAGCCAATTTTTTGGTTTTCTGCTTTATAGCGTTATATGACTTGCGCCGTCTATTTTTCTAAAAGTCGTTTAGGTCAGCCGCAATTGCGTCTATATGAATGAGAGCGGGGAGGAGAACGCAACTCCAACAAATAATTTTATTATTATCCAGACCTGATACAGACAAAAGCAATTGAAATTTGGTAAAAACACCGTGGCACAACCCCTTTAACACTACAAGCATAGATAAGACGATTCCAACTAATACACCAAGTACCTAGTATAACACACAAGCTTTTATTTAGGATTGGGAACAGCTTTTGTTTTGTTTTAAGTTTGTATAACTGTTAATGGGCAGTTGTTTCTCAACTAAACAGCATAAGAAAGTTACATAATGGGAAATAACCAAACAATCCATTGGTTTCTGCATTTATTTTCTGGTGCTCAGAATTCAACACCATCAGACAGAATACAGGCTATATCATAACCCTGCCAGTGGTCTCAGCAGTAGTATTGTATGGTACACACCTCCTGCACAGTACAGGAATACACAATCACAAACAATCGTGTACTTTAGCAATACCATAATAATCAATACAAATTCACAATGTTTATGAATAATGCCATAGAATTGAGGAGCTTGAGAAAAGACTTCAAGCTAATGGATTTGTTGCCTTTCTAGATTAGAGCAGATGTTCTGATGGAGTTACTGTTCTAGTTCCCATAGCATTGTAGACCGCAGCTTGTTTGTGTAAGCATTGCTGCCTTTATGACTATCTCATTTTATGCTGTTATTATTCACTCTTTATATAGTGCTTGTTTAGTGGTATGTAGTCAGTTGCTTTCGGCTGTGTGAACAATAAACTTCTATCTTATCGCCAAAGACTATATTTCTAACAGGTTATGGGCCCAGAGACGCAGTTCTAGTAAACACTGACAGTTGTTACCTGAATCTAAAATGGCAGGAGTAATAGAAGAAAAACAGTCTGTGGATAAATTATCAAGCAGCAACTACAGCACTTGGAAGTTTAAACTGAAACATTTACTAATAGCCAAAGAACTGTGGGGATATGTAAACAGTTCTATCCAGGAGCCTGACGACTCAGCTGAAGCGACAGTAAAGGCAGATTATCTGAAGAGATCAAATCATGCGATGTCAATCATAGTGCTGTCTGTAAGTGACGATCTTCTCTATCTTATTACATCTTGCTCAAAGCCAACCGACGCATGGGACACATTACAGAAACACTTCGAGCGTGATACACTTACCAACAAACTATTTCTTAAAAAACGATACTTTAGGGCTACCATGGAAGAAGGGACGTCACCTGAACAGCACATCCGCTTTATGAAGGAGCTATCTGACAAACTAGCTGCGGTTAACTTTGCCATTGAAGAAGAAGATCAGGTGGTTGCATTACTAGGCAGTCTACCTGATAGCTACTCAACCCTTGTGACAGCACTAGAGGCCCGAGTCGATGACTTGAGCCTCAACTATGTACAGCAGGCACTAATGTCAGAATATCAAAAACGCAAGGAGCAACAGACACTACCTGTCTCAACAAGCGCTGACACAGCGCTTGCAGCTGGAAACCAAAATACAAGGCATAACAACAGTAACAAGAAGTTCGATAGAAGGTGCTACGAGTGCAATAGCCCTTTTCACATTCGACGATTTTGCCCTAAGCTTAGGCCTGCAGCTAATCATGGAGCTCAACCGGTCATAGAGACTGTAGATAGAGAAGATGACTCTGCTTTTGTGATGTCTGATAGCAAACAACAACATGCTCGCTGGCTTATTGACTCCGGTGCCACATCGCATATGGCATACAACAGAGATCTGTTCCAAACGTATAGGGAGCTAGAGATACCTCAGAAAGTAACTCTTGGTGATGGACATGTGCTTAAAGTTGCTGGAATCGGAAGTGTACAAGTTTACACACGTAGTAGCGGAAAACAAATCAGACCCAACACAATGCATGAGGTTCTACATGTACCAGAGATGACAGCGAATCTCTTCTCTGTAAGGGCTGCGGCAGAGAAAAATGTGATCGTGCAATTTGGACACTCTTGTTGCTGGATTAAGAATAAATCCGGAAAACTTCGTGCGACAGGAACAGTATACAATAAACTCTACTATCTGGATACTGGTGACAGTGCGTATCATTGTGCCTCCTTAGCAGATGACACCAGCATATGGCATCAACGCCTTGGTCATGCCAGTATGACTAACATTCAGTCTACTCATCAGAAGAGGTTAGTTGTGGGTGCCGATCTTTCTAAAGTGCACGTAGATATTTGTGAGCCATGTATCAAAGGCAAAATGACTAGAAGGCCATTTCAAAGTCAAGGTATTGTGAAATCTAGTAGACCACTTGATTTAGTGCATACAGATGTTTGTGGACCGATGCAAACCCAGTCTATTGGTGGTAGTGTGTTTTTTGTCTCATTTATTGATGACTTTTCCAGATATGCTTTTGTGTACTTTGTAAGAAAGAAGGCTGAGGTTTTTGACAAGTTCAGAGAGTTTGAGACGTTTGTTACAAACCAAACCGGACTAAAAATTGGCGCGCTGCGAAGTGACGGTGGTGGTGAATACATAAGTACAAACTTTGAACAATATTTAGCTTCAAAAGGCATGCATCATCAACTAACTGTTAGACACTCACCGGAACAAAATGGTGTGGCTGAACGGTTCAATCGTACCGTATGCGAGTCAGCTCGTGCAATGATCATTCAGTCAGAACTGCCAAAGTCCTTTTGGGCTGAGGCCATTGCTACAGCTGCATACACAAGAAATCGACTACTCACTAAAGCAACATCGACAACTCCACATGAGCGTTGGTTCGGCAGAAAGCCGAATATTAGCCATTTGCGAGTCTTTGGTTGTGTAGCTTATAGTCACATCCCTGAACAACTTCGGCAAAAACTCGACAGTAAAGCAGACCGCATGGTACTTGTCGGATACTCTACGAGGTCAAAAGGGTATAGGCTGTACGATCCCAAGTCGTGTAAGGTTGTAACAAGACGTGACATAATCTTTGATGAGACTAAACACGGTTTAACAATAGTAGACAAAAGTGAGAAGACGACGTCTAATTCACATAAGTTATATGTAGATGCAACACAGCCTAGTGCCTCCGACACATCTGACGATAATCCTGAACCTGAGCTTCGCCGGTCTAACCGCACACACCAACCACCCGTCAGATTTGGCATCGATGAGTATGGTAGTGTTAATCATCGTGCATGCTATGCTCATGGTATCGTCGAACCACAAAACTTCACTGAAGCGATGAGTAGTCCACAGTCAAAGGAGTGGCTAGCCGCTGCTGAAAGCGAATATAAGTCTCTGGTTGTAAATGATACATGGGAGCTAGTCAGCTTACCTGAAGATCGCCGTGCAGTTGACTGTAATTTGGGTTTTTCGTGCAAAATATGATCAGGAAGGGAACGTAGATCGATTCAAAGGTCGTCTAGTAGCTCGCGGATTTACTCAACAAGCTGGAATCGATTACGACGAGACATACGCTCCTGTAATAAGATACCCATCGTTAAGAGCTTTACTTTCATACGCTGTCTGTAACAACACGCATGTTCATCAAATGGATGTAGTGACTGCATTCCTAAACGGCAACCTAGATGAGGAAATTTACATGTCGCAGCCTGAAGGTTTTGTGAAATCGGGAAGTGAAAATCTAGTGTGCAGACTTAATAAATCAATCTACGGCCTCAAGCAAGCACCTAGATGCTGGAATACTGTTCTCGATGAATTCTTGAAATCACAAGGATTCAAACAATCCTCTGCCGATCAGTGTGTTTATGTATGTGACTGTGCTGACGTTAAAACTATCATTGCAGTGTATGTGGACGATCTTGTCATAATGGGGAGTACGGAGGCTGCTGTGCTGGAGACTAAACAAGCACTGGCTAGAAGGTTTGAAATGAAAGATCTTGGAGAACTACATTTTCTACTTGGGATGTCAATAAAACGAGACTCTGATACTCTAAGCATCAACCAACCAACATTCATCAAGCAAACTCTCAAAAGGTTTGGAATGGAGAATTGTAATCCAGTGTCTACACCAGCAGCGACTGATGTAAAACTGATCAAGTCTGATGGAAGCAAATCAGTTGATTCAAAGCTGTACCAATCGATTATCGGAAGCCTGCTATACCTTGCTGTAGGAACTAGACCTGACATTGCACATTCAGTGGGAGTCATATCAAAGTTCAATTCTTGTCCTACAGTAACTCATCTTACAGCAGCTAAACGTGTGCTACGATACTTAAAAGGAACCCCTTATCTTGGACTGCGTTACAACAGAAGCAATACAGGTTTGTTGGGTTACTCTGATGCTAGCTGGGCAGATGATGGTGATGATCGCCATTCGACCACTGGAGTTGCTTTCCTTCACTCAAGCAACCTCATTACATGGCTTAGCAAGCGTCAGAGCACAATTGCACTTTCGACAGCTGAATCAGAGTACATTGCGTTATTCGAGGCAACAAAGGAAGCAGTGTGGTTGAGGCAACTGTTTTTTGATATGGACAGTTCAGTTGCTGGACCAACGGTTATCAATGTTGACAATCAGTCGGCGGCCGCAATAGCCAACAATAACAAAAGTAACAAACGTCTCAAACACATGGACATAAAGTATCATTATGTTCGTGAAGCAGTAAGCGAAAATACTGTGGCTACAAACTATTGTCCTAGTGAAGTAATGCTTGCAGATTTTTTGACTAAGCCATTACCTAGAACTCGCTTTGTCAAGCTGTGTGAAAAAATTGGACTGACATAGAGTTATGTTATCACTTGCTAGCTATGTGAACTAAGTGGGAGTGATGGAGTTACTGTTCTAGTTCCCATAGCATTGTAGACCGCAGCTTGTTTGTGTAAGCATTGCTGCCTTTATGACTATCTCATTTTATGCTGTTATTATACCCTCTTTATATAGTGCTTGTTTAGTGGTATGTAGTTAGTTGCTTTCGGCTGTGTGAACAATAAACTTCTATCTTATCGCCAAAGACTATATTTCTAACATGTTCCACTTTGGTTGAGTTGTAAATGTGGCTCATGTAGTAAACCCTTCAGTTTGTTATTAGTAACTCTAATGTAAATAGACCCGCTGTGTGAGTCTCATAAAGTGTAGTACTAGTCAAACAATACCTAGTAAATAACACTAGATACTCAGACACTAGTATGTAGGCATATAGTGATAGGATGTTCACTCACCAGATGTAAGGAGGACAACTCACAACACAGAATACAGCTCAGTATAATCTACAGCAGACATTGCTAATAACTATCACTAGCAGTGCGGTGAGTAGCTGCTGTTGACTCACTCACTGCTGGTGTAATACTAGTACTGCTTTGACTGATCAGTATAATAGTTTGCTTTGTAAACTTTGTTATCATTATCAACTGCATATTGCTTATAGAGGCTTATGCATTCACTTGGGGCATTAACAGCAACTTCCATGTCAACTGCTGAATGAAACTTTCACAAAACCTGTTACATTGTTGTGCTAATGCTATTTGCACACATGACTTTGGATAAATAACTTGAGCAAATATATTTTGTGTCTCTCAGCTACTGCAGAAGTTTGAATCGCCAAAGCTTAATCCATGTCATGTTGTACTGTGTGGTGTTGGCTGGTAACACATTACTAGTCATGTAACGAACAAAGTAGAGACAAGTTTACATTAGAGAATCTCGTGGGGTTTTAAGAGGTACTAAAAAGTTACAAAAGAGTCTTTGGCTGCCTAAAGCTACCCGGCAGCTGCTGACTTATCAGATTGGAAGCAAGTTTTGGTTCCTTGTGCGGAAAGCTATGCAGTTTAGGAAATGCGGGATTGCATGACAAATGTAGTAGCTGATGCTGTTGTTTTCATCATTAGACTTGAGTGCTGACATTAGTGCTGTCAATGCTAGCGATTGGTTATGACCTTCGCTGTAGAGTTGACATTATTTTAAGACAAGGAACTACATTATCTAAACACAATGCATAGCTTGAACTTCATCTTTGTCCTCTCAGTACTACGCTATGGATAATAATTGCGTGTCTTTTGCCAGATAAGTTCATGACGCATGATATCTATTAACATGGAGCATCCACGATGTGTTACAGTAGGATAATGCCCAATGAAATGAAGGCTTGCCAAAATAGTTGCACGTTGCAAGTAGTAGCTAGTAGTAGTAAAAGTAATAAACTGAGTACTTGATGGCTTACTGGGGTATTTATTGACTGATCACACACTGGCAGACATATTGTCTATGAATGAATAAAAGCTCAAACAATGAATGGTCACTCACATGTATAGATAACTCTCAACACTAAAGTCAACCAATAGAGCTATGCGTAGATCATTGCCTGGTAGAGAAGACTCATGGGCCAAAACCAAAGGTGAAGTTTCAACTTTTGCCTTTGGCAACCCTCTTTCTTTAAATAAAAAATCTGATGCTTAAATGATTATTGTTTATTTTTAAGGCTGTGTTATCATCCTGCATGAAACACCCACAAATCTACAGATTAGCTTTCGGCCAATCAAACAATCAACTGGTTGCTATTGTGGTGTTATATAGGTGTTATACAGGTGTTATACAGGTGTTATAACGGTGTTATACAGGTGTTATACAGGGGTTATACAGCTGTTATACATATGCTATACAGGTGTGATACACGAGTTATACATGTGTTATACAGGTGTTATACAGGCGTTATACAGGTGTTATACAAGTGTTATACATGTGTTATACAAGTGTTATGCAGGTTTCATAAGAAATAGAAGCGGTCCATCAGCCAAGTAGCTCTACTAGGTAATACATAAACTCAAACAAAAGAATTTAATTGGGCAGGTCACGCAAATCTTACAAGTAGATTCACGAATAATCATAAAGTAATTAAAATGCATTGAATTAAAAGTCTTTCTACATCAATACTTGTATGTGAAAATAGCATAGTTCTACTGTCAGCTCACAATCTCACTGCTGACCCGCTGACCTTTAATATCTGTCGTACAGAGCATTATCCACCATCTCAACATTTGATTGGTCTTCAGCGCGTTGGGCAGATCTCTGATTGGTTTGAGCAAACCCTTCATACAAGTAATTATCTTCCATCACAACCTCATCTGGTCTGGCAGGTAATACAAGTGCTTCTTCATATATGGGTCCAGTTGGTGCAAGTAATAGCTGGTTGTTACTTGTAGGTTTGGGTGCAGTTTTACCTTGCACTTGAGAGTACACATCACTGTAATATATTGAGTAAAGTTTACTGTTACAAGTATAGGTAGAGGTCAAATATGCTTTGGAGAGCAAAAATCACACTTTATTATAAGTATGAGAGAAAAGAGCGAACAACTCCTGCATAGAAATATTACCCCGGATTTCCATGCACAGAAAAATTTGACATGTTGTTAGAGTTGGATGGAGGATTATCCAAGGCAGCTGCTGTTGATGTTGTGGAGTAGTTGTTCATATCGTCCAACACAACCGTATTATATGCACCAGCTGATCGGTTGTCTACAATGGGTTGTCAATGTTTAACAGTAGCGCCATGACAACAATAGACACCATAAGAATTAGAAATAAATAAATAGTCCTAGCACACCTAACTGTAGTATACCACCAAGTAGTGCTAACTGCACCATTAAAACCTGCACAGCGAGGAGGTCTGTGTGGAAATATAACAAGTTGGAGGGAGAATCACCAACACCACACAGTGTTGACAGCAATCCCTTTCAATGGACGATAATATCAAAACCTAGTATGCCACGGCTAACCATCCATGTTTGTGCTAACACTTTATATACTATCTCACTATATATAGTTACTAGTACTAACTCATGGAATCGGTGAGATCTCTTGTTGACTGAGAACCAGTTTTTCTGAAAACACAAAAAAGTACAATGATTATGGAACTGTAAATTACTTTCTGCAAGATTTCATTCTTTTCTGTATTATGTGAAAACATTTTTACACAAAATCGAAATCCTTAAAACCATAATTTACTGAGATATCTATGAAAGCTGAGACGGCTTTATCAAAATTAGATACAGCTAGGTACCCAAAAGAACACAACTTTTTCTTTGATAACCAATCTATTAGGTCGATGGTCTCCATCCCCGTGTACTCCAATCAATTTGTTAAAAATCTAATCCAACGATTTTAGAGCAGAAATTATTGCGAAGTTTATAAATATAAATATACAAAAGTTATAAGGGTCTTCAGTCTTACAATGATCGACTGTCATATTTCTAGTTTATTATCAAAGGTTATCGGTGGAGCAAACACATCATCAAGTTATGAAAATTAGTTTTTAATAGGAATTGTTACTGTATCCAGTAGAACGCGTCTAAACATCATTAGGAAATTAGTAACAAAGTTTTCAATTTACAGTATATTGGAGATTTTGTAAAACAAACATGTTTATTTAGTGAAATGTTTTGACCATGTAATTTGTTTAATTCCAAAAATGATTTTATGTTCAACGAAAGGTCAACAAAATTGGTTGTGAAAATTAACCTTACCGAAAACAAAAAGCAAATGACAACATCATTGTTAGTTTTCAGCAGCGCTCAAGTTTTATGGCCAATAAAACGCAAGTAGTTGCTGCTCAATCGTTTTATTAATCAATTTGTTTGGTGTAAACAGGAATCATTTCTTGGACCGAGAGACAACATTAGAGGGAAGAAAACTCTTGAAAAGAGAGTAGAGTCAATCTTTGTACAAAAATATTTGATCTTGTCCTGCCTTCTTTGTAGTTTGTCCTAGTACTAGTCATTGACAAGGGGTGGATACAGGGTGTGTGGTGGAAGGAGTGTAGCACAGATTGGAAGGAAAAGGGGGTATTATGTAACAAAATAAACGTATTAGACATCCAGTTGAGTTGTCTGACATCAGTCACAGAGGATAGCAGATAACAATGATAAGCCTAGTAGTCAAGTAGTAATAACTCACTCAGTCTTAGTCTTACGTGTCAGCCAGTACACAGTTAGACCCACTGCACCAGCAAGCACCACCAGACCTGCTACACCACCTATGATGGCTATTGTAGTGTCTGAGAGACCTACAACACAAAACAGTTCAAGTCTCACTAGATCAACCTTTTAAATGCTGCTTTGAAAATACTTGGTGTCATTTCTAGCAGGAATATCCAACAGCGCTTCCTGAAGACTAAAGTTGTAATTCGTGTCCTGAGTGGCAGCTTAGCAACGGCGAGTTCTGTTGTTGTTTGACTCACCAACAACACTGCTTGTGTTTTTGTCTGCATCAGCTGATTGAGTGGACTCACTTGTAGATGGAGTAGGAGTTGGTACACAGAGAGGGAGAGAAGACCAGCTACCATCACTAGTGCATTCTACCACTACATCTCTCACATATCCAACATCACATAGATATTGTAGTTGCTGTGTATAGTAGTATGTACTGTACATAACTCTACCATTTGTTACGTTCTGATACTCCTCCGTCAGGTTGCACTCCACTACAATTATATATTTACATACAAACATTACACAACTCTCTTGTAAACTTCTACGTTGTATTTCGATGGTGAACTACAAACAAGTGAGATAAAATTTGAATTCCCGCTTGAATGCTTGACACAGTTGTACAATGAATGCCTGAGGAGGGTAACTAACTCTAGATTGACACTTATTAGCATTCAGTAAAACTAGTTATCAAGCTTGGGATGTCCCTACAATAAAATAGTCCAAGCAGATCTCTTACATGGAAAGTAGCATAACATTAGCTGCCAGTGTATCTCTTGTATACCAGGACAAGGGGAGATAAATCAACCAGCAACTTGAGCAATGTTAACAAGGTTGGCCAAGTCGATCTAAATACTGTTTTTGTGACTGAATTTTTATCGTATTTAACCATCGATGCAAAATAATTAAGAATTTCTGAAAACAAACACATACGCACTGCTTACTTGGGTTAAAGTTCATACCTGCAGAGCACTGGAAGTTGGCAGTGCTCCAATTCCAAGGAGTTGTCTCCCTATCAGGTGTTGTACAGTTTATAGTTCTGTCTGACACAGAGCTGTTGGTTGTGTAACCTTCTATACATTCATATGTAGCCATTAGATTGTCTCCCCCTAGTTTGAGGGTAGAGTTGCCTACAGAAGGGGGTGGTGAGTGACACCATGGTTCTGTAAATATACAATCACTGGAAGGTAAAGGCAATAATCTAAACCTACACTTCACATGCAAATCAAAGATTGCATCAAGTAAATGAGAACTGTTTGTGATGGGCGTAAATCTTTTGGTGAGATTAGCCAATGAGCGAGGGTTGGGTTGGTTGGTGTTTACCAGAGTGGACTGAAACTGTGAATCTTTAGAAAAAAATGGTTAATTGACAATCTACATTTGGGTAGACGAAAGAAGAGTAACAAAAAGCGTAACTCTAAGTTGCAGTTATTAGTTGCGGACACAAGAATTTGCAAAGTACTGGGCAGTAATCTAAAAGTGAAAGTTGCCAAAGATTCCATTCAGTAAGGTAAAATGGCTGACATGAACAAGCTGTGATCCAAAGTTTTTTCCAGTTTCATTTATGGCCACGCACAGTAACTATTTATTGGATGGGGATTTCCCACGAGCTTATATCTTGAGACTTGCAGTGCTTATTATTAGCAATCAATATAAAACTGTGGAACATTTGAAATTTTATTGGGAAGTTGAACTTGTGGAGACATCTAAATTGACCAATCACAGAAGCATTAGCTATAACTGTAATTAGGGAACTTTTCGTTTCGTAAAAGAAGTACAATACTTATCAAACTTGATTTTCCAAATTTAGACAAATGGTTACTTGACTTCTCACCTGGGATACATTTTATGTTAGAGTGATCACTCCATTCAGCTATCTCTCTCTCATCTACTCTACATTCTACAGTAGAGTTTGTACCAGACTTTAACATCCATTCACCTACACATCTATATGTAACTATAGAACCTGGTAGCCATGGTGTAGGAGTTGTAGAGTTGGTTGTATTTGGTATACCTGGTATATCTCCACAGTGTAGAACTGAAATATAAACCATACTTCTAGCTACATCTGTTTACTGTCCCACCATCTCCTTTTTATATCTCACTGCTCTCTGCTGCTGAAAAACTTCAGTCTAACACCATATGGTAAGATATTATATAACAACATTTGCTATTAACTTTCTCATACTCATAAACATCCGATCTGTTAATTGTGGTCGTGTTAGTTCCTTGAAGCCAAGGCTAATACTACTGAAAAATTTAGTGGAATTTTGTTGATGGTCTTGTTGTGGATTCTAATGTTGTCTATGTTTGCGCAGACACTGTGCTACATTCTGGCATCCTTGTATAAGCCATTAGATGGTCAGAATGACCGAAAGGTGTCATACCAAATTAACCGAACTTGTGTATAACGCTGTACCGACCCTGTATGGAGTAGTAACGACCCTGTATGGAGAAGTAGCGACCATGTATGACTCACTACCAACCTTGCAGGGCTAGCAGAAAGTGAGTCATTGTAGACTATGGACCAGAAAGTAGCCTGAGGGAAGCAGAGTGCCATCTACAGGAGATAACCACCCGTAAACCTAACATAAGAGAGGAGACAAAGGCTAGAAAGGCTGAGGACTAAAAACAGGAAGCAGATAGGACTGTGATTGATGCAATAGCATATGACTCCAGATACCACTACAGGGCGCCATTTACCTTTAGACCCATACACCTTATTCATTTGTTATCTACTTATATATTTGTATTTATTTGTTCCTTATGTAATCTTGCTATGTGATTGGTAAGAATGCTCTAACAAATCAGTCGTAATGTGCCTTTTACTACTCGTTTTATTCAGCATGAATAAATGAATAAATACTCAACAGCACTGAGTTATGCGTCTGAGCCGAGGGCTCCTTACTGGTTGTAGAATGGAGAATACTCTTTCTCACGTCTTTTCGGTACTGTACCGACCTGTTGTTGTAACAGGTTAAACTTAGCTAGTGGGTTTCAGCCCCAAAATCCACTACAGTATTTTAGTTATAATGTTTTATAGATACCCTCTGACTCAAGAACAACTGCAGAAACGTATTTATAAGCCGCTGGGTTTTTTTTTCAACTTTTAGAAGAGTAAAAATAATCTGGTTGTGCTTTGCATACTTAACAAAAGAGTTGTATGTTTGTGTAGCATTAGACTTGAATGCATGACAACTATGCTAGAGTAAGTAATTGCTGCATTACAGGAAATGGGTTGAGATAAAGAACTTGTCAAAGGTGATGCTGTGTAGCACCTGTTAGACTATACTTTACCAGGTGGTTATGAATGACAAAACATCAAATATTTGCAGTGATAGACTTTTTTTTTCAAAAATTACTTTTACCCAAACCTGTCCATATCTATTTCACGAAGCAATATGTCTTTATTGATTTATTTCCTATAGTAGTGGCTGGAACTTGTAAGTTTCTGTAAATTTCCGATTATAAAGAACGTCTGTAAATATTGCTACCGCCAAGAACTATTATAACAAGTCGTGAAAAGTTTGCTTGAAAAACCAAATCCAGGTTTTTAAACTATAAAATACCCATTATGTATCATTTCTAGGACCTCTCTGTAGAGCACCAGTCATTTGATCCACCAGCTACTAAATACTACACTGTCACTCATTATAGATCTGATCTCTTGGCATTTCTTTCATATTCTGAGAATTGTTTTGATTTTTTTGTATGGAAATTAAATGCTTCTACTGCAATCCAAAGTAACAAATTTGGTTCAAAGTGTCCGGTTTATTAGGCAGGATAGAAAAAATGGGAGGGGGTGTGGGGGGAGGTTGCCCAACAAAAATAAAATGGCATAAAAAATAATTGAATAATTAAAGATCTATAGACGAACATTTTGAACATGGAAAGCATTTTATAAAGTTGTTTTTTCCATTGAAAGAACAACTTCATTCCTTAGCCAATGCAAGCTCCTTTTGTGAAATTTTGGCATGTTTCCAAATTTTTTTAAGGTTTGTGTTCATGACTTAAAGAACCAACAAAAATAACTTTTTGACAATAAAATGGTGATGGCTGCAGAGTTTTGATAAATTTCGATAAATCGATTTCAGAAAAGGAAATTTGTTTTTCCGTTGAGAGAGCAACTCCACATGAACAT
The DNA here is from genome assembly GCA_945261195.1 of Cryptosula pallasiana. Classification (NCBI taxonomy): domain Eukaryota; kingdom Metazoa; phylum Bryozoa; class Gymnolaemata; order Cheilostomatida; family Cryptosulidae; genus Cryptosula; species Cryptosula pallasiana. The sequence continues at coordinate 2,188,959 of OX183137.1, forward strand.
ACATAATATGTAGATTTCGTGTGGAGTTGCTCTCTCAATGGAGAAACAAATTTCCTCTTCTGAAATCATTTCATCAAAATTTATCAATACGCTGCAGTCACCACCATTTTATTGTCTGAAAGTTAATTTTGTTGGTTCTTTAAGTCATAAAAACAACCCTTAGAAAAATTTGGAAACGTGCCAAAATTTGACAAAAGGAGCTGGCATTGGCTAAGGAATGAGGAAAAACTTTTCTCTGCAGCTGATTTCAATTAAAGATTTTTGTATCAATCAAGTGCTGGAAAAAATTGCCTCTTTAGTCCACTTGATAAAGAAGATACAGCGATGTCAGAGTTACCAGCCAATCAACAGTACTATGTGAGACTGAATGTTTAGTATATACAGTCGTCAATGCCTACCCTCTCCTTGGGGAGGTTTTATCAGATCAAATCAATCAAGTTGCCATCCATTTTTATATCACGTGACTAAAACTGGTGTATTTGTTTGGCCCCTTCAAAATGCGTGAGTTTAAAGCTATAAAATATTATCAAACCAGATGGCAGTTAAAGTTGTGTAGGATTTAAGTGTGTACATATTGTGTAAGTACATAGTACGTATACATTGTAGGGTTTGTCAACTGCTTTACGTTACAAGTGTTGTTAAAGGTATTGTTAAAGTTGTTGTTAAAGGTGTTGTTAAAGGTGTTGTTGAAGGTGTTGTTAAAGGTGTTGTTAAAGGTGTTGTTAAAGGTGTTGTTAAAGGTGTTGTTAAAGGTGTTGTTAAAGGTGTTGTTAAAGGTGTTGTTACAGGTATTGTTACAGGTGTTGTTACAGGTGTTGTTACAGGTGTTGTTAAAGGTGTTGTTAAAGGTGTTGTTACAGGTGTTGTTATAGGTGTTGTTAAAGGCGTTGTTAAAGGTGTTGTTAAAGGTGTTGTTAAAGGTGTTGTTACAGGTATTGTTAAAGGTGTTGTTACAGGTATTGTTACAGGTGTTGTTAAAGGTGTTGTTAAAGGTGTTGTTAAAGGTGTTGTTACAGGTATTGTTAAAGGTGTTGTTACAGGTATTGTTACAGGTGTTGTTAAAGGTGTTGTTAAAGGTGTTGTTACAGGTGTTGCTATAGGTGTTGTTAAAGGTGTTGTTAAAGGTGTTGTTAAAGGTGTTGTTAAAGGTGTTGTTAAAGGTGTTGTTACAGGTATTGTTAAAGGTGTTGTTACAGGTATTGTTACAGGTGTTGTTAAAGGTGTTGTTAAAGGTGTTGTTAAAGGTGTTGTTAAAGGTGTTGTTAAAGGTGTTGTTAAAGGTGTTGTTAAAGGTGTTGTTACACGTATTGTTAAATGTGTTGTTACAGGTATTGTTACAGGTGTTGTTAAAGGTGTTGTTAAAGGTGTTGTTAAAGGTGTTGTTACAGGTGTTGTTAAAGGTGTTGCTAAAGGTGTTGTTAAAGGTGTTGTTAAAGGTGCTGTTAAAGGTGCTGTTAAAGGTATTGTTACAGGTATTGTTAAAGGTGTTGTTACAGGTATTGTTAAAGATGCTGTTACAGGTATTGTTAAAGGTGTTGTTAAAGGTGTTATTAAAGGTGTTGTTAAAGGTGTTGTTAAAGGTGTTGTTAAAGGTGTTGTTAAAGGTGCTGTTAAATGTGCTGTTAAAGGTGCTGTTAAAGGTGCTGTTAAAGGTGCTGTTAAAGGTGCTGTTAAAGGTGCTGTTAAAGGTGCTGTTAAAGGTGCTGTTAAAGGTGCTGTTAAAGGTGCTGTTAAAGGTGCTGTTAAAGGTGCTGTTAAAGGTGCTGTTAAAGGTGCTGTTAAAGGTGCTGTTAAAGGTGCTGTTAAAGGTGCTGTTAAAGGTGCTGTTAAAGGTGCTGTTAAAGGTGCTGTTAAAGGTGCTGTTAAAGGTGCTGTTAAAGGTGCTGTTAAAGGTGCTGTTAAAGGTGCTGTTAAAGGTGCTGTTAAAGGTGCTGTTAAAGGTGCTGTTAAAGGTGCTGTTAAAGGTGCTGTTAAAGGTGCTGTTAAAGGTGCTGTTAAAGGTGCTGTTAAAGGTGTTGTTAAAGGTGTTGTTACAGGTATTGTTAAAGGTGCTGTTAAAGGTGCTGTTAAAGGTGCTGTTAAAGGTGCTGTTAAAGGTGCTGTTAAAGGTGCTGTTAAAGGTGTTGTTACAGGTATTGTTAAAGGTGCTGTTAAAGGTGCTGTTAAAGGTGCTGTTAAAGGTGCTGTTAAAGGTGTTGTTAAAGGTGTTGTTACAGGTATTGTTAAAGGTGCTGTTAAAGGTGCTGTTAAAGGTGCTGTTAAAGGTGCTGTTAAAGGTGCTGTTAAAGGTGCTGTTAAAGGGGTTTTAGGTGATTTTTACCAGCTTTAAAAGATGGAATATTTATTGTCATTGTGTAGATGGGTGAGAAATTCTCACTTAACCAATCACAACACTACACAAAAAGGACCAATCAGGTGCTGGTTTGCTAATGTACATAAAATACTACTTTCTATAAGGCTATTAAACACATGCAATAGCTATGTTGGTGTGCTTGCGGCCTCTTTTTGTCAACCAATTTTCTCCTACTGGTATTCAGATTAATTGATGAAAAACAATACAATACAAACTTCACTGGGCCAGTGGAAGTGTAATCCAGTACCTACCTCTGAAGGTGAGTGTAAAGCTAATACGTGATGATGACTCATCATCTGATGCATATCTGACACTGATGGTTCTCTCACTGCTAGTAGTTACTAGTAGTGTACTTCCTTTAGCATCTCCACTAGAGAAGGTTTTATCACCGATGTCTAGAGGGTATGGTAGGGAGGTTAGGTGCAGAAGTGTGAACCTTACAGAGACATGTCTGGGCAAGTCTATTACTCTAACAGTGCACTGAGTTAATTCTCTGGGTGGTCTATCATAGGAGGTGCTGATAACTCCAGATAGTTGGCTTACATCAGCTCCAGCAGGTAAAGCTAAGTCTGTACCACGTACACCAACTGTAACAATACAGAACAGCTCTTAAGTATTTAAATTATTTGCCATTTTTACAAAAATAGTACACCAACATTCCACTAGTATCTTCTACAGTACAGCATGAGATGACTTAATTTAGTCTTGAAAGAACTTATTTGTATAGTGTCAAAGTTATCTCCTCCGGCAGCTGATGTCTCAGTCTGCAACTAAACCTGACCAGCTCTGCTTGAACAGTCAGCAATGCAAAACTTGCTGATGCCAGGCATTTTGTTATAGGTCTTTATCAGACGTCATAAAAGTTTTCCTTAATTTGATTTGCGATGATAATAAAATATCATTAAACCTGCTTTATAGCCACATATAAATTTGTTGGCTAATGAGTTCCATAGTTGCACAGGTATGAAGGCTGAGAATATGTAATCAACCAAGTTGCAAGTAATACGTGGTGAACTTACTTCTACCAATGGGCAGAGCAGCCAATTTAACTTCAACAAAGTATTCTTCCATCACAAGATATGTGAATGAAATGTTTTGGTTATTATTAAATTTGTTTAGTAATGCAAAAATAAATTAACAGTCGATATAGTAGATGTGTGGCTGACATAAAAATATACATTGCAGAGAAGTTGTTCCACATTTCATTACTATTTACTATCGATAACAAAAATCAAGCAAATGTTAGTGCGCTTGAAAAGATGAAAAATAGTTCATTTAATAGATAAGATTTGTATCAACACTGACATTGACTAACATCGACTGCATATCACGTAAATCCTCTAACTTGGTGGGTATATCTCAAAACATAAACGTGTACCATGATGTTTTATCAGAATATTGTCTATTAATAGTTTATAAAAGCTTTTAACAAATTTATACAATCAACAAAAACTGAATGAGATATCTAGCTACATGCTTGAAAGGTTTATTGGCTCAGAGACATGACCATAGTTTGGTGGAGATGATACAGAAATAGTTGCTTTTGAGAGCTTTTTAGTAAGTGACATAATTTGTGTCATGCCATTGGCAAACTTTCACAATCAACAATTTACTATCATCAGCAGATTTGAGTATGGCCAAGTATTTGTTGAATTGAAGTTTTTGTATCTCAGTAATCCAAAGAAGCGCTCAGCAAACATACACAAACAAAAAGACCACAGTGAACTTTAGCTATCACACCTCTGCATACAATATTGACTCAATAAACGTAACAGTGTGATGAAACTCATTAAAGAACTTTCTTGAGAATTAAAATCAATTCAAGTCGTAAAATTGTTGTTGAACTACATTTTAAAACGTGCAAACCTTAACAGAAAACTAATTTCATCCTTTTCATGATCAACAGCTACCAATCTAGGAATGGCTTTGTGTGGACATGTGCTGGTTTATTGTAGGCTTGAAGTAATAAACAAGTTTCAGCACAAGTAAACAGCGAAAGTTCCATTATTCCTTTGCAATTTCAGTTTTTTATAAACATTTTAGCAGAAAAGCAAAATTTAATCAGTTTTCGTTTTTGTTTAATTCATCTTTTTTGTCTATCCAAACATGATAATTGCACCATCAATAGTTCATTGAATTACCTTGTCTCTGTGAGATAAATAATAATCCGTAAACTTTGAAATTGCTTGACTGAGAAAACCATTTCTAAAAGTCTGGATCAGCTGTACAATAATATTTACCATAACCACCAGCAATACGCACCCTCTCTGAACAAAGTGTTATTGATTACAGTGTTTTATAAACCTGCTACAATTGGTTAAGGACTGGTGAGAGGGAGTAAAGCAGACACACAGCTCTCCTAACCGTTCGCTAATTCCAAGCAACATGAAAATATTTAAGTTTCAATTTCTTATCAGTTGGCCTGCATAAACAATTCACAATTTACAAACATTATACTTAAGTCTATCACAGTACACCTGGTTAGTTTTTGGTGTACAGCCACTAGTGCTGCCATTACCATAGCCACTAATGCTGCCATTACCACAGCCACTAGTGCTGCCATTACCATAGCCACTAGTGCTGCCATTACCACATCCACTAGTGCTGCCATTACCACAACCGCTAGTGCTGCCATTACCTCATCCACTAGTGCTGCCATTACCACATCCACTAGTGCTGCCATTACCACAGCCACTAATGCTGCCATTACCACAGCCACTAGTGCTGCCATTACCACATCCACTAGTGCTGCCATTACCACATCCACTAATGCTGCCATTACCACAGCCACTAGTGCTGTCATTACCACATCCACTAATGCTGCCACTACCACATCCATTAATGCTGCCATTACCACATCCACTAGTGCTGCCATTACCACACCCACTAGTGCTGCCATTACCACAACCACTAGTGCTGCCATTACCACATCCACTAGTGCTGCCATTACCACACCCACTAGTGCTGCCATTACCATAACCACTAATGCTACCATTACCACATCCACTAGTGCTGCCGCTACCACATCCACTAGTGCTGCTATTACCACATCCACTAGTGCTGCCATTACCACATCCACTAGTGCTGCCATTACCACATCCACTAGTGCTGCCATTACCACACCCACTAGTGCTGCCATTACCACAACCACTAGTGCTGCCATTACCACATCCACTAGTGCTGCCATTACCACATCCACTAGTGCTGCCATTACCACATCCACTAGTGCTGCCATTACCACATCCACTAGTGCTGCCATTACCACATCCACTAGTGCTGCCATTACCACACCCACTAGTGCTGCCATTACCACAACCACTAGTGCTGCCATTACCACATCCACTAGTGCTGCCATTACCATAACCACTAATGCTACCATTACCACATCCACTAGTGCTGCCACTACCACATCCACCAATGCTGCCATTACCAATGTAGCTGCAGACAATGTCAGTTATTCTGCACATACAACTCTTTTGCAAGGAAGTAACTGGCAAGTTCAACAACATCAGTCTAGCCACACCAAAACCAAATAGATATACAGTGAAACCTTTTTTTACGAATAATAGACAAAAGTATAAACTGTTGGTCTTTTATACCTCTCTGTACACTACCTGCGCGCTGCCTGCGTTAATATAGTAAATTGGTTGAAAACAAGTTGACCACAATTTATTGAATGATTACCAATACAAAAAATGAAATACTCACTGTTGCTGTAATACTTCAAGAAAAAGGTTGGTGCATCAGCTGACTGTAGGGTCAAGGTCAGCTGATCATTTGTTAGTTTGATTATTGCTAAGTTGGTGGATTGACTACCTTTCACACAATACATCTCATTGTTTATTGTAATGTTTGTAAGCCCTACACAACCAGCTGATGAGAATACATCTACACCAGGTATGTAGACATAACTCCCACTAACAAACCCGCTCAACGAGAGAGTACAACTTGTACTACTAGCTCTATGTGCATGATGGATAACTCCTGAACTGTTCACATCCACAGTTACTGTATCATCTACACACAGTACATGAGGTCTGATAGTCTGTGCAGAGGTGGACTGTACAGAGATAGTGATTACTAGTAGAATGTAAGGAAACATCTGATGTCTATGGGTTGACATGTTTTGTCTACAAAATATAACATGGCATGTATTAATTTACTTACAACACCAAACTTTCGATAGCCTGTATGTTATAAGTAGTTGTGCTCTCTCTGTGAAGATTAATCTTATTGAGTCAAACATACAAACAATGTCACTCTCTGGGAGCCTTCTATGGTTCATTTAACCTACTAAAGACATATCTTGTCAGCAAACAATCGAATAGCCTGCTTTCACAACAATTTTAAAACTCTGGCTAAGTTTTAAGAGCTTACGATTGTCAAACAAAAAATCAGAAAGCAACGGCAGCATTGCAGCAAACTTCAATAATGCTGACCATGAAGTTTCGTGATGCACTTGGATGGAGGTCTGCAACGAGCTGACATCTTTATTGTAACGACGTGTATGTTGGTTTTACATTTCGTAATCATTTAATTCATAGGCCATTAACACTACAAGCGTAGACAAGACAACTCCAACTAATACACCAAGTACGTAGTATAACACACAAGGTTTTATTTAGGATTGGGAACGGATTTTGTTTCGTTTTAAGTTTGTATAACTGTTAATGGGCAGTTGTTTCTCTACTAGTCAGCATAAGAAAGTTACATAATGAGAAATATCGAACAATCTATATTGGTTACTGCATTTATTTTCTGATGCTCAGAATTCAGCACCATCAGACAGAACACAGACTATATAATAACCCTGCCAGTGGTCTCAGCAGTAGTATTGTATGGTACACACCTCCTGCACAGTACCGGAATACACAATCACACACAATGATGTACTTTAGCAATACTGTAAAAATCAATACAACTTCACAATGTTTAGCAATAATGCCATAGAATTGAGAAGCTTAGAAAAGACAACAAGCTAATGGATTTGTTGCCTTTCTAGATTAGAGCAGATGTTCCACTTTGGTTGAGTTGTAAATGTGGCTCATGTAGTAAACCCCTCAGTTTGTTATTAGTAACTCTAATGTAAATAGACCCGCTGTGTGAGTCTCATAAAGTGTAGTACTAGTCAAACAATACCTAGTAAATAACACTAGATACTCAGACACTAGTATGTAGGCATATAGTGATAGGATGTTCACTCACCAGATGTAAGGAGGACAACTCACAACACAGAATACAGCTCAGTATAATCTACAGCAGACGATGCTAATAACTATCACTAGCAGTGCGGTGACTAGCTGCTGTTCACTCACTCACTGCTGGTGTAATACTAGTACTGCTTTGACTGATAAGTATAATAGTTTGCTTTGTAAACTTTGTTATCATTATCAGCTGTACTTGCTTATAGAGGCTTATGCATTCACTCGGACATTAACAACAACTTCCTTGTCAACTGCTGAATGAAACTTCCACAAAACCTGTTACATTGTTGTGCTAATGCTATTTGCACACATGACTTTGGATAAATAACTTGAGCAAATTTATTTTGTGTCTCTCCGCTACTGCAGAAGTTTGAATCGCCGAAGCTTAATCCATGTCATGTTGTACGGTGTGGTGTTGGCTGGTAACACATTACTAGTCATGTAACGAACAAAGTGGAGACAAGTTTACATTAGAGAATCTCGTGGGGTTTTAAGAGGTACTAAAAAGTTACAAAAGAGTCTTTGGCTGCCTAAAGCTACCCGGCAGCTGCCATCCCTCTCAACTCAATCAACTGCTGACTCATCGGATTGGAAGCAAGTTTTGGTTCTTGGTGCGGAAAGCTATACAGTTTAGGAAATGCGGGATTGCATGACAAATGCAGTAGCTGATGCTGTTATTTTCATAATAAGACTTGAGCGCTGACGTTAGTGCTTTAATGCTAGTGATTGGTTATGACTTCTATATAGAGTTGATATTATTTTAGGGCAAGGAACTACATTATCTAAACGTGACGTATAGCTTGAACTTCCTCTTTGTCCTCTCAGTACTGCGCTATAGATAATAATTGCGTCTCTTTTGCCAGATAAGTTCATGAGGTATGATATCTAATGACATGGAGCATGCACGATGTGCTACAGTAGGATAATGCCCAATGGAATGAAGGTTTGCCAAAATAGTTGCGCATTGCAAGCTGTAGCAAGTAGTAGTCAAAAAATAAACTGAGAAATTGATAGCTTACTGGGGTATTTATTGACTGATCACACACTGGCAGACATATTGTCTATGAATGAATGAAAGCTGGATAAAATTAATAATAAACTATCTAGCTCAAACAACGAATGGTCACATGTATGGATAACTCTCAACACTAAAATCAACCAATAAAGCTATGCGTAGATCTTTGCCTGGTAGAGCAAACTTAAGGACAAAAACCAAAGGTGAAGTTTCAACTTTTGACTCTGGCAACCATCTTTATTTTAATAAAAAAGCATAATGCTATAATGATTATTGTTTATTTTTAAGGCAGTTTTATCATGCTGCACAAAACACCTACAAATCTACAGAATAGCTTTTGGCCAATCAAACAATCTACTGGTTGCTATTGTGGTGTTATGCAGGTGTTATACAAGTGTTATAGATGTATTATACAGGTGTTATACATGTGTTATACAGGTGTCATACATGTGTTATACAGGTGTTATACAGCTGTTATACATGTGTCATACAGGTGTTATACAGGTGTTATACAGGTGTTATACAGGTGTTATACATGTGTCATACAGGTGTTATACAGGTATTATACAGGTGTTGTACATGTGTTATACAGATTTTATGCAGGTGTTATACAGTTGTTATACATGTGTTATACAGGTGTTGTACATGTGTTATACAGATTTTATACAGGTGTTGTACAGCTGTTATACATGTGTTATACAGGTGTTGTACATGTGTTATACAGATTTTATGCAGGTGTTATACAGTTGTTATACATGTGTTATACAGGTGTTGTACATGTGTTATACAGATTTTATACAGGTGTTGTACAGCTGTTATACATATGTTATACAGGTGTTGTACATGTGTTATACAGATTTTATGCAGGTGTTATACAGTTGTTATAAAAGTGCTATACACATGTTATGCATGTGTTATACATGTGTTATACAGGTGTTATACATATGTTATACAGTTGTTATACAGGTGTTATACAGGTGTTATACAAGTGTTATACAAGTGTTATACAAGTGTTATACAAGTGTTATACAGGTGTTATACAGGTGTTATGCAGGTGTTATACGGGCATTATACAGATGTCATACAAGTGTTATGCAAGTTTTATAAGGGAGAGAAGCAGTCCATCAGCCGAATAGCTCTGCTAGGTAAGATGTAAACTCAAACAAAAGAATGTAATTGGCAAGTCACTCAAATCCTACAAGTAGATTCATGAACAATCATAAAATAAAATTGAATAAAAAATCTCACTACATCAGTGCTTGTATGTGAAAATAGCATAGCCATACTGTCAGTTCACACTCTCACTGCTGACCCGCTGACCTGTAATATCTGTCATACAGAGCATTATCCACCATCTCAACATTTGATTGGTCCTCAGCACGTTGGGCAGATTTCTGATTGGTAGAAGTAAATCCTTCATACAAGCAATTTTCTTCCATCACAACCTCATCTGGTCTGACAAGTAGTACAGGTGCTTCTTCATATATGGGTCCAATAGGTGTAAGTAATAGCTGGTTGTTACTTGTAGGTTTGGGTGCCGTTTTACCTTGCACTTTAGCGTACACATCACTGTAATATATTGAGTAAGGTTTAATACAATAAGCGTAAGTAAAAGGTTATCTGTTGGTGAAATGCGTTGGAACACTTTATATTCTAATGTGAAGGTAAAAAGACAGGTTTTAGGTAATTTTACTGATGGCAATACAGGTTTTATTGGTTCAAATTTACTTGTTTGAGTGGTTTTGTAGATATGAGACACAGTTGATCAGTTTTGCCTAAAAAGTCATGTCGTAATGTTATTGGTTCTGAATTTGTCATTAGCAATGCTGACCTTGTGATCTCTTAAACTTACCTACTGCTACTGATGGGCAAGTATATCTATATACTCATTGAGGACAGACTGGTGATTTTTGAAGGCCCGGTTGCCCAGTTGAATAATGCGAGAAAATTTTCTAGTAATAGCAAAATGGATGGCATGGAAAACGATTTTTGTGTGCAGTTTCATGATATTGAAATAACCTGTAATCAAACAGAATATCTAGATTAACTGAAGACTTTTGTTAAATTTATTTTTGTGTAGTTCGGTATTATAACTCACCTAAAAGCTCAAAAGTTAGTAAAAAATGTTAAAAAATTTTTTCATCTACATATCAAATGCGAAGTTTATCATTTTCATGTATTTACACTGCCGTTAGCTGAAACACAATTAGATTATATTGAGAAAGGACAACTCCAAACTGCTGTATCAAGGCATTCATGTATATGTATACTAGGCTCTACACAACACAGTCACTTACTCTCCAGGTTTTTGTGCCGAACTAGTGGATGGAGTTACAGAGAATGTCTGAGAATTACCAGCTGGTATATTCACTTCATCATACTGGTTGGTGTCATCTATCACAGCCATATCATAGGTATTGGCTGAGTGGTTGGCTGAAAAGTATACATTGATCATTCAAGTATATACTTAGGATTGTGGGAGATAAACTTGTATATAGGCTACATCATGTGTACACATATCTGCTTGCATGTATATTTGTATATACGCATAGACATGCATGTACATAGATATACACATGTATTTGTTTATATGCATGAATGTACATATAGACATGTATGTACATAGATATACATGTATATATGTTTATATGCATGTATGTACATATAGACATGTATGTACATAGATATACATGTATATATGTTTATATGCATGTATGTATGTATACAAGCATACACAGGTATAAGCTCAGCTAGCACAAGTAACTTACTTGTAGGCTGAAAGTTTGGTGGCTCCAGATCATGATAGACATTGTCTGTACCATTTACGACAGCTGCGATAAAAAACAGCACAATGCTGACACAAACTATTAATAATTAAGGGCTGTCTTATCCACGCTGACTTTATGTACTGTAGTATTCACCTGCGTGGTTGGTGAGATCTGTCTTGGACTGTGAGTCAATCTTCCTACAAGCAGCAGATATACAATTACACTTACCAATACAATGTGACATGAGACTAGCAAACATCAGTCCAGTGGCAGTAGCTACTCACCCTGTCTTATTTTTCACCAAACATACAATTATAGCCATAATGGCAATCAGTCCCACTAATCCTCCATCAACGTAGATCATTGTCTCATGTAGTTCTGTGAGGCCATCTTTGTCTGCGAAAAACACCCAATGAAAAGTAAACAGCAAGAACTTTGCTAAAAAGTTGAGTGAGCCAGAAAAAGGAGAGGCTAAACATTTCTCTATGCACCAACTAGTTCTATACAGTCACAAAAACTTTTGTTTAGATATCAACTCACTTCCGAGTGTGTCAGTGTTAGCGGAGTTGTTTCCCCTTGAGTTGGGTGGATCAGTAGATATTTTAGAGGATTAACTGTTGTGAGTTTGTTAACAACAAGCTGACAGCCATATATTACCATGTTACAGGCAGCACTGAACAGAAAAAGGCAGCGCCCAACCGGCATGCCCAGAAAGTGCCATAGCTATTCCACTTTCGCATTATGTAAAATAAACTAAAGAAAACGAAACTATTACAGATCTTATCCCAGTAGTTGACGTTAGCTTACTTGTTGACCTAGTAGGAGCTGGTGCACAGACAGGAAGTGAAGACCATGTGCCATTACTAGTACATGTTACTATTTCATTATTGGTGTATCCAGCATCACAATTAGATTGTAGTCTACCTGTGTAGTAATAACTATCAGTAATAACTGTACCATTCGCTATGCTCAGGTTGGTAAGTGTACACCCCACTGCAATCATAGACATATCTATGTTACAGACAAAATGAGTCCGCAGACATAATGGTGCTTTACAACATGTTGATAAAAATGAATACATTGTCCGGACATTATTGAAGATATTTACAGATCTGCAGTTCTCCGTGGTGTGAAGGTTGCCTGTCAATAAGCTCACTAGACAGCTGATTACCTGGCACCAATCCAGCTACAAGCCGCTTAGCACTTTTTAAACTTTTTGTAACAAGAGGAGTCCATTCTGTTTCAAAGACAAAAAAGTGGTTTGTTTACTACTTAATTACTATCACCGCTGACTAAGGTACATGTATGCGCTGCAGCAGCTATAAAAAGATTTCCAAATCTCTTTACAAATCCTAAATTTAATAATTTAAAAATTGACACTGAAAATTAATTTTTAATACTTTTTTCTGCAATAACATGCTTTTGTCTCAGTTTAATCTGTGGCAGTTTTTTCGAAAAAGTTTGGTTAAATTGCAAAAATATTTATAACGAACAATAACTTTAAATGAAAAAGTTTTGTTAAATGTGAGAAGTAGTAGAAAAAGCTCCATAAACAATATAAGATAGTTTATCACCGGGTGGTTTTCTTAATGTTGCCTTCAGAACCTCTCTAGTTACAGGTAACTCACAATGCTGTGGCTGCAGGCAGGACAGTTGAAGTATTTTAATACAAAATCTGTCTAACTCTGGTCATACTTGCTAGAATAAAACACTCTTTGCTTTCACAGGTCAATATCCAGAAATCAGGAATAAAACCGCTTCAAATCTACTTTAGTTTCCTTCACAAACTATTAAAGCAATACCAGTTTTTATTGGTTCTTACGTTGATCATAACCGATCTTGGAAGACGCTTCGATTCAGTCATATTGACTAACATTCCGCAAAGAGTAATGAACAGTAGTAATATATTAGCAGAACTGAGGTGTTTGTGAGTATTGATGTTAAGCATTCTGCAGAGAGGACAACTCTGAAATGATATGTACATATATCATCAAATTGCGCAGTTGGTATGATCAAAATGTCATGTTGTGTCACTATAGTCATTGCCAAGGAAATTTGAAAGTTTGGTTGAAAGGGTAACTCCTAAATTAAATTAGTTTTCGTCTTGATCAGCAACTTTAGTAGTATAAAAACAACTTGATGCGTTCATAATAATTCAAGCCCCGAGCTGCTTACTAGGAAAACTGCCAAGTTACTTTGCATCGTGTAAATTCATTAATAGTTGATTTTTCAATCAGATACCAAGAGGATAACTCCTAAAAAAATGCATTTTGTTCCATAACTTTCGAACCGTAAGTCGAAAAGGGACCATAGTAGTAAGTAGTATAATTGATTTAGTTATTTTTAAAATATTCCAATTTTAGCTACTTTTTGGCCAAAGTTGTAGCTGACATAGCACACAGCCCAAATCTTGAAAGCATCCCAGCATTGAACAATTTTTTGTTGAATTTTTGATTATTCAAGTATTAAGCAGCAGATTGATGTATTGAACAACCCTTTAGAGCCTAGGCCTACTCAGTGCTGATCTACAAGCCTGCAAAAAACCTCTCCTCCAGAAATGCTCGCCAATTTTTACACTGCTTAAATTTGACGTCATTTTCGGATACTTACTTCTTTGCTGTACCGTATTTATTTGGCTAATCAAATCCCCCTATTTATTTTATTGTTGTTTTGTTTATTATTGTTCTACCTCCATACTACTGTCCATTCTTGCATGAATACCATTTATTGTTCCCTAATTTACCAAAGCAAGCACAATTTTTTCTATCTATTGTTGGAAATAGTGTAAGATGATCCTTGTGACTGTGATCACATTGGACCACCTGACAAATCCCGCAATCGTCTCTTGTTGCTATTTCACATAAGAAATTTGCGTAATAAACAACCGTTGATTGGTTTGTTATGCATGTGCACTAATTGTGTCCATATTGACAAAAGCACTAATTCCGATTTTATGCGTGCAGCGTGAAAATTCAAGCCAGATGAAAATGGGGCGTAACAGTAAAGCCCCACATTAAATTTTAAAATCAATTTTTGATGGGTTGTCTTCATAGGGATTCAGTATTCCTGTTGCAATAGCCTTCAGTAGACCTAAGACTAAACAATTTGCCGAATCAGATTTCATTTTAAACGCAGACGATGTAACTTCATTTATAATTTTTTTTATTATAATTGACTACGCCCACATCCGGAAGATGGCGTACACGGGAATCAATGGATGTTATAGTAAGCTAAATTTCAGCTGATGCAACGAGCATTTGAGGCCAATGGCTTTTTGGCAAGCTTGTAAATCGGGACTGAGTAGGCTGTTGATTGTTGACTGTTGATTAAGACTTGAATATTCAGAAACTCAACAAAAAAGTGATCAGTGCTGGCATGCTTCAACAAAAAAACTTTTAGGCTGTATTATTAATTTCCAAAAAAGAGCAATACTGATGCTCCCCTGTTGAGGTTTAATGAAATGGACTTGTAGAACCAGACAGCAAGATTCCACAATAGAATTGACCATAAAGCACCGGGTTTCCTCTTCACCTGGAGAACACAGGTTGTCAGTCGAGTTCCAAGTACAGTAAACCGTTTTCTCATCGAGGCGGTACAGTTTATGGTCCACTCTGATAGATAGCTGTCGGTTGTGAAACTTTCATCACACTCATATGTAGCTGTTAAATTGTCTTCCCTTAGTTTGAGGGTAGAGTTGGCTACAGAAGGGGGAGGAGAGTGACACCACGGCTCTGTAAGCACACAAATTAAATACATTATTCTGTTAAGCCAAACACATCCACCAAAGCTGAATACTTGTAAGTTGGCTGGTTTGGATTTACATCCCCTGGAGGTCAAATGAAACAGACCAGACACCTACGAGCTGCTGGAGATAATAAATGATCCAAAAATAGCATCATTAATTGAATAATACTTTAGAAAACTCAGAGATTCAAAAGTTAATTTTTAACCAGTGGTATATGCTCATGTACATGTTACCAAAAAAGACTTCAAGAAATTGTATATAATTTACTTTGCTCTGAGCTTATGAGAAGGGACAAAAATCAGGTCTAAATCAGTTTTTGTATGACACGATATTACTCTGCAGAGAAACGTTTTTAAAATTAGTAACACAGCATGATATTTTTCCCTTATTCGCCTACGCCATTTAGGTCATTTCTGTTCTAGGATTCTTTCCTACTTTGCGCATTGTTGAGGCTTGTCTACCAATCTCCAAGAGTTTTTAAGCACACTTGAGATCCCAAACACTTGAGATATTGTAAGATCGAGAAATGCACTAATAATAGTTCGTTTAAAGAGAGTCAACAAGTGATTAAATCTTGAACAAAGTGTAAATTAGCTTGGGAAGACAACTCTGTAGTAAAACAAAACTACTGCGATGATATTATTGTATGAAGAAATGAGCAGTCAGCTGGAGCTTATTATAATGTTCAAATATACTATTTGTCTGTAACAACCTAAACTTGTTGCAAGATTTCATGGGGAGACGGTTGCAGCTTCCATTGCTAGATGGAATTGGTGTCCCAGTTATTGACAGTGACACGTTAAATTCGTGCAAGGGAGTTTGCCTCGTTGGTGACTATAACGTTTCTACCTGGAATGCATTGGAAGTCAGGAGAGCTCCAGGTTCAAAGATTAGTAGCTCTATCAGATGTGGTACAGTATGCAGTTCCATTTGATGCAGAACTGTTCATAGTATACATAGCTATACATTCCGAGATAGCTGTTAGGTTGTCTCCCCTTAGTTTTAGGGTGGAGTTGGCTATACTAGGAGGTGGGGAGTGGCACCAAGGCTTTGTAAATATTTATATTAATATATATAGATGTAGACGTACCATATCTATTCTGTATAACAGCGTACCAGTAAATACATAGCTCGAGATGAGATGAGTTTTTGCATATATTGAACTAACTATCATAGCTTCAATATTAAATAGACAGTCCTATGCCTTGGCTGAATGAATGCATTAATATATTTGAAAATGAATTTTTGAAATTCTTTAAACTATGATTGATTTAACTCAGATAGTAGTGGTCCAGATTTAAACATGCAACTGCCAAGACACCTCTTCAGGCATGGTCTTACTGAATTACAAACACAATACTTAACCATTGCATAAATTTTTTCAAACATTTGATTAGAAATCAAAAACAAAACATGCAGCTGAAGCTCAATTTCGCGACAAGTTCTACACAGAGGTTGGAAGTTAATTAACTGATGCTATAACCTGGGATACATTGTATGTTAGGGTGATCACTCTATTCAGCTATCTGTTATGATGTACAATAATAATGATATTTATACAGACCAACAAAAATTGTTTGTTAATATTCACCAGGTCACCGCTGTAACTGGCATGATGTGTGATGAAGTAACAAGCATTGAGAAATATGTTGATGGTTATATTGTGGTGAATTTTGGTGTCCAACTATTGTGTCTTTGCTCCTGTACCCTGTGAGCTAAGAGTCCTCAACTTAACCAATTTAATCAACATAAGATTATTTTTATAAAACATTTGTGAGGGGGTGGAGAGATAGCTTCATTGTCACAGATCTGATCCATCGGACTCGATCAAATGCTTCAATTAATGAATGATTTTGGTTTCCAGCTTCTTCTAAACTGATTCTTTTCCATCAAACATATTCTCAATATTATTAATTCTACATGGAATTGTCCAAGCAGCTGGATTCTTCTCTCCACCTGTGGAACTCAACACAACCAAGAGTCCAAGTGTTACATAATTAATTTCATGTGAAATGTGTTTCTTTATAATTAGCCAAAATCTAAATTTGCTCAAAAGTTCTCAACAATGTACATGAAAAACCTTTTGAAATACTAAGCCTCACTAAACATTGGCACTACCTCTACAAGTCAATGCAGTGCTATGCTGCCTCTACAAGTCAATGCAGTGCTATGCTGCCTCTACAAGTCAATGCAGTGCTACCTCTACAAGCCAATGCAGTGCTATGCTGCCTCTACAAGTCAACGCAGTGCTATTTCTACAAGTCAATGCAAAGCTATGCTACCTCTACAAGTCAATGCAATGCTATGCTGCCTCTACAAGTCAATGCAGTGCTATGCTGCCTCTACAATTCAATGCTATGCTGCCTCTACAAGTCAATGCAGTGCTATGCTGCCTCTACAAGTCAATGCAGTGCTATGCTGCCTCTACAAGTCAATGCAGTGCTATGCTACCTCTACAAGTCAATGCAGTGCTATGCTGTCTCTACAAGTCAATGTAGTGCTATGCTACCTCTACAAGTCAATGCAGTGCTATGCTGCCTCTACAAGTCAACGCAGTGCTATTTCTACAAGTCAATGCAAAGCTATGCTACCTCTACAAGTCAATGCAATGCTATGCTGCCTCTACAAGTCAATGCAGTGCTATGCTGCCTCTACAAGTCAATGCAGTGCTATGCTGCCTCTACAAGTCAATGCAGTGCTATGCTACCTCTACAAGTCAATGCAGTGCTATGCTGTCTCTACAAGTCAATGTAGTGCTATGCTGCCTCTACAAGTCAATGCTATGCTGCCTCTACAAGTCAATGCAGTGCTATGCTGCCTCTACAAGTCAATGCAGTGCTGCCTCTACAAGTCAATGCAGTGCTATGCTGCCATCAAATGTATTTCATGTATGCATATGATATACCAGAGATATGATACATAAGGTATAACAAAAGTATAATTAAATACAAAGTAGACAGAGTGCTAACGAACAGAATATTTATTGGTCGGTGAAATACAAAAAAGAGAATATAATATTCTGCCTAGCTCCTTGTAGGACTATTGAGTACAAAATAAATGAAGTACATAGAGCAAGTCTCAACCAGTGGTAACAGCATAAAATGGTCACATAGTCTACCAGAGTTCTCACCCAAATAGGTGTTTGCCTGCTTTAAATGCAGTTTAACGTTAGTTCCACATGCTAGGCTGTCTAGTAGCGTATATGTGGTAGCAAATAGATTCAGGCAGTGATAACTGTTTATGATTGACAAATGATAATACAGCAGGTCTGCTGTTACAAAATATTGTTATTGTGCTTAAATTTTATTTAAACTTTCATTTAAAATCAAAAGATATTTAATTTTGCACGATTGATATCGATACACGAAAATATAAAAATAGCAATAATTAGACAAGAAGCAGCACACAATCTCACTGCTGACCCTCTGACCTCTAATATCTGTCATACAGAGCATTATCCACCATCTCAACATTTGATTGGTCCTCAGCACGTTGGGCAGATCTCTGATTGGTAGAAGCAAACCCTTCATACAAGTAATTATCTTCCATCACAACCTCATCTGGTCTGGCAGGTAGTACAGGTGCTTCTTCATATATGGGTCCAGTAGGTGCAAGTAATAGCTGGTTGTTACTTGTAGGTTTGGGTGCCGTTTTACCTTCCACTGTAGAGTACACATCACTGTAATATATTGAGTAAAGTTTACTGTAACAAGTATAGGTAGAGGACGATTATGCTTCGGAGAGCAAAAATCACACTTTATTAGAAAATTAGAGCAAAGAGAAAACAACTTTTGTATAAAAATATTACCCCGGATTTCCATGCACAGAAAAATTTGACATGTTGTTAGAGGTGGATTGAGGGTTATCCAAGGCAGCTGCTGTTGATGTTGCAGAATAATGGTTCATATTGTCCAACACAACCGTATTATATGCACCAGCTGATTGGTTGTCTACAATGGTTTCTCAAGGTTTAACAGTAGAGTCATGACAACAATAGACACCATAAGAATTACAACTAAGTAAATGGTCCTCGCACACCTAACTGTAGTATATCACCAGGTAGTGCTAACTGCATCATTAAAACCTGCACAGCGAGGTGGTCTGTGTGGAAATATAACAATTTGGAGGGAGAATCACCAACCCCACACAGTGTTGATGGCAATCCCTTTCAATGGACGGTAATATCAAAACCTAGTATGCCACGGCTAACCATCCATGTTTGTGCTAACATTTTATATCCTATCTTACAATATATATTTACTAGTACTTACTCATGGAATCGGTGAGATCTCTTGTTGACTGAGAACCAGTCTTTCTGCAAACACAAAAAAGGTACAATAGTTATGAAGCTGTAAATTACACGTGCACTGTACTTTAAGGAAAGGGCTTTCTACAAGATTTCATTTTTACACAAAATCCAAATAAATAAAACCATGATTTACAAAGATATCTATGAAAGTTGAGACGGCTTCATCAAAGTTAAATACAGCTAGAAGTCATATACATTATTACACCGCTACCCAAAAGAACACAACTTCTTCTTTGATAACCAATCTATTAGATCGATGGTCTCCATCCCCATGTCCTCCAATCAAATTGTTAAAAATCTATCCAATGATTTTACAGCAGAAATTATTGTGAAGGAATATATTTTTTCAACAATGGAATGTTTATAAGTATACAAAAGTTATAAGGGTCTTCAGTCTTACAATGATAGACTGTCATACTTCTAGTTTACAATCAAAGGTTATCAGTGGAGCAAACACATCATGAAGTTATGAAAATTAGTTTTTAACAGAAATTATTATTGTATCCAGTAGAAAGCATTTAACCATCGTTAGGAAAATTGTAACAAAATTTTCTGTTTACTGTATACTGGAGATTTTGTAAAACAAACATGTTTATTTAGTAAAATGCTTTGACCATGTAATTTGTTTAAATCCAAGAATGATTGTATGTTCAACAAAAAGTCAACCAAATTTGTTGTAAAAATTTACATTATTAAAAACAAAAGGCAAATGACAACATCATTATTAGTTTTCAGCAGCGCTCAAGTTTTATGGCGAATCAAACGCAAGCAGTTACTGGTCAATTGTTTTATTATTCAATTTGTTTAGTGTAAACAGGAATAATTGCTTGGACCGAGCGACAACATTAGAGGGAAGAAAACTCTTGAAAAGAGAGTAGAGTCAATCTCTGTACAAAATATTTGATCTTGTTCTGAGTTCTTTGTAGTTCATCCTAGTAGTAGTCATTGACAAGGGGTGGATACAGGGTGTGTGGTGGAAGGAGTGTAGCACAGATTTGAAGGAAAAGGGTGTATTATGTAACAAAACAAACGTATTAGACATCCAGTTAAGTTGTCTGACATCAGTCACAGAGGATAGCGGATAACAATGATAAGCCTAGTAGTCAAGTAGTAATAACTCACTCAGTCTTAGTCTTACGTGTCAGCCAGTACACAGTTAGACCCACTGCACCAGCAAGTACCACCAGACCAGCTACATGTCCTATGATGGCTATCTCAGTCTCTGAGAGACCTACAACACAAAACAGTTCAGGTCTCAGTAGATCAACCTTATGTTACTTTGGAAATACTTGGTGCCATATCTAGCAAGAATATCCAACAGCGCTGCCTAAAGACTAAAGCTGTAATTTGTGTCCTGAGTGGCAGCTCAGCAACGACAAGTTCTGCTGTTGTTTGACTCACCAAAAACGTGGTTTGTGTTTTTGTTTGCATCAACTGATTGAGTGGACTCACTTGTAGATGGAGTAGGAGTTGGTACACAGAGAGGGAGAGAAGACCAGGTGCCATCACTAGTACACTCTACTACTACATCTCTCACATATCCAACATCACATATATACTGTAGTTGTTGTGTATAGTAGTATCTACTGTATATAACTCTACCATTTGTTATGTTCTGATACTCATCCATCAGTTTGCACTCCACTACAATTACATATTTATATACAAACAATACACAACTCTCTTGTAAACTTCTATGTCGTTTTTTGATAGTGACCTACAAACAAATGAGATAAAATTTGAATTCCCGGTTGAATGCTTGACACAGTTGCACAATGAATGCCTGTGGAAGGTAACTAACTCTAGATTGACACTTATTAGCATTCAATAAAACTAGTGATCAAGCTTGGGATGTCCTTACTATAAAATAGTTCAAGCAGATCTCTTACATGGAAAGCGGCATAACAACAGCTACCAGTGTATATCTTGTACACCAGGACAAGGGGAGATAAATCAACCTGCAACTTGAGCAATATTAACAAGGTCGGCCAAGTCGATCTAAAACCTGTTGGTGGTACTCAAATGTAAGCTAAAAGCACGACAATTTTTGTGACTGAATTTTTATCGTTTCTAACTATCGGTGTAAAATAGTCAAGATTTTCTGGAAACACACCCATTGCTTACTTGGGTTAAAGTTAATACCTGCAGAGCACTGGAAGTTGGCAGTGCTCCAAGTCCAAGGAGTTGTCTCTCTATCAGGTGTTGTACAGTTTATAGTTCTGTCTGACACAGAGCTGTTGGTTGTGTAACCTTCTAGACACTTATATGTAGCTGTTAGATTGTCTCCCCCTAGTTTGAGGGTAGAGTTGCCTACAGCAGGGGGTGGTGAGTGGCACCATGGCTCTGTAAATATACAATCACTGGAAGGTAAAGGCAATAATCTAAACCTACACTTCACATGCAAAACAAAGATTGCATCAAGTAAATAAGAACTGTTTGTGATGGTCGTAAAACTTTATGTGAGATTAGTCAATGAGCGAGCTGTATCTCTACACAACTGGGTTGGTTGGTGTTTACCAGAGAAGACTGAAACTGTGAATCAATAGAAGAAAAAAAAATAAATTGACAATCTACTTTTGGGTAGACAAAGGAAGAGTAACAAGAAGCGTAACTCTAAGTTTACAGTTATTACTTGCAGACACGAGACTTTGCAAAGTACTCAGTGGTAATATAAAAGTGAAAGTTACCCAAGATTTCATCCAGTAAGGTAAAATGGCTGACATGAACAAACTGTGATCCAAAATTGCTTCCAATTTCATTTATGGCCACGTACAGCAGCTATTTGTTTGATGGGGTTTTTTCACGAGCTTGTATCTTGAGACTTGTAGTAAGTGTTAGAGAAAAACGTGCAACCTGTGCAAAATGTTATCACTGGGTAAACCCAAAAAATAAGTGTTGCAGGCTTATGTAAAACAATGGACAAAATCTGGAAATTCCCGTAATTAATTGAGGTTTTCCCATTATTTGAAAACTTTCTGAGGCTGCACGTTTTCTCTATTATTAGCAATCAATATAAAACTGTGGAGCATTTGAAATTTTATTGGGAAAGTAAATTTGTGGAGACATCTAAATTGACCAATCACAGAAGCATTAGCTATAACTGTAACTAGGAGACCTTTCTTTTTGTCGAAGAAGTTCAAGGCTTATCAAACATGATTTTCCAAAATTAGACAAATAGTTACTTGACTTCTCACCTGGGATACATTGTACGTTAGAGTGATCACTCCATTCAGCTATCTCTCTCTCATCTACTCTACATTCTATAGTAGAGTTTGTACCAGACTTTAACATCCATTCATCTACACATTTATATGTAACCATAGAACCTGGTAGCCATGGTGTAGGAGTTGTAGAGTTGGTTGTATTTGGTATACCTGGTATATCTCCACAGTGTAGAACTGAAATATAAAACATGTCATACTTCTAGCTACATCTGTTTACTGTCCCACCATCTTCTTTTTATATCTCACTGCTTTCTGCTGCTGGAAAACTTCAGTCTCGCACCATATGGTAAGATATTGTATATCAACATTTGCAATAAACTTTCTAATACTCAGAACATTCGATTTGTTAATCGTAGCCGAGTTAGTCCTTTAGAACCAAGGCTAATATTACTGAAGAATTTAGTGGAGTTTTGTTGATGGTATTTTAGTTATGATGTTTTATAGATACCCTCTTGACCCAAAAACAATTGTAGAAACGTATTTATAAGCCGCTGGGTTTTTTCAACTTTTAGAAGATGAAAAACGATCTGGTTGCGCTTTGTATACATAACAAAAGAATTGTATGTTTGTGTAGCATTAGACTTGAATGCATCACAACTATGCTTGAGTAAGTCATTGCTACATTACAGGAAATGGGTTGAGATAAAGAACTTGTCAGAAGTTTATCTGTGTCGGACCTGTTAAATTATACTTTACCAGGTGGTCATGAATGGTGTAACATCAAATATTTGCAGCGATAAACATTTTTTGTTCAAAAAGTGCTTTTACCCAAACCTGTCCATATCTAATTCACGAAGCAATATGTCTTTATTGATTTATTTCCTATAATAGTGGCTGGAACTTGCAAGTTTCTGTAAATTTCTGATTATAAAGAACATCTGGAAATATTGCTACAGTAAAGAACTATTATAACAAGTCGTGTAAAGTTTGCTGGAAAAACCAAATCCAGGAGTTTAAACTATAAAATACCCATAAAGTACTATTTCTGGGACCTCTCAGTAGAGTACCAGTCATTTGATCCACCAACTACTAAATACTACACTGTCACTCTTTATTGATCTGATCACTTGGCATTTCTTTCATATTCTGAGAATTATTTTGATTTTTTTGTATGGAAATTAAATGCTTCTACTGCAATCCAAAGTAACAAATTTGGTTGAAAGTGTCCGGTTTATCAGGCAAGATAGAAAAAATGGGAGGGGGTGAGGGGGGGGGGGGGGTTGCCCAACAGAAATAAAATGGCATAAGAAAATATTGATTAATTAAAGATCTATAGACGAACATTTTGAACATGGAAAGTATTTTATAGTTGTTTTTTCCATTGAAAGAACAACTTCATTCCTTAGCCAATGCAAGCTCTTTTTGTCAAATTTTGGCATGTTTCCAAATTTTTCTAAGGTTTGTTTTTATGACTTGAAGAACCAACAAAAATAGCTTTTAGACAATAAAATGGTGCTGGCTGCAGCGTATTGATAAATTTTGATAAATTGATTTCAGAAAAGGAAATTTGTTTTTCCGTTGAGAGAGCAACTCCACATGAACATACCTAATATTTAGATTTCGTGTGGAGTTGCTCTCTCAATGGAGAAGCAAATTTCCTTTTCTGAAATCATTTTATCAAAATTTATCAATACGCTGCAGCCAGCGCCAGTTATTGTCTGTTAGTGCAGTTGATGAAGAAGATACAGCGATGTCAGGGCTACCAACCCATCAACAATACTATATGAGACTGAATGTTTAGTATATCCAGCCTTTAACGCCTACCTTCTCTGTGGGGAGGTTTCATCATACCAAATCAATCAAGTCGCCGTCCGTTTTTATATCACGTGACTAAAACTGGTATATCTGTTTGGCCCTTTTAAAATGCGTGTGTTTAAAACTATAAAATGTTACTAAATCAGATGGCAGTTAAAGTTACGTAGGATTTAAATGTGTACACATTGTGTAAGTACATAGTATGTATACATTGTAGGTTTTGTCAACTGCTTTACGTGAAAGTGTTGTTAAATGTGTTTACATGAATTGATTTATACCAGCTTTAAAAGATGGAATATTTATTGTCATTGTGTAGAAGTGTGAGAATGTTTCACTTAACCAATCATTGAACTACACAAAATGGACCAATCAGGTGCTGGTTTGCTAATGTACATAAAATACTACTCTCTATACAGCTATTAAGCACATGCAATAGCTATGTTGGTGCGCTCTTGGCCCTTTTGTCAACCAACTTTCTCCTACTGGTATTGAGATTAATTGATGAAAAACAACACAGTACAAATTTCACTGAGCCAGTCTTATGGGGTGGAAGTATAACACAGTACTTACCACTGAAAGTGAGTATAAAGCTAATAAGTGATGACCCATCATCTGGTACATAGCTGACACTGATGGTTCTCTCACTGCTAGTAGTTACTAGCAGTGTACTTCCTTTAGCATCTCCGCTAGAGAATGTTTTATCACCGATGTGTAGAGGGAATGGTAGTGTGGTGGTGTACATGAGTGTGAACCTGACAGAGGCATGTCTGGGCAAGTCTATTACTCTAGCAGTGCACTGGCTTACACTTCTGGGTGGATTATCATAGGAGGTGCTGATAACTCCAGATAGTTGGTTGACATCAGCTCTAGCAGGTAGAGCTATGTCTGTACCACATACACCAACTGTAACAATACAGAACAGCTCTAAGGTATTTAAATGATTTGCTATTTTTACAAAAATAGTACACCAACATTCCATAAGTATCTTCAACAGTACATCATGAGATGACTTAATTTAGTCTTGGAAGAATGTATTTGTATAGTGTTAAAGTTATCCCCTCCAGCAGTTGATGTCTCAGTCTGTAGCTAACTCTGACCAACTCTGCTTGAACAGTCAGCAATGCAAAAAATACTGATGCCAGGCATTGCGGTATACATCTTTATCAAGCTTCGGAAAGGTTTTCCTTAATTTGCATGTGATGATAATAAAATATCATTAAACTTGCTTCTTAGCAACTGACAAGCTCTGAAAGCATTTCTAAGGTAGGTTTGTTGGCTAATGAGTTCCATAGTTGCACAGGTAGGAAGGCTGAGAACATGTAATCAACCAAGTTGCAGGTAATCTGTGGTGACCTTACTTCTACCAATAGGCAGAGCAGCCAATTTAACTTCAACAAAGTTTTCTTCCATCACAAGATATGTGAATGAACTGTTTTGGTTATTGTTAATTTTTTCTACTAAAGCAAAAAGAAATCAACAGCAGATGTAGTAGATGCATGGCTAACATAAAAATGTTTATTGCAGAGAATTTGTTCCACATTTCATTACTACTTACTATTGGTAATAAAAGTCAAGCAAATTTTAGTGCGTTTGAAAAGATCAAAAAATAATTATTTTAATAGATAAGATTTGTATTAACACTGACATTGACTAACATCGACTGCGTATCACGCAAATCCTCTGACTTGGTGGTTATATCAGCCTCTCAAAACATAGACTTGTACCAGGATGTTACATCAGAATTTTATCAATGCTTCTGTCTATTAATAGTTTATAAAAGCTTTTAACAATTTTATAAAATAAACAAAAACTGAATGAGATATCTAGCTACATGCTTGAAGGGTTTATTGGGTCAGGTACAACACGGTAGTTTAGTGGAGACGATTTAAAAATAGTTGTTTTGAGAGCTTTTTAGTAAGTAATTGTCTGCTGGAATTTGGGATTTTTATACAAACATAATTTGTGTGATGGTCATTGGTAGAACTTTTATAGCAGCAGATTAATGTATTAGCATCTGCAACGACATTTGAAGGAAGTCGTCTTATGGATAACGTTGAACTTTTCTGAGAAAAACATGAGAATAACTGCATGATTCAAGCCTCCACAATTGTTATTCCTACAGAGACTTAGCCTTGGGCTATGAGTGTGACTTCAAGGGAGACAAACCTTAAACTTTAGAGGTTGAGTAAATAATGGAGAGCAAAGCTTCTGACTTTAACAGCTAATAGGACCACACTTTACTATCATCAGCAGATTTGAGTACGACCAAGTATTTGATGAATTGGAGCTTTTGTATCTTAGTAATCCAAATAAGCGCTGAGCAAACAAACACAAACAAAACGATCACAGTGAATTTTAGTTATAATACCTCGGCAATACAATATTGACTCAATAAACGTAACAGTGTGGTGAAACTCATTAGAGAAGTTTCTTGAAAATTAAAATCGATTCGTGTCGTAAAATTGTTGTTCAACTACATTTCGAAATGTGCAAACCTTAGCAAAAAGTTAATTTCATGTTTTTCATGATGGACAGCTACCAATCTAAGAATTTCGTTGTGTGGACACGTGCTGGTTTGTTGCAGACTTATAGTAGTGAACAGGCTTTGGCACAAATAAACTGCAAAAGTTCCAATATTCCTCTGTAATTTCAATTTTTATAAACATTTTCGCAAAAATTGAAATTTAATTAATTTTCGTTTTTCTTTAATTAAGTCCTTTTGTGTTACTCCAAACATGATAATTGCACCCACCATCAATGGTCCCTTTAGTCACCTTGTCTCTGTGAGATAAATAAATAGTAACCCATAGATTTTGTAATTACCCGACTGAGAAAACCATTTCTAACAGTCTGGATCAGCTGTACAATAATAGTTACCATACCCACCAGCAATACACACCCGCTCTGAACTATGTGTTATTGATTACAGTGTTTTATAAACCTGCTACAATTGGTTAAGGACTGGTGAGAGGGAGTAAAGCAGACACACAGCTCTCCTTACCATTCGCTAATTCTAAGCAACATGAAAATATTTAACTTTCAGCTACTTACCAGACAGCCTACATAAACATTTCACAAGTTTCAAACATTATACTTAAGTCTATCACAGTACATCTGGTTAGTTTTTGGTGCCCAGCCACTAATGCTGCCATTACCACATCCACTAATGCTGCCATTACCATATCCACTAGTGCTGCCATTACTACATCCACTAGTGCTGCCATTACCACATCCACTAGTGCTGCCATTACCACATCCACTAGTGCTGCCATTACCACATCCACTAGTGCTGCCATTACCACATCCACTAGTGCTGCCATTACCACATCCACTAGTGCTGCCATTAACACATCCACTAGTGCTGCCATTACCACATCCATTAGTGCTGCCATTACCACATCCACTAGTGCTGCCATTACCACAGTCATTAGTGCTGCCATTACCACACCCACTAGTGCTGCCATTACCAATGTAGCTACATACAAATACCCCTTTTTAATATCAATTATTCCGCACATACGACTCTTTTGCAAGGAAGTAATCGGCAAGTCCAATAAGATCAGACTGACCACACCACAACCGAAACCAAATAGATGTAGAATGAAACCCTTTTCTTTACGAATAAATAGATGAGAGCATAAACTGTTGGTGTTTCATACCTTTCTGTACACTACCTGCACGCTACCTGCGCTTTGCCTGTGCGCTGCCTGCCCGCAGCTTGTACACTACCTGTACACTACGTGTATACTACCTGCACACTACCTGTATAGGTAATATACTATAGTATTTTGGTGGGAAGTAAGTTGACCACAACTTAATGAATGATTACCGATACAAAAAATGAAATACTCACTGTTGCTGTAGTACATCAAGGTAAAGTTTGGTGCAGCAGCTGACTGTAGGGTCAAGGTCAGCTGATCATTTGTTAGTTTGATTATTGCTAAGTTGGTGGATTGACTACCTTTCACACAATACATCTCATTGTTTATTTCCATAGCTTTAAAATCTGTACAAACGGCAAGTTTTATATCAGGTATGTAGACATAACTCCCACTAACAAACCCACTCAACGAGAGAGTACAACTTGTACTACTGTCTCTCTGTACATGATGGATAACTCCTGAACTGTTCACATCCACAGTTACTGTATCATCTACACACAGTACATGAGGTCTGATAGTCTGTGCAGAGGTGGACTGTACAGAGATAGTGATTGCTAGTAGAATGTAAGGAAACATCTGATGTCTATGGGTTGACATATTTTGTCTACAAAATATAACATTGCATGCATTAATTTAATTACAACACCAAACTTCCGATAGCGTGTTGGTTATAAGTAGTTGTGCTCTCTCTGTGAAGATTAAGCTTATTGAGCCAAGCATACAAACAATGTCACTCTCTGAGAGCCTCCTATGGTACATTTAACCTACCAAAGACATATATTGTCTGCAAACAAACATATAGTCTCCATTCGCAGTAATCTATCAGTTCAACAAATAATAACAGAAGATTTCTTATTATATTTGATACTTTTAAAAATGTGGCTAAATTTTATGAGTTTATGATTATCAACCAAGAAAACAGAAGGCAACTGCAGCATTGCAGCAAACTTGAATAATGCTGACCACAGATTTTTTGTGATGCACTCGGATGGAGGCCTGGTATCTTTATTGTAACGACATGTACGTTGGTTTTACATTTCGTAATCATGTAATTCATAAGCCATTAACACTAAAAGCGTAGATAAGACGACTCCAACTAATACACCAAGTACCTAGTATAACACACAAGCTTTTATTTAGGATTGGGAACAGGTTTTGTTTTGTTTTAAGTTTGTATAACTGTTAATGGGCGGTTGTTTCTGTATTAGTCAGCATAAGAAAGTTACATAATGGGAAATAACAAACAATCCATTGGTTGCTGCATTTATTTTCTGGTGCTCAGAATTCAACACCATCAGACAGAACACAGGCTATATAATAACCTTGTCAGTGGTCTCAGCAGTAGTACTGTATGGTACACACCTCCTACACAGTACAGGAATACACCATCACACACAATCGTGTACTTTAGCAATACCATAATAATCAATACAACTTCACAATGTTTAGGAATAATGCCATAGAACTGATGAGTTTGAGAAAAGGCAACAAGCTAATGGATTTGATGCCTTTCTAGATTAGAGCAGACGTTCCACTTTGCTGAGTTGTAAATGTGGCTCATGTAGTAAACCCCTCAGTTTGTTATTAGTAACTCTAATGTAAATAGACCCGCTGTGTGAGTCTCATAAAGTGTAGTACTAGTCAAACAATACCTAGTAAATAACTCTAGATACTCAGACACTAGTATGTAGGCATATAGTGATAGGATGTTCACTCACCAGATGTAAGGAGCACAACTCACAACATAGAATACAGCTCAATATAATCTATAGCAGACGTTGCTAATAACTATCACTAGTAGTGCGATGAGTAGCTGCTGTTGACTCACTCACTGCTGGGGTAATACTAGTACTGCTTTGACTGATAAGTATAATAGTTTGCTTTGTAAACTTTGTTATCACTATCAGCTGTATTTGCTTATAGAGGCTTATGCATTCACTCGAGTCATTAACAACAACTTCCTTGTCAACTGCTGAAAGAAACTTCCACAAAAACTGTTACATTGTTGTGCTAATGCTATTTGCACAAATGACTTTGGATAAACAACTTGAGCAAATTTATTTTGTGTCTCTCAGCTACTGCAGAAGTTTGAATCGCCAAAGCTTAATCCATGTCATGTTGTAGGTGTGGCGTTGGCTGGTAACACATTACTAGTCATGTAACGAACAAAGTGGAGACAAGTTTACATTAGAGACATCACTAGGGGTTTTAGGATGTACTAAAAAGTTACAAGAGGGTCTTTGACTGCCTAAAGCTACATGGCAGCTGCCATCTCTCTCAACGCAATCAACTGCTGACTTATCAGATTAGAAGCAAGTTTTGGTTCTTTGTGGGGAAAGCTATACAGTTTAGGAAATACGGGCTTGCATGACAAATGTAGTAGCTGATGCTGTTGTTTTCATCATAAGACTTCAGTGCTGACATTAGTGCTGTCAATGCTAGTGATTGGTTATGACTTCCTTATAGAGTTGATATTATTTTAAGACAAGGAACTACTTTATCTAAACATGACGCATAGCTTGAACTTCCTCTTTGTCCTCTCAGTACCACGCTCTGGATAATTGCGTCTCTTTTGCCAGATAAGTTCATGACGCATGATATCTATCGACACGGAGCATACACGATGTCTTGCAGTGGGATAATGCCCAATGAAATGAAGGTTTGCCAAAATAGTTGCACATTGCAAGTTGTAGTTAGTACTAGTAAAAGTAATAAACTGAGTACTTGATGGCTTACTGGGGTATTTATTGACTGATCACACTCTGGCAGACATATTGTCTATGAATGAATAAAAGCTCAAACGATGAATGGTCACTCACATATATTGATAACTCTCAACACTAAAGTCAACCAATAGAGCTATGCATAGATCTTTGGCTGGTAGAGCAGACTCAAGGCCAAAAACCAAAGGCGAAGTTTCAACTTTTGACTTTGGCAACCATCTTTCTTTTAATAAAAAATCTGATGCTTAAATGAATATTGATAATTTTTAAGGCTGTGTTATCATCCTGCATGAAACACCTACAAATCTACAGATTAGCTTTTGGCCAATCAAACAATCAACTGGTTCCTATTGTGGTGTTATACAGGTGTTATACATGTGTTATACAGGTGTTATACAGGTGTTATACAGGTGTTATACAGGTGTTATACAGGTGTTATACATGTGTTATACAGGTGTTATACAGGTGTTATACATGTGTTATACAGGTGTTATACAGGTGTTATACAGGTGTTATGCAGCTGTTATACATATGCTACACAGGTGTGATACACGAGTTATGCAGGTGTTATACATGTGTTATACAGGTGTTATGCAAGTGTTATGCAGGTTTTATAAGGGATAGAAGCAGTCCATCAGCCAAGTAGCTCTACTAGGTAATACATAAACTCAAACAAAAGAATGTAATTGGGCAAGTCACGCAAATCTTACAAGTAGATTGACAAATAATCATAAAGTAATTAAAATGCATTGAATTAAAAGTCTTTCTACATCGGTGCTTGTATGTGAAAATAGCATAGTTCTACTGTCAGCTCACAATCTCACTGCTGACCCGCTGACCTTTAATATCTGTCGTACAGAGCATTATCCACCATCTCAACATTTGATTGGTCCTCAGCAGGTTGGGCAGATCTCTGATTGGTAGAAGTAAACCCTTCATACAAGTAATTATCTTCCATCACAACCTCATCTGGTCTGGCAGGTAGTACAGGTGCTTCTTCATATATGGGTCCAGTAGGTGCAAGTAATAGCTGGTTGTTACTTGTAGGTCTGGGTGCCGTTTTACCTTGCACTTGAGCGTACACATCACTGTAATATATTGAGTAAAGTTGGTAGTAACAAGTATAGGTAGAGGTCAAATATGCGTCAGAGAGCAAAAATCACACTTTATTATAAGTATGAGAGAAAAGAGCGAACAACTCCTGCATAGAAATATTACCCCGGATTTCCATGCACAGAAAAATTTGTTATTTTGTTAGAGGTGGATGGAGGGTTATCCAAGGCAGCTGCTGTTGATGTTGTGGAGTAGTTGTTCATATCGTCCAACACAACCGTATTATATGCACCAGCTGATCGGTTGTCTACAATGGTTTCACAAGGTTTAACAGTAGCGCCATGACAACAATAGACACCATAAGAATTAGAACCAAGTAAATGGCCTTCGCACACCTAACTGTAGTATATCACCAGGTAGTGCTAACTGCATCATTAAAACCTGCACAGCAAGGTGGTCTGTGTGGAAATATAACTAGTTGGAGGGAGAATCACCAACTCCACACAGTGTTGACGGCAATCCCTTTCAATGGACGGTAATATCAAAACTTGGTATGCCACGGCTAAGCATGCATGTTTGTGCTAACACGTTATATACTATCTCACTATATATATTTACTAGTACTTACTCATTGAATCGGTGAGATCTCTTGTAGACTGAGAATCAGTCTTTCTGCAAACACAAATAGGTACAACGGTTGTGAAACTGTAAATTACACGTGCACGGTAAGTTATGGAGAGGGCTCTCTACAGGACTTTCATTCTTTTCTGTATTATGTATTACATCGCTACCCAAAAGAACACAACTTCTTCTTTGATAACCAATCTATTGAGTCGATGGTCTCCATCCCTAAGTCTTCCAATCAAATTGTTAAAAATATAATCCAACAATTTTAGAGCAGAAATTATTGTGAAACAATATTTTTTTTCAACAATTGAATGTTTATGAATATACAAAAGTTATAAGGGTCTTCAGCCTTACAATGATAAACGGTCATATTTCTAGTTTACGATCAAAGGCTATCGGTAGAGCAAACACATCATGAAGTTATAAAAATCAGTTTTAATAGGAATTGTTACTGTATCCAGTAGAAAGTGTTTAACCATCATTAGGAAATTAGGGACAAATTATTCAATTTACAATATATTGGAGATTTTGTAAAACAAACATGTTTAGTTCGTAAAACGCTTTGACCATGTACTTAGTTAAACTCCAAGAATGGTTGTATGTTCAAGGAAAGGTCAACAAAAATTTGTTGTAAAAATCAACCTTATTAAAAACAAAAAGCAAATGACAACATCATTATAAGTTTTCAGCAGCGCTCAAGTTTTATGGCCAATAAAATGCTAGTAGTTGCTGCTCAATCGTTTTATTAATCAATTTGTTTGTGTACACAGGACTCATTCCTTGGACCGAGAGACAACATTAGAGGGAAGGAAACTCTTGAGTAGAGAGTAGAGTCAATTTTAGCCAGGGCTGGCTCTCAATGTGGGCGCGGCTATTGTCGCAAAGGGGTTTGGGAGGTTGGGGGAAGGAGAGCCAGGGACAGAATGTTTTTGCGACAGAACATTCTGTAACAGAATGTTCTCAAGACTAATAGCCAGTCCGTTACAATCGTCCAGCCTGATGTACAGACGCCGAAGTGGATGGTCTATGCAACTTCACACATGTTATCACGGCTGATTGCCCGCCAGTGTTATTACAATTTCTTTTACAACTGGAAATGATGGAATGGACACCAATCTCAACTCTGAATGCTACAACTAAGATTTTACAGTAAGTAGTCAATGAAAAGCGGGAGATATTATTATATTAGTAATGTATGTATGTAATAAATAATAATAAATAAGGAATAATAATTTGATAATTATTATAATTAATTAATAATAATAATAAATTATTATTGTTGTTGTGATTATTATTATTTATTATTATTATTATTATTATTACTGTAATTATTATTATTGTTGCTCAAAAATTGTGACTTTTTATACTTCTGTCATCTATTTACTAGCAATGAATATGATGATTATTAATAAATAATAATAATATTGTTTTAATTAATGAATAAAACTATCATCAGAAAATCAGACGACATCAACAACAATTAATAAATTTTATTATTTAATAATTTATTGTCAATGTTTGTTGTTGATATTATTTGATAATTTTTTTGTCATATTATTATGCTACCACGTACTACTAATAATAATTTTTGTTATGACTATTAGGATTTTTTAGAATTGTAAATAATTATTGTGAAGGACAGGCGCCATCTGGTAACACTCTACTAACATTACTAGTTCTATGCATCA
The DNA here is from genome assembly GCA_945261195.1 of Cryptosula pallasiana. NCBI lineage: Eukaryota > Metazoa > Bryozoa > Gymnolaemata > Cheilostomatida > Cryptosulidae > Cryptosula > Cryptosula pallasiana. Next base: position 2,223,085 of record OX183137.1, read on the forward strand.
GATCGTTCTATGCGACACTCACTTACCGAGTCCAGTTCTATGTAAACACTTGCCTATCGTGACTATTGCCTACATGCTTATTTCTATTATGTACACTCTAGAGACAATTTATCTATGCACATTTATCCATCTTACCGTTTAACATGCAATCTTATATGTATGCCATGTGAGTGCAATCATGCAGCTACCTATGTACCGCCTATCCTGTTCTATTGGCACACACTAGCCAATGGCTTGTGCTAGGTGTGGCCACCTTTTGTTTACCACTTATCAGCTTAATCAGTTATGTAACCATGTACATAAATACGGATGTTTTGTATCAATAAATCAGAGTCAGCTTGCACACTCTCAGAAGTTTCTTTGTACATACAAATAACTTCACTGCGCACCATTACTCGAGTAGTAATACATAGGCAGATCAGTCTGAACCTCTGCTAGCCGAACTTAGCTTTGCCTACTTTCGCTTTCAATGTTCGACCTCTGCACAGCACTACAATAAGGCAGCCGAACCTCTGCTGGCCGAACTTAGCTTTGCCTACTTTCGCCTTCAATGTTCGACCTCTGCACAGCACTATAATAGGACAGCCGAACCTCTGCTGGCCGAACCTAGTTCAACTAGTTCGCCCTTCAAAGTTCGAACACATTACATACACAAACAACAGCTAACGCAACCGGCAGCTCACTAGTTACGGAGATGGTCAACCACTATTCTCCAGTATACTAAGTCGACCTGTGGAAGGGTTGTATCGCTAGCGCACTAGACACAGTTGCCATTACAGTTCGGGAGGTTGTGCAGGTAGGCCGAGCTACCACCTCACACCCCCACAGTGAAATCCTGCACATTGGTGGCAGCAGTGGGATTGACAGACACCCACAAGCAACACCTCCCAGAGGAAGAATGGCGACCAGGAGAAGAGCACTGAGTATTGACAGGGATCCTTCTAGCCTGCAGATGATGGGGACGCTCACCGATATTCTGGACCGCATGACAGTAGCCACAGCTAGAGACAAATTCAGAGTACCACAGTACGATGGTACAGGGGATGTGGACTACTTTCTGCAACGGTTTCAGGAGGTGACCAGAGCAAACCATTGGCCGGCAGAAGAAGCAGTGATCCACCTACGCCAAGCCTTGACAGGCAAGGCCGAGCAGTGCGGTCGAGGAGAGACCACTGAAGAAGTGGCACGGACGCTACGAGCGACCTTTGGCATGACTCGTTCGGAAGCCCAAGCAAAGTTGCTAAGCTACCGACGAAGCCCCAGAGAAAGCCTCAGGGACCATGCCCTCACGGTCGAGCACCTCGTCACGGCAGCCCACAGCACCCTGCCACGACAGAATAGGGACGAGCTGATAATGCAGACGTTCCATAGCACTCTGGGACACACGTACCTACAACGCCACTTGTTGGCGGTACGTCCTCAGAATCTGGAGGAGGCAATCCTGGCAGGAAATGAGTTCATGCAGGTGCCTCACCAACCGATAGGAGGACCTCACATTCGGACAGTGGAGGCCGACCTTCTGGAAGAAGAAAGAGAACCACAGAGGGAGATGGCTCGACACCAAGAGGTACAGGACCCCTTGGCACAACTGCTTAAGACCGTGGAAGGGCTGAGCAAAGAAATTGCTAGCCTAAAGACGGAAAAGAAGCCTGAGCCACCCAGGAGATGTTGGGGATGCCAACAAGTGGGCCATACCCGAAAGGCGTGCAAGACCGTCCCTTGGCCTAGCCGCCAGGGAAACGACTACCGCCCGCAGCAGTAGGGAGACCCGCTGGCTGCACACGGGCAACGACAACGCAGAAGGAAAGGGCACAGGCGCCCCCCAGTGGACCGGCAACGGTGCGTCGAGCAACTCCTCCCCTGGACCTCCTGACTAGTCCCCCTATCGCCCTACACAACCGTTTTGCCAGCCTGTCGACACTCGACAGCTTAGTGGCGGAAGAAACGGACGGCGACGGGACTCCAGAGCAGCAGGAACCAAGGCCCAGGAGGAAGGACAGGCAGACACAAACGCCCCCACTGGAGAAGGAAGAGTTCATTCCAAAGCCTGTGACACTCCAGAGCAACCAGATCGAGCGACCATATCGCTCGAGTTACTACCTACCTGGAAGGGTAGAAGGAGAAGCGGTAACGCACCTCATAGACACAGGCTGCAACACTAACCTGTTGTCCAAGCGGGTCTTTGATCGGTTACCGAACCACGTACAGCGCAAGCTGCAGCACTACGATTCCCATGGGATCATGGCCGACGGTACGAGACTTCCGTTCTACGGCTTGCTCTCACTGAAGGGAAGGATACGGCACGTCAAGTTCGAAGAGACCTTTGTGGTCAGTCAAGTCAACGAAGACGTTATCCTAGGGATGCCCTTCCTGACGAGCCAAGGATGCCAGATGGGGTTCGACCGTCCAGTGCTGGTGATACAGGGAAGGGAACTGGCCTGTACCGACCGCCACGGGAGAAATCTCGTGTCCAAGGTGCAAGTCCGACAGGACACCCAGCTTCCACCACAGACAGAAGTGACTATTCCATGTCACTTGAGCTCCAGGGATACGTTTCCCCAGGGAGTGATTGAGAGTATCCAGGGTGGGATACCCATCGCCACCAGCGTCAACAGGCCTGACGCTCAGGGACACGTGCTGGTCAGATGTCTAAACCCAACGCAGGACACCCTAAGACTACCCGCAGGAGAGGTGATTGGCACCTTTACGGGAGTGGAAGAGGGTGGCGTTCGGGAACTGACAAAACCAGACCGACAGCAGGAGAGCAAGACGGGAGGAAGGGAGTTACCCCCCCATCTACACGACCTCTTCCAGCAAGCGAAGAGAGGATGTCAGGACCAGTGGCAGGAGCAGCAAGTAAAGGAGCTGCTGATCAAATACCAGACGGTATTTAGTAGCCATAGCGGAGACCTGGGCCGGACAACACTGGCAGAGCATTCGATCCCCACAGTAGAAGGGGCTCGGCCCATCCGGTGCCCACCCCACCGCCTGGGACCAGAAAAGGAGGCAGAGGCAGAACGCCAGATCAAGGACCTGTTGGAAAAGGACCTCATCGAGCCGGCCGACGGAGCGTGGAGCTCCCCTGTGGTACTGGTAAGAAAAAAGGACGACACGTGGAGGTTCTGTGTGGATTACCGGAGGCTAAATGACATAACTAAGCAGGACGCCTACCCCATCCCCAGAATCGACGAGTCTCTGGACGCCTTGGCCGGTAGTAAATATTTTACTACACTGGACCTTACTAGCGGATACTGGCAGGTACCCCTAGACCCGGACGCCAGGGACAAGTCGGCCTTCACCACTAGAAGTGGCTTATGGAAGTGGAAAGTGTTACCCTTCGGGTTGACGTCAGCTCCTGCCACTTTCCAACGGCTCATGGAAAAAGTCCTCAAAGGTCTTCACTGGAAGACACTGCTCTTGTACCTGGATGATGTGATCATCATCGCACCCGACTTCCAGACGCACTTACAGAGGCTAGGAGAAGTGCTAGGACGACTCCACCAGGCAAACCTGAAGGTAAAACCCTCCAAATGCGAGCTGCTACAAGAAGAGGTCAAGTACCTCGGACATGTAGTAAGTGCAAAGGGAGTGGCCACCGACCCAGGGAAGGTGGAGGCCGTCAGGAGATGGGAAGCGCCAACGGACGTAAAGGGGCTGCAGGCGTTCCTAGGAACCGCCGGGTACTATCGTCAGTACCTCCCCGACTACGCCACGATTGCTAAACCACTCACCGTGATGACAGGCAAGGAGACACCCTGGAAGTGGGGACAAGTAGAGCAGACAGCCTTCGACCAGCTCAAAGCCAGGCTCATCCAAGCCCCAGTACTCGGATACCCCGACCCCAGTTTACCATACACACTGGACACCGACGCCAGTGCGGTAGGAGTCGGCGCGGTACTCTCCCAAGTACAGGAAGGCAAGGAACGCGTCATTGCATACTTCAGCAAGACGCTGGCACCAGCGGAGCGGAACTACTGCGTCACACGGAAGGAGCTGGTCGCTGTCGTCAAGGCAGTGAAACATTTCCGTCCCTACCTTTATGGGCGGGAATTCAAGCTCCGGACGGACCACGCCTCCCTCCGCTGGCTGTGCAGACGGAAGGAACCATCGAACCAGATAGCTCGATGGCTGGAGATCTTGGCTGAGTTCCGATATAAGCTCGAGCACAGAGCTGGAACTCACCATGGTAATGCCGATGGACTCAGCCGTCAGGGGCCCTGCACGGACTGTAGGCAGTGCGGCTCCATCGAGCAACGAGATGGGGGACCTTCCCACGTAGAGCTGCAGCAAGAGGCTGGACAGAGACCTCAGAGAGAGGCCAGGGACAACCCCGACACATCGAACCCGGTACATCCCCCCCAGGATTCGGCCCAGCCGAAGGGACGGGATGCGGTAGGCCGGACTTACGCCGAGCCGAGACGGCCGGGAGAGATGATGAAGAGGGAGTCTACAGAGAGAGGAGAGAAGGAGGAGCGGGTCAACCTCACTGTGACAAACCCGGTACATTCCGCCCAAACCTTAGCTCAAGAGCAAAGGGACGGGCAGGATGCGGTAGGCCGGATTTATGCCGAGCTGAGACGACCGGGAAGCGTCACAGAGAGAGAATTGGCCGAAGGGAGTGTCGAGTTAAAGACACTGTATAATCGGAAGGAGGCGATGGAGATCCGCCCTGACGGGGTGCTCGTAATCACGCTGCACCACCCTTCCAGAGCCAAGCAATGTGTGGTCTGCCCGCCAAGTAGGAGGACACAGGTCGTCTGGGAGACACACAGGATGATCCATGCAGGGATTCATCGGACAAGACAGCGCATCCTGATGGATTGGTACTGGCCAGGCATATCCCCCCTGGTCAGGAGGCTAATCAAGGATTGTGAGGTATGCCAAGTCGCCAAGAATGGAAAGAAGGCAGAGAACCCTCACCGACAGAGGATGTATGCAGGACGACCTTTTCAGAAGCTGGCGGTCGATCTAGTCGGCCCTTTGCCTTTAACGAAAAGGAAGAACCGTTGGGCGTTGGTCCTCACCGACCACTTCACCCGTTGGCAGGATGCTATAGCCCTGCCTGATGCCACAGCACCTACGGTCGCCGTCGCGCTGGACGAACGAGTGTTCGCTTACTGGGGCCTGCCCGAACAGCTACACTCCGACCAAGGGGCTCAGTTTGAGTCCGTGCTGTTAGAAGAGCTATGTAGCCTGTGGGGCATAAAAAAGACAAGGACCACCCCCTATCACCCGCAAGGGAACGGAATGGTGGAGCGTCAAAACCGGACGCTGGGAGATGCACTGCGGACGTTAATATTGACAAAAGGCCAGGACGAGTGGGACAGTCTGCTGCCGCAAATTATGCGGGCCTGTCGCAGCACCCCCCACTCAGCAACCGGGGAAACGCCTAACATGTTAGTAATGGGACGGGAGGTACGCCTCCCTGACCAGCTAACAGGCACGCCCCCTTCCTTGGACCCTCGCAACATCTCGGAGCACACAGCAGAAGTGCAGGAAAATCTCCAGCAGGCGCATAACTATTTGAGACAGCAACAACAAGACATTAGAAGTCAAGACGACGAGGAGCCCGCCGTGTTCCAGAAGGGGGAACTCGTCGTACTGGAAAACAAACGGAGAGTGAAGGGGAGCAATCCGAAGCTGCAGCCACGCTTCGTCGGACCCTACCAGGTACTGGAGGCCTTTCCAAATCATACATACAAAGTGGAAAGAAACGGGCAGTGGTCCATCCAGAATGGGATGCGGCTGCGTCACTACCGGACATGCCAGGAACCAGTCGGCCGAGCACCCCCATGCCGGGAGCCCGCCCTCCAACCAAATATGAAAGGGGCCAGGAGAGGACGACCCCCCAAGGCACGTCCAGCCCCCGCTGAGAACCTAGAGTTACTACCCCTACCACTGCATGAACCAGAAACATTACCATTGCCATTGCCGTCACCCCCACCAGAAAGGCCATCGCCGGTCAGGGAACCCCCTGGCCCGCTGCCTCTCCAGGAGCCTGGAAACCTTCCTCTTCCACAGGGGACACACCACACTCCAGAGTGGCCACCCCCGCCCTCACCTGCGGCGCACCACAGTCCAACCGGGAGACCTGAAACGCTAGGACACAGCAAGGTCAAAGTGGAAGAAAGAAATATAGAGGAAGAAAATGCACCCCCACCAGAGGTCATCCCAAGGGCACCCAGCCCACCAAGGCCCCCAGTCCTCAGTGACGAGGACTGGCCGCCTCTACAACCCAGCCGGCTGCCCACCTCACCCTTGAGTCGACCGCAAAGAGAGAGACAGAGGCCAACAAAGTTAAATGACTACCACTGTTATGTGGCCAGAAGAGAGCCCCATATACCTGACACCCCGCCTACCAGGACAGAAAGCAGAGGAGTTACTTCACAACCAGTGTCAAGTACCAACCTGCAGGAAGAAGTAGCAGAAAACCCGGTCGAAATCGGGTGGATAGAAGTAAAACGAAGAAAGAATAAAAGAAAAGTAGAAGAAAGAGAGACGAGTTGCCACAAAAGGGGACGAGTAAGAAATAAGGAACAAGAGGAAACAACTCCCCAACAATGTGAACTCGCCACCGAAAAAAATAGACTACAAGAGAGCGCAACTCCGAGCTACTTGGAACCAACGCCCAGTAATAAAACCGCCATCCCACGTCATCCTACCGGAACCACGTGGGAAGTGACGTCAGAGGGGCACGTGATAACAACTACCAATCAGAATATAGAGAGAGGCAGGAGCCGCCAACGTTCAGTTTGCCATCAACTACGAAAGAGTTCACTACCCAGCAGAAGCGTAGATCAACTGGACTATCCACTACAACAGCAACTAGAAGAGATGGCACGAGTAGTACAGCATTTGGCAGAGAAAATTGACATAACGTCGACTACAGGTGAGAGTCTACCAAATGTAACAATGGAATCACTGACTGCGGCACTAGATCGACAGCAACGACTGGCAGTAACTGTGCCTCGCAAAGAGGACATGATAGCAAAGCAACCACTTGTCAACATCAGGCGTGTTACTGTTGCAGAAAGCGAGCTGCCGACACCCAAGCCTCCTACCCATGTGATGAGAGAAATATGGCTCTGCGGGGAGACCATGAGAGATATCAAGGAAATGTCGGTGCAAGTTGGAGATGGTGACAAATGGAGATGTCGGAGGTGTGACTACCAGCAAGTAAAGAAGAGGGTGGCATACCATGTACGCCAACATCTCACCTTCTTTTTCTGTAAATGTGGGAAGAAGAGTCCTTCCAGAGATGTTATCCTCAAACATATTCGCGTACAGGGAGGTACGCCAGAACACGGTGGAAAACACAAACCACTGTACGAAGTCGATGCCGCCAGGTATGATGCTTTCTGTGAGGCCATGGAGTGGACACAACCCCCACCATTCGGTATACCGACCCCCTGCCTCGACAATATAGAGAAGATACCACTGAAGAAGCGATTGGGACAGAAGCCAGAGTTATCACCCCCACGCAAGAGAAGGAGGACAACTCCCTCCAGGAGATCGGTGACCCCCAGACGAGAGGAACCCCAGCAGCCATACAGTTGGCGGGCAGAGAGAGAACGGTCGGCGGAAGCCGAAAGACAGAGACGGCGACGTGAGCATCGCCACAAGATGGAGACCCTCGATCGGGAACTACATACAGTGACTACGGATGCATTTAAGCTGTTGGAAAGGGCCCAGGAAATTAAAAGACAGATGAGCCAGCCCTACAGAGAATAGAGACCGCACCGTACCGATGCCGCCGCCATCGTTTAATTGGCCACAGTCGCCAATGGGGCGGAGTGTGTGAAGGACAGGCGCCATCTGGTAACACTCTACTAACATTACTAGTTCTATGCATCAGATCGTTCTATGCGACACTCACTTACCGAGTCCAGTTCTATGTAAACACTTGCCTATCGTGACTATTGCCTACATGCTTATTTCTATTATGTACACTCTAGAGACAATTTATCTATGCACATTTATCCATCTTACCGTTTAACATGCAATCTTATATGTATGCCATGTGAGTGCAATCATGCAGCTACCTATGTACCGCCTATCCTGTTCTATTGGCACACACTAGCCAATGGCTTGTGCTAGGTGTGGCCACCTTTTGTTTACCACTTATCAGCTTAATCAGTTATGTAACCATGTACATAAATACGGATGTTTTGTATCAATAAATCAGAGTCAGCTTGCACACTCTCAGAAGTTTCTTTGTACATACAAATAACTTCACTGCGCACCATTACTCGAGTAGTAATACATAGGCAGATCAGTCTGAACCTCTGCTAGCCGAACTTAGCTTTGCCTACTTTCGCTTTCAATGTTCGACCTCTGCACAGCACTACAATAAGGCAGCCGAACCTCTGCTGGCCGAACTTAGCTTTGCCTACTTTCGCCTTCAATGTTCGACCTCTGCACAGCACTATAATAGGACAGCCGAACCTCTGCTGGCCGAACCTAGTTCAACTAGTTCGCCCTTCAAAGTTCGAACACATTACATACACAAACAACAGCTAACGCAACCGGCAGCTCACTAGTTACGGAGATGGTCAACCACTATTCTCCAGTATACTAAGTCGACCTGTGGAAGGGTTGTATCGCTAGCGCACTAGACACAGTTGCCATTACAGTTCGGGAGGTTGTGCAGGTAGGCCGAGCTACCACCTCACACCCCCACAGTGAAATCCTGCACATTATTATAATAATAATAATAATTATTTTTTATAGTTTTACAATTAAAATGATGGATATTATTATATATAATAATAATAACAGAGCTGTGACAAATCACGATTTTCATGACTCAAATCAAATCATTTGAATTTTCCTTCAAGTCAAATTTTTACAAGTGAGTAAAAATGTCAAATCATGCGTTTTCCCAAATAAAATCAAATATTTGGAGCGTGATTTGCAGCAAATTTTTCAAATCATCACTGAAACTATTGGAAATGTAATAAAAAAAAACCTTCAGCTTTTAATAGGCTGCCTAAACAAATTGACCCAAATTTAGATTACAGTAACAATGTGTGGTTAGCTGGCCTCTAGAAAACAATATTCCAACTTGATTACTTTCACAAACTTGCATTTTCCTTTGTACACTTTCGAGTGGAACTTATTTATTGGTATGCCGACCGATATATATTATCGTTTAAATCCCAAAATAATGCTTAGACTAGCCAAATTAACCAGCCAGTTCCATGCAATAGATAATGCACACCCAGTAAACAAAACAATCAACCACTATAGTTTATATCTTTCTGAAGTTCTTTCTTTGTCAAAGACTGTCGTTGTGGTAGCCTATATTGCTAGTAGTACCAGCGATACTAGATAATTGATAAATAATAGCAAACACTGAGCATTAGTTTGCATATGTATCAAAACAGTTATCATTATAGTACATCATCAACTAATGCAATACTCACTACAGATAAGTAAATAACCTGGTCGCCATTCATAAACACTTTCAGCTCACCACTTTCAAGTCAGAAAAGAAAGTAGTCAACTAATAATTCAACTTTTGCTGATGAAAACTAATACATAAAAGAAAAGGCAGCATAGTTTTCCATGATCCTTGTGTGGTGGATTTCACTGACTACCTACTGTGACCACTACTGCATAGAGGTCCCCCTGTTGGTGGTTACCACAGGCATGCCTCCCCTGATTATGACAGACGAAGGCCAGCATCTGTTATGGCAATTATATTGCTCTCATAAGTATTTATTATTACTTCGGCACTCAGTATTGACTATACCGACCCTGGGTAGCTACCCCGGGTCGGCAACAAGATGGCCGCCATGGCCAGGATGACGTAACCTAGCCTAAGAGCCTTCAGATGCCACCTCCCAAAGATAACTACCCTTAGATAAAAGATACAGTGGACCCAAGGCTGTGTAACGCCCAGGAACAATATTAACCAATCACTGACCAAGTTGCTTGTGAACTCCGCCTCTTACTTATGGGCACCAGTGATGTTTTACTTACCTAGCTATCTTATTGGACAATGTCATTGTTATATATATTATATTGTGCCTTTGTATCATATAACTTCCTGCCATGCTTCCTGTGCATGGCAGTTATTTTCCACAACTCTGCCTATAAAAGGGAGAAGTTTTCTCATAATCATTGCACTTACTGATATGGCAAGAGTGTGTTCTCTTGCTTTGTATTGCCAGTCTTACCTGTTATTCTGTAGTGAATAAATGGTCTATACACACAAAACTATGCTGTGTATGTCTGAGCCGAGGGCTCCTTGCTACCGTTGTTAAAGTTAGCCACTCGCTTTGCAACACTGCGTTGTACCGATTCGGTACAGGGTCACCTCTGGGTTGAGGTCGACCACCACTTGTCAGGCCTGAAGAGGCTGACTGCCTTGTTGTGGCTGCACAGACGGCGCGTCTGCCAGCGCAACCCCCTAGCGGAAGGTAGTGGACATAAAAATCCGCTACATTGGTGGCAGCGGTGGGATTCAACTCTCACGCTGTGAAAACTTGCTACCTTGGAGTCTGCTTCAAGCAGATCCAGCTACCACGGGCTTTGTACTGGGTTGTACAAGCCAGAGAAACAAGACACTCCTGTACTGTCGTCGAGTTCACTCCGACAGCAGCAGTGGTCTTTGTGAAAACGCTCCTACAAATAACGTCGAGTTCACTCCGTTGTAGAGACGCTAAAGCCCTGTAACAACTTTACAGGCACTGCCAAATTGATACCGAATCTGTCATTTTCTAATACCGAATCTGTCATTTTCCCATACCGAGTCTGTCATTTCCTGATACCGGATCTGTCATTCCGTGACCGACTCTGCTACCTAGTGATACCGACTCCGCGTCTAGAACGCCAGTCCTGTATACACTATTGTTGGTGCTGTACTTGTTAGTACAGGCCACTTGCCACCCCTCAGTACCCTTGTGTGCTGACCTAGATATTGCGCAGACACAACTGGACACTGCAGCCCCAGAGTTGGCTAACCATTATAGATTATCGAGTTGACTTTATCCTCTAATCGTAATAATGGCAAACCAACGTGCTCGCAGTGCAGGCAGAATACCTGTCGTAAACCCAGAGCTGACAGCAATGGACCGTCTCACCGAGGCACTACAGGCTGCTATGCGGCCCCCTGCCAATACTCACACGCCATTCAAGCCACCACGGTTTGAAGGGACTGGCGATGTGGAGTACTTTATAGCTCGTTTTGTAGAGGTCGCTGAAGCCAATGACTGGCCAGAACAAACAGCTATGCTACACATGAGAGAGTCGTTACGGGGTAACGCACTCGACTGTGGGAAGCCCCCACACCTTCAAGGCATATTTGCTGCCCTAAGAGCGAGGTTTGGTTTAACCTCCAGAGAGGCCATGTCTAGACTGGCCAGTCTCCGCAGGTTGTACAAGACAACCCTGCAGGAACATGCAAATGAGGTAGAGAGGTTGGTACGCATCGCTTATGGCGACCTACCAGCCCGACCCATGCAACGCATGACGCTGGATGTTTTCAGCACCACCATTGGAAATGCGTATCTGCAGCGACACCTCCTGGCCATGCAGCCAGCAGACCTAGCTGACGCAGTACGCGCAGGAAACGAGTACCTGCAAGTGAAGACACCCCATGATGAGCGACCTGGTCATGTACGGATGGTGGAAGAAGCAGAGGACGAGCAAGACCCAGCCACTCATCAGTCACCACCTCCAGCACCCCCTAACTCCCCAGCACAGAAGGTACAACAAGTCCCAGGAGCGGCTACGACGGAACCCTTGCTAAGGATGGCAGAGTCACTACAAGCACTAACCATAGAAGTCCGATCACTAAAGGAAACGCCTCGCACCACGGCAACTAGAACCCACAAAACTCCACAGAAGTGTGCCAAGCCACGCCAGAAAGTACCACAGTCCCGCCCGGCTAGAATCCAGCCAAGCCAGACCAATACTCCCCAAAACCAACCTCCAAGGAGAACCACTACCAACGACACCAACAGCAAACCCCCCTCAACAGCCGATTATTTCTTGCCAGGAAAGCTAGAAGGCAAATCTCTGTCAATACTGATTGACCACAATTGCACATATAATCTGCTGTCACACCACACTTACCAGCGCCTCTCACCTGCCCTTCGGAATACCCTGAGGACGAGCCCTCCTCACTGCATCATGACCGACGGATCAGGAGTGCCTCTGTATGGAACCATCACCGTTCCCCTCCGCCTCAGGAACTTCAAATCTGAAGTCACTTTCATAGTGGGACGAATCCGCGAAGATGCTGTTATTGGACAACCTTTTCTCTCCAAACATCGATGTCGGTTCGAATGGAATGAGGCCGCCCTAATTGTAGAAGACCAACAGCTCCAATGCACTGATCGTAAGGGAAGATTACATGTAAGTCGAGTACAGGTGTTAAGAACCATCACCTTACCTCCATGCTCAGAGGGAGCGTTAACATGCAGACTTAACGCCAAAAACCACTGTCCCCTTGGTATTGTGGAAGGTCAACCCGACGCACCCCCGTTGGCGACCAGCGTCAGTAAGCCCGACGGACAAGGGCGTCTACTAGTAAGGTGCCTAAACCCCACCAGCAACCCACTAGAGTTGAAAGCCGGCCAAACTATAGGCCGTTACACTGCTGTGCAGTCAGAACAGTGCTCTCCTACCGACGCCCACTCAGCCGCCCCTCCAGTACACCACTTTGAAGGAGATCCAGCGACATCAGTATCCCCTCACCTCCAAGAACTCTACCAAAAGGCCCTAAAGAATTGTCGTAACCTCCAGGAAGCCCGCCAGCTAGCCCAACTACTAACTCAGTATGGATCCACCTTCAGTTCAGGAGACCATGACATAGGACGCACCGCATTGGCAGAACACAGCATTCCCCTGTTGGCAGGTACCACACCGATACGCCAACCTCCCCACCGACTCGGACCTCAGAAGGAGGCAGAGGCCGAAAAACAGATAGCCCACCTACTAGACCAGGGTCTGATAGAACCCGCCTCCGGAGCATGGAGCTCTCCAGTAGTCCTTGTAAAGAAAAAGGATGGCACCTGGAGATTCTGTATAGATTACAGACGGCTTAATGCCGTGACCCAGTTGGACGCTCACCCCCTGCCTCGCATAGATGAGAGTCTGGATGCCCTCGCAGGAAGCCGGTATTTTAGCACCTTGGATCTTGTCAGTGGGTACTGGCAAGTACCTCTGGATGCGGATGCCAGCGAAAAATCGGCCTTTGCCACTCGAGCAGGCTTATTCAAATGGAAGGTCCTACCATTTGGGTTGACGTCTGCCCCAGCCACCTTCCAACGACTCATGGAAAGGGTACTCCATGGGTTACACTGGAAGACGCTACTCTTATATTTGGACGACATCATTGTGGTCTCCCCAGATTTCTCCACCCATCTCGAAAGACTGGCCGAAGTGTTCAACCGGCTCGAGAAGGCTGGGCTGAAGCTGAAACCAAACAAGTGCTCCCTACTACAAGAACAAGTACGGTATCTGGGACACGTCGTCAGTAAGGACGGAGTAGCCACAGACCCCGAAAAAGTAGCCGCGGTAGAAAAATGGACCCCTCCTACTGGATTAAAAGAGCTCCAGGCGTTCCTTGGGACCGTGGGTTACTACCGGCAATACCTACCAAACTTCTCCTCCATAGCTAAACCCCTCACTAAGTTAACGGGCAAGAACGCCCCATGGGAATGGGGCCCTACACAAGCACAAGCTTTCACCAGTCTGAAAAACAGTTTGGTCACTGCCCCTGTACTCGGCTACCCCGAATCTCAGGGCACCTACCTGCTGGATACTGATGCCAGCAACGATGGACTGGGCGCTGTCTTGTCCCAAATCCAGAATGGCCAAGAGAGGGTCATATCTTACTACAGTAAAACCCTAAACCCGGCTGAGCGCAACTACTGCGTGACCAGGAAGGAACTCCTGGCAGTCGTAAAGGCGGTACGCCACTTCCGGCCGTACCTATATGGACAACAGTTCAAGCTAAGAACTGACCATGCCTCCCTGTTGTGGCTTTGTCGCCGAAAGGAGCCCACAAGCCAAGTAGCCAGGTGGCTGGAGATTCTGTCCGAATTCCAGTATACCATAGAACACAGAAAAGGCACCCACCATGGCAACGCCGATGGATTGAGCCGACAATGCTCCAACAACTGCCGTCAGTGTCAACGTATTCAGAAGAGGGATGGTGGACCCACAAAGTCCGAAGTAACCGAGGCATTGGCCCCACTCGAGCCAACAGCCCAATCTCACTCCCCTACGTTCTCCACCCAAAACGCTATTCTGGCTGTCAACCGAAGGACGCCTGCCCCCCCTGACACGGACCTGTGCCAACTCCAACAAGTAGGACAACACCCCGTAGCAATAATCTATGCAGCTGTTCGCGATAATCATACACTAACCCAGGAACAACTAGATCTGGGAAGCCGAGAGCTGCGTATGCTAGCTCGTCGCCAACCTTCAATGAGGATTCGGCCCGACGGTGTCCTAGAACTCAAGATGGCTGTGAATAGGCGATCCAGGTGGTGCGCTCTCTGCCCCCCCGGACTAAGGGGAACTGTCATGTGGAAAACACACGCGCTAGCACACCAAGGAATCAAACGTACTCAACAGAGACTGCTGTTGACATGGTATTGGCCAGGAATATATGCCGATACTCGCAGGCTCGTGAGGAGCTGCGAAGTGTGTCAGCGAGCTAAGCACGGAGGCACCCAGCCAAACCCAGTTAGACAGAGAATGTACGCTGGACGGCCATGGCAGAAATTGGCCGTCGACTTGGTTGGCCCACTGCCTGAAACTGAAAGGGGGAACCACTGGATCCTAGTGCTAACGGATCATTTTACTCGATGGCAGGACGCTCTGGCACTCCCAGATGCTACTGCAGCAGTAGTGGCTACCGCCCTTGACGAACGAGTTTTTGCCTATTTCGGGATTCCCGAACAAGTTCATACGGACCAAGGGGCCCAATTTGAGAGTAGCTTGATGCAAGAACTGTGCTCTCTGTGGAATATTGAAAAAACCCGGACAACTCCTTATCACCCCCAAGCTAATGGCGTGGTAGAAAGAAACAACCGGATCTTAGGGGACTCCCTGCGGTCCCTGTTGTTGAAGCGACAACCAAATGAATGGGACTTACTCTTGCCGCAATTAATGCGAGCATTCCGAGCCACACCCCATGCCGTGACAGGAGAGACCGCCAATTTCCTGATGTTAGGAAGAGAGCTGCGCCTACCTGACCAGATCTCATACCACCCTCCTCTCTCGGACAATCTTCCTGTACATGCCTATGCACAGGCCCTCAAGGAACGACTTGAGGAAGTACATCAGACTCTACGAGACGAACAGACCCAGGTCCGAGCCGAGGAAGGCGAAGAACCAACCTTGTTTGCCCCAGGCGATTTGGTATGGCTGCGGAACACAAGGAGACGAAAGGGAGAGAGCAACAAACTCCAAGCTAAGTTCGTAGGACCCTACGAAATTGAGGAGGCCTACGACAACCATACGTATCTGATCGCAAGGCACGGACAACGATCAGTACAAAATGGTTCACGCCTCAAGCCATACCACCCTTGTACAGACCCCCGGGGACAAGCCCCCGCGGCCCTGGAGCCCACCCGTCGACCCAACATGAGAGGCGCAACAAAGAAAAGGCGACCCCAACCAGCGGCAGTAGAACGGGAGTTCTTTCCACCGCCTAACCCCGCCAATAGACCTCCAACTACCCAGCCTCCAGAGATTCCACCCCCGATGGACACTCCTGAAGCAGTACCATTGCCGATCCGTGAACACTCTCCTCGAGCGGCAGGGACAACGAGAGTACCCCGTACCAGTGGCCCTCCTCTAGCCCCGGAGCGAACCGAAAGGAGATCCCAACGCAACGCGGGACCCCCCACTCGTTATGGAGAAGTATACTGTCACCGGGTAGCCAAGACAAACCCTACCTATGAACAAGTATTCCCCGCTCTTCCTCCACCTAATGAGGTACAGCGTCTATTATTCAACACTCCAACGTGTCTTCTCCGAAAGAGTAACAGAGCGCTCCTAGGGTTCAACCATTAGGACGCCACTACTGAACCAGCCATGTAAATCCATATATATCCAAATATATACTCATGAGTGCGGAGACACTCCCCCCTAGATTGCTCTTGATATCTTTATTATTAAAGACTGAATGTCTTTAATGGTGAGAGGTATGTGGTGGATTTCACTGACTACCTACTGTGACCACTACTGCATAGAGGTCCCCCTGTTGGTGGTTACCACAGGCATGCCTCCCCTGATTATGACAGACGAAGGCCAGCATCTGTTATGGCAATTATATTGCTCTCATAAGTATTTATTATTACTTCGGCACTCAGTATTGACTATACCGACCCTGGGTAGCTACCCCGGGTCGGCAACAAGATGGCCGCCATGGCCAGGATGACGTAACCTAGCCTAAGAGCCTTCAGATGCCACCTCCCAAAGATAACTACCCTTAGATAAAAGATACAGTGGACCCAAGGCTGTGTAACGCCCAGGAACAATATTAACCAATCACTGACCAAGTTGCTTGTGAACTCCGCCTCTTACTTATGGGCACCAGTGATGTTTTACTTACCTAGCTATCTTATTGGACAATGTCATTGTTATATATATTATATTGTGCCTTTGTATCATATAACTTCCTGCCATGCTTCCTGTGCATGGCAGTTATTTTCCACAACTCTGCCTATAAAAGGGAGAAGTTTTCTCATAATCATTGCACTTACTGATATGGCAAGAGTGTGTTCTCTTGCTTTGTATTGCCAGTCTTACCTGTTATTCTGTAGTGAATAAATGGTCTATACACACAAAACTATGCTGTGTATGTCTGAGCCGAGGGCTCCTTGCTACCGTTGTTAAAGTTAGCCACTCGCTTTGCAACACTGCGTTGTACCGATTCGGTACAGGGTCACCTCTGGGTTGAGGTCGACCACCACTTGTCAGGCCTGAAGAGGCTGACTGCCTTGTTGTGGCTGCACAGACGGCGCGTCTGCCAGCGCAACCCCCTAGCGGAAGGTAGTGGACATAAAAATCCGCTACACTTGATTACTATGTGCTAACAATTAGGTAGTTTCTTTTCACTGCTTTTACTTATTTGCTACCATTGAATACTACAATCTCAGGTCAATTACAAGCATTAAGAAAAGCTGCAAACATCATCACTGGTTTTTTTGATGATTTGCTGTATTTTTGCAAATATTTGGTCAAATCGTGTGAAAAGAGGCAAATCAAATCACCAGTTGTATCAAATATTTGAAACAAATCATTTTTCAAATATTTGAATCTCGGTGATTTGGTCGTAGCTCTGAATAATAATAATAAATAATTGTATATACTACTACTTTCACAAATAATAATTAATGCTGTAGAAGAATATGTGATAATGGTAATGCTTTATTGTTGTGGACGAGTAGTATAAGCAACAAAGCAACATCATCTTGCCAAACAAGAAAGCACACGTTTTTATTATTATTATTATTATTATTTATGCATTTAATTACAGTTATGCAATAATCCGTATGCTTGCTGTTTGATTGGCAAGAAATGCTACTCAGACCACTTGTTATTTGTTGTTACATTTTTATTCTGTCACTATAACTAAAATTTCCAGTTTTGGCTTAGCATTGTGTAACTTCATTATTATGTTTACAACTGTCAGCTGTTATTGTTGTTTCAGGAGAATGCAACAATAAACTCTCCGGTGAAGTAGTTCCAGAACATATTTGGATCGTAACAGACCATATTATGTGGTGCTTTACTCAGAAGTACTGGCAATGCAAAGTACCTATAGATGCGACTTCCTTGCTACAAGACAACAATTACAGTCGTTAGTCATTCAGGAAATGAGCCTGGTGATTCATTCGTAACTGATAACTGAGTTGGAGAGATGAGAAATATTACTTCCTCCATACTGGTGGCTGTGTTAATGTTTGTATTTCTGGTTAGCTACTTGCTCAGTTCAGTGGTTTCCCCTGTTACTTCTTTCACTTATAGTTATTTATATTTCCTGCATTACAAATATATGTATGTACATTTTTTTTTATATTTGTTTCGGTGCGCATATATATATTTCTATTTTTCAATTGCACTCGTTATATGGTTCGTGTGATAACTTGTTGTGTACAACATTCCTGTTTAATTTTTATTCACCGCAAAATTCTGGTTTACAATATGTTATTTCACACATTTTGCTAATCTATTGTTGCATCTTTTTCTTTGATTTTGTATGCATAAATCCATACATGTGCATGTTCTATAAGTTCCGTAAAATTATAATTGAAGTTGCACGAAAGAATGCTATAAAGCCATTATCATCAGTGGGAGTGAACCCTCATTGAACAGTGGAGTTTTAGCTTTATCTTGATAAGTTTTTGGGTAAGAATAAACAATGCTCAAATCACTCATAAGCTTTGCGAAAAAGTTGTCTAGTTTACTTGTGGCCAAGGTAGGTGCCACCATCCAACAGCTCTCAATTCAACACAAAGGAATGAATGACATCAGCTATATGAAGCTAATAATAAATACAACCACAGTAGTTATGCTTCCTTAGTGATATAGACTGTACTATTCGTTTCCTGTTAGTAATACGATGAAGTTCTAATAGGATTAATGCTCAACTACGATGTAAGCTCCGCCCAACGCGTGTCAATCTGTCCCTGGCTCTCATCCCTTCCCCCCTCATAGAGAGCCACCCTGGCTAGAGTCAATTTCTGTACAAAAATATTTTTTCCCGTTCTGCTTTCTTTGTAACTCTCCTAGTCATTGACAAGGAGTGGATACAGGGTGTGTGGTGGAAGGAGTGTAGCACAGAGTGGAAGGAAAAGGGTGTATTATGTAACAAAATGAGGATAACTGAAATCAGTCACAGAGGATAACAGATAACAATGATAAGCCTAGTAGTCAAGTAGTAATAACTCACTCAGTCTTAGTCTTACGTGTCAGCCAGTACACAGTTAGACCCACTGCACCAGCAAGTAGCACCAGACCTGCTACACCACCTATGATGGCTTTTGTAGTGTCTGAGAGACCTACAACACAAAACAGTTCAGGTCTCAGTAGATCAACCTTTTAAATGCTGCTTTGGAAATACTTGGTGTCATTTCCAGCAAGAATATCCAACAGCGCTGCCTAAAGACTAAAGTTGTAATTCGTGTCCTGAGTGGCAGCTCAGCAACGACAAGTTCTGCTGTTGTTTGACTCACCAACATCACTGTTTGTGTTTTTGCCTGCATCAGCTGATTGAGTGGACTCACTTGTAGATGTAGTAGGAGTTGGTACACAGAGAGGGAGAGAAGACCAGGTGCCATTACTAGTGCATTCTACTACTACATCTCTCACATATCCAACATCACATATATACTGTAGTAGTTGTGTATAGTAGTATCTACTGTATATAACTCTACCATTTGTTATGTTCTGATACTCGTCCGTCAGTTTGCACTCCACTACAATTATATATTTACATACAAACATTACACAACGCTCTTGTAAGCTTCTATGTTGTTTTTTGATAGTGAATTACAAACAAATGAGATAAAATTTTAATTCCCAGTCCAATGCTAGACACATTTGCACAATGAATGCCTGAGGAGGGTAACTAACTCTAGATTGCCATTTATTAGCATTCAATAAAACTAGTGATCAAGCTTGGATGTCCTTACAATAAAATAGTTCAAGCAGATCTCTTACATGGAAAGTAACATAACATTAGCTGCCAGTGTATATCTTGTACACCAGAACAAGGGGAGATAAATCAACCTGCAACTTGAGCAATATTAATGAGGTTGACCGACTCACTCTATAGATTGTTAGTGGTACTCAAGTGTATGCTAAAAGCACGGCAATTTTCATGACTGAACTTCTATTGTATTTAACTATCGATACAAAATAATTAGGATTTTTTGGAAACAAACGCATACGCATTGCTTACTTAGGTTAAGGTTAATACCTGCAGAGCACTGGAAGTTGGCAGAGCTCCAATTCCAAGGAATTGTCTCTCTATCAGGTGTTGTACAGTTTATAGTTCTCTCTGATTTAGAGCTGTTTGTTGTGTGACCTTCTTTACATTCATATGTAGCTGTTAGATTGTCTCCACCTAGTTTGAGAGTAGAGTTTTCTACAACAGGGGCTGGTGAGTGACACCATGGCTCTGTAAATATACAATCACTGGAAGGTAAAGGCACTAATCTAAACCAACACTTCACATGCAAATCAAAGATTGCATCAAGTAAATAAGAACTGTTTGTGATGGCCGTAAAACTTTTGATGAGATTAGTCAATGAGTGAGCTGTATCTCTACACAACTGTGTTTGTTGGTGTTTACCAGAGAAGACTGAAACTGTGAATCTTTAGAACTGATAATTAATGATAATCTACCTTTGGGTAGACAAAGGAAGCGTAACAAAAAGCGTAACTCTAAGTTGCAGTTATTAGTTGCGGACACAAGAATTTGGTAAGTACTGGGCAGTAATCTAAAAGTGAAAGTTACCCAAGAATTCATTCAGTAAGGTAAAATGGCCGATATGAACAAACTGTTATCCAAAAATGTTTTCCAGTTTCATTTACGGCCATGCACAGTAACTGTTTGTTGGATGGAGATTTCCCACGAGCCTATATCTTGAGACTTTTAGTACGTATTATTAGCATTTAATATAAAATGATGGAACAGTTGAAATTTTAATGGAAGTTAAATTTTTGGAGACATCTCAATTGACCAATCACAGAAGGATTAGCTATAACTGTAGCTAGGAAACCTTTTGTTCTGTAAAAGAAGTGCAAGACTTATCAAACATGGTTTTCCAAGTGTAGACAAATATTTACTTGACTTCTCACCTGGGATACATTGTATGTTAGAGTGATCACTCCATTCAGCTATCTCTCTCCTCTCATCTACTCTACATTCTATAGTAGACTTTGTACCAGACTTTAACATCCATTCATCTACACATCTATATATAACCATAGAACCTGGTAGCCATGGTGTAGGAGTTGTAGAGGTGGCTGTATTTGGTATACCTGGTATATCTCCACAGTGTGGAACTGAAATATAAAACATGTCATACTTCTAGCTACGTCTGTTTACTGTGCCACCATCTCCTTTTTATATCTCACTGCTTTCTGCTGCTGGAAAACTTCAGTCTCTCACCATATGGTAAGATATTATATAACAACATTTGCTATTAACTTTCTCACACTCATTAACATCTGATCTGTTAATTCTGGTTGAGTTAGTCCTTTGGAGCCAAGGCTAATATTACTGAAGAATTTAGTGGAGTTCTGTTGATGGTATTTTAGTTATAATGTTTTATAGATACCCTCTGACTCAAGAACAACTGTAGAAACGTATTTATAAACTGCTGGCTGTAACTTTTAGAAGATGAAAAACGATCTGGTTGTGCTTTGTATACTTAACAATAGAATTGTATGTTTGTGTAGCATTAGACTTGAATGCATGACAACTATGCTAGAGTAAGTAATTGCGGCATTACAGGAAATGGTTTGAGATAAAGAACTTGTCAAAGGTGATTCTGTGTAGCACCTGTTAGACTATACTTTACCAGGTGGTCATGAATGGTGTAACATCAATTATTTGCAGCGATAAACTTCTTTTGTTAAAAATATATTTTTACCCAATTCTGTCCATATCTAATTCACGAAGCAATATGTCTTAATTGATTTATTTCCTATAACACTGGCTGAAACTTGTAATTTCCTGTAAATTTCTGATTATAAAGGACATCTGGAAATATTGCTACCGCCAATAACTATTATAGCAAGTCGTGTAAAGTTCGCTTGAAAAACCAAATCCAGGTTTTTAAACTATAAAATACCCATAAAGTACTATTTCTGGGACCTCTCTGTTGAGTACCAGTCATTTGATCCACCAACTACTAAATACTACACTGCCACTCTCTATTGATCTGATCACTTGGCATTTCTTTCACATTCTGAGAATTACTTTAAACATTTTATTTTAAAATTAAATGCTTCTACCTCAATCCAAAGTAACAAATTTGGTTCAAAGTGTCCGGTTTATTAGGCAGGATAGAAAAAATGGGAGGGGGTGTGGGCGGAGGTTGCCCAACAAAAATAAAATGGCATAAAAAATAATTGAATAATTAAAGATCTATAGACCAACATCCTAAACATGGAAAGCATTTTAAAAAAGGTTGTTTCTCCATTGAAAGAGCAACTCCACACAAATCTATATAGTATTGTAGACTTGTGTGGAGTTGTTCTCTCAATGGAGAAGCAAATTTCCCTTTCTGGAATTAATTTATCAAAATTTGTCAATACACTGCCGCCAGTTTATTGTCTAAAAGTTAACTTGTGTTGGTTCTTTAGCACATAAAAACAAACCTTTGAAAAATCTGGAAACATGCCAAAATTTGACAAAAGGAGCTTGCATTGGCTATAGAATGCAAAAAAAATTTTCCCTGCAGTTGATTTCAAATAAAGACTTACCAATCAAGTACTGAAATAAATTCTTGTTTCAGTCCAGTTGATGAAGAAGATACAGAGATGTGAGAGCTACCAGCCGACCCATTAACCATACTATATGAGACTAAATGTTTAGTATATACAGTCCTCAAAGCCTACCCTTTCCGTGGGGAGGTTGTATCATTAAAACTAAAACTAAAGCTAAGACTAAAACTGGTTCATTTTTTTGCACTTTTAAAATTCATGCATTTACAACCAGATGGCAGTTAAAGTTATGGTAGGATTTAAATGTGTACATATTGTGTATGTACATATAGTGTGTATGCATTGTAGGGTTTATCAACTGCTTTACATGAAAGTGCTTACATTAACTGACTTATACCAGCTTTAAAAGTTGGAATATTTATTGTCATTGTGTAAGAAAGTCTCACACAACCAATCCTAATTCTACACAAAAAGGACCAATAGGTGTTGGTTTGTTAAAGCATGCCAGCACTGAACACTTTTTTGTTGAGTCTTTGAATATTCAAGTCTTAAGCAGCAGATTAATGTATTAAATAACCCTCTAGGCTTTCTCAATCCTGATTTACAAGCTTGCCAAAGAGCCATTGACTTCAAATGCTGGTAGACATCAGCTGAAATTTAGCTTACTATAACTTTCATTGATTGCTGAGTACATCATCTTCCGGTTGTGGGCGTGGTCAATTATAATAAGTAATAGCACGTTTTTATAAATTAAGTTACCTCGTCCGCATTTAAAATGAAATCCCATTGGGCAATTCATTTAGTCTTAGGTCTACTGAAGGCAGCAGAAATAAAGAATTCTCACGGAGACACCCCATCAAAAATTGGTTTTAAGATTTAATGTTTGGCTTTATAGTAAGATAAATTTCAGCTGAGGCGACGAGCATTTGAGGCCAATGGCTTTTTGGTAAGCTTGTAAATCGGGACTGAGTAGGCCTAGAGGGTTATTTAATACACCAATCTGCTGCTTAAGACTTGAATATTGAAAAATTCAACAAAAAGTTGTTCAAGCTGGGATGCTTTATTGTACATATATATAAAATACTACAGTCTATCCAGCTATTCAACACATGCAATAGCTATGTTGGTGTGCTCCGGGCCCCTTTTGTTAACCAATTTTGTCATACTGGTATCCAGATTAATTGATGAAAACCTCTACCACACAAACTTTACTGGGCCAGTCAAGTGGAGTGGAAGTATAGTGCAGTACCTACCACTGAAGGTGAGTATAAAACTAGTACGTAATGACCCATCCCCTGGTACATATCTGATACTGATGGTTCCCTCATTGCTAGTAGTTACTAGCCGTGTACTTCCTATTGTGTCTCCTCCAGAGAAAGTTTTATCACCGACGTGTAGAGGGTCTGATCGTGTGGCTGTGTACATGAGTGTGAACCTGACAGAGGCATTTTTGGACAAGTCTACCACTCTAACAATGCACCGGCCTATATCTCTGGGTGGACTGCCATAGGAGGTGCTGATAACTCCAGATAGTTGGTTTACATCAGCTCCAGCAGGTAGAGCTATGTCTGTACCACATACACCAACTGTAACAATACAGAACAGCTCTAAAGTTTTGAATCATTTGCCATTTCTACAAAAATAGTACACCAACATTCCATAAGTATCTTCAACAGTACAGCATGGGTTGACTTAATTTAGTCTTGAAAGAAGGTATTTGTAAAGTGTTAAAGTTATCTCCTCCAGCAGTTGATGTCTCAGTCTGCAACTAAATCTGACCAGCTCTGCTTGAACAGTCAGCAGTGCAAAATTGCTGATGCCAGGCATTTTGGTATACATCTTTATCAAGTTTCAGAAAGGTTTTCCTTAATTTGATTTATGATGATAATAAAATATCATTAAACTTGCTTCATAACCAATGACAAGCTCTGAGAGCATTTCTAAGGTAGGTTTGTTGGCTAATGAGTTCCATAGTTGCACAGGTCAGAAGGCTGAGAATATGTAATCGACCAAGTTGCAGGTAATCTGCGGTGAACTTACTTCTACCAATGGGCAGAGCAGCCAATTTAACTTCAACAAAGTTTTCTTCCATCACAAGATATGTGATTGAAATGTTTTTTTTACCAAATTAATAAGAAATCAACTTCAGAGGTTTTGTAAAGAATGGAGAGCTTCTGAGAATGAAAGTGAATGTGAAGAGAATGAAAGTTTCTGAAGTTAACAGGTAATAAGACGACACTTTACTATCATCAGTAGATTTGAGTATGGACAAGTAGCTGACGAATTGGAGTTTTTGTATCTTAGTAATCCAAAGAAGCACTGACCAAACATACACAAACAAAAACATCGCAGTTAATTTTAGCTATTATACCTTTGCATACAATATTGACTCAATAAACGTAACAGTGTGGTGAATCTCATTAGAGAAGTTTCTTGAAAGTTATAACCGATCCATGTTGTAAAATTGTTGTTCAACTACATTCCAAAATGTGCAAACCTGAACAAAAAACTAATTTTATGTCTTTCATGATGGACAGCTACCAATCTAGGAATGTCGTTGTGTGGACACATGCTGGTTTACTGTAGACTTGAAGTAGTAAATTGGTTTCAGCAAAACTATACAGCGAAAGTTCCATTATCTCTTTGTGCTTTTATCTTTTATTAACATTTTTGCCAAAAAGTGAAACTTGAGTAATTTTCGTTTTTGTTTAATTTATTTTGTTTTGTAGCTCTAAACATGATAATTGCACCATCAATAGTTCATGGAGTTACCTTGTCTCTGTGAGATAAATAGTAACTTGTAAAGTTTGTAATTACTCGGCTGAGAAAACCATTTCTAAAAGTCTGGATCAGCTGTACAATAATAGTTACCATACCCACCAGCAATACACACCCACTCTGAACAAAGTGTTATTCATTACAGGGTTTTATAAACCTGCTACAATTGGTTAAGGACTGGTAAGAGGGAGTGAAGCAGACACACTGCTCTCTTAACCGTTCGCTAGTTCTAAGCAACATGAAAATATTTAAGTTTCAACTTCTTATCAGATAGCCTACATAAACAATTCACAAGTTACAAACATTATACTTGAGTCTATCACAGTACATCTGGTTAGTTTTTGGTGCCCAGCCACTAGTGCTGCCATTACCACAACCACTAATGCTGCCATTACCACATCCACTAGTGCTGCCATTACCACATCCACTAGTGCTGCCATTACCACAACCACTAGTGCTGCCATTACCATATCCACTAGTGCTGCCACTACCACATCCACTAGTGCTGCCATTACCACATCCACTATTGCTGCCATTACCACATCCACTAGTGCTGCCATTACCACATCCACTAGTGCTGCCATTACCATATCCACTAATGCTGCCATTACCACATCCACTAGTGCTGCCATTACTGCAGCCACTAATGCTGCCATTACCACAGCTACTAGTGCTGCCATTACCAATGTAGCTGCAGACAATTACCCATTTTCGAATGTCAGTGATTCTGCACATGCAAGTTTTGTCAAGAAATTAATCAGCAAGTTCGACAAGATCGGTCTAACCAAACCAAAACCAAATAAATATACGGTGAAACATGTATTTTTACAGATAAATAAATGGAAGTATAAACTGTTGGACTTTGGTACCTTTCACCTGCACACGACCTGTATAGGTAATGCACTATAGTATTTTGGTAGGAAGCAAGTTGACTACAACTTGTTGAATGATTACCGATGCAAAAGATGAAATACTCACTGTTGCTGTAGTACTTCAGGGTAAAGTTTGGTGCATCAGCTGATTGTAGGGTCAAGGTCAGCTGATCATTTGTTAGTTTCACTATTGCTGGGTTGTTAGATTGTTTACCTTTCACACAATACATCACATTGTTTATTGCAATGTTTCTAAACCCTCTACAACCAGCTGATGAGAATACATTTACACCAGGTATGTAGACATAACTCCCACTAACAAACCCACTTAACGAGAGAGTACAACGTGTACTATTGTCTCTCTGTACATGATGGATAACTCCTGAACTGTTCACATCCACAGTTACTGTATCATCTACACACAGTACATGAGGTCTGATAGTCTGTGCAGATGTGGACTGTACAGAGATAGTGACTGCTAGTAGAATGTAAGGAAACATCTGATGTCTATGGGTTGACATGTTTTGTCTACAAAATAAAACATGGCATGCATTAATATAATTACAACACCAAACTTTCTATAGCCTGTATGTTATAAGTAGTTGCGCCCTCTCTGTGCAGATTAATCTAGTTTAATACAAACAATGTCACTCTCTGAGAGCCTACCAAAGACATATATTGTCTGCAAGCAAACATATAGTCTGCATTAGCAGCAATCTATCAGTTCAACTAATAAAACAGAAGATTTCTTATTAAGTTGGATTCTTTTAACACTCTGGCTAAACTTTAAGAGTTTACGATTGTCAACCAACAAATCAGAAGGCCACGGCAGCGTTGCAGCACACTTGACTAATGCTAATGCACTTGGATGGAGGTCTGCAACAGAGCTGATATCTTTTTTGTAACGACTGTTTGTTGCTTTTACATTTCATATTCATGTAATTCATAAGCCATTAACACTACAAGAGTAGATAAGATAACTCCAACTAATACACCAAGTACCTAGTATAACACACAAGCTTTTATTTAGGATCGGGAACAGCTTTTGTTTTGTTTTAAGTTTGTATAACTGTTAATGGGCAGTTGTTTCTCAACTAAACAGCATAAGAAAGTTACATAATGGGAAATAACAAAACAATCCATTGGTTTCTGCATCTATTTTCTGGTGCTCAGAATTCAACACCATCAGATGGAACACAGGCTATATAATAACCCTGTCAGTGGTCTCAGCAGTAGTATTGTATGGTACACACCTCCTGCACAGTACAGGAATACACAATCACAAACAGTCGTGTACTTTAGCAATACCATAATAATCAATACCATTTCACAATGTTTAGGAATAATGCCATAGAACTGATGAGTTTGAGAAAAGACAACAACTAATGGATTTGTTGCCTTTCTAGATTAGAGCAGATGTTCAACTTTGGTTGAGTTGTAAATATGGCTCATGTAGTAAACCCCTCAGTTTGTTATTAGTAACTCTAATGTAAATAGACCCGCTGTGTGAGTCTCATAAAGTGTAGTACTAGTCAAACAACACCTAGTAAATAACTCTAGATACTCAGACACTAGTATGTAGGCATATAGTGATAGGATGTTCACTCACCAGATGTAAGGAGGACAACTCACAACACAGAATACGGCTGAGTATAATCTACAGCAGACGTTGCTAATAACTATCACTAGTAGTGCGGTGACTAGCTGCTGTTGACTCACTCACTGCTGGTGTAATACTAGTACTGCTTTGACTGATAAGTATAATAGTTTGCTTTGTAAACTTTGTTATCATAATCAACTGCATATTGCTTATAGAGGCTTATGCATTCACTCGGACATTAACTGCAACTTCCTTGTCAACTGCTGAATGAAACTTTCACAAAAGTTGTTACATTGTTGTGCTAATGCTATTTGCACACATGACTTTGGATAAATAACTTGAGCAAATATATTTTGTGTCTCTTAGCTACTACAGAAATGTGAATCACCAAAGCTTAATCCATGTCATGTTGTACTGTGTGGCGTTGGCTGGTAACACATTATTGGTCATGTAACGAACAAAGTAGAGACAAGTTTACATTAAAGACATCACTAGGGGTTTAAGAAGTACTAAAAAGTTACAAGAGAGTCTTTGGCTGCCTAAAGCTACATGGCAGCTGCCATCTCTCTCAACGCAATCAACTGCTGACTCATCGGAGTGGAAGCAAGTTTTGGTTCCTTGTGCGGAAAGCTATTCAGTTTAGGAAATGCGGGATTGCGTGACAAATGCAGCAGCTGATGCTGTTGTTTTCATCATTAGACTTCAGTGCTGACATATTATTTATTAGAGTTGATATTATTGTTGTGCAAGGAACTACATTATCTAAACAAGCTTGAACTTCCTCTTTGTCCTCTCAGTGCGACGCTATGGATAATAATTGCGTCTCTTTTGCCAGATAACTTCATGACGCATGGTATCTATTGACATGGAACATACACGATGTGTTACAGTAGGATAATGCCCCAATGAAAAATGAAGGTTTGCCAAAATAGTTGCGCATTGCAAGTGGTAGCTAGTAGTAGTAAAAGTAATAAACTGAGTACTTGATGGCTTACTGGGGTATTTATTGACTGATCACACACTGGCAGACATATTGTCTATGAACGAATGAAAGCTGTAAAAAATTAATAATAAAGTTTCTAGCTCAAACGATGAATGATCACTCACATGCATAGATAACTCTCAACACTAAAGTCAACCAATAGAGCTATGCGTAGATCCTTGCCTGGTAGAGCAGACTTAAACCCCATGTACATATAGCGATTACTAAGCGATTGCCTTAGCGATTGCGTGATTTTGCAACTTCTGTTTCCTATAAAATCGGTAAGCAATCTCAAGCATTTTATTTGAGGTTATCCTCAGGTTTTGATCGACATCAAAAAATCGCTAGCGATTCTTTGATCAGCCAATCACAACGTAAAAAAACTTGACCCTTGTTTCCAATAATGTCTTGTCATATTCAGCGCTCCGATCTATAAACGATCCTGCAATAAATTGAAGGCTATGCTTTGTAACAGCGAGTTTGACCGGAATCGCTGAAGAATTGCCAGTAGTGAAAAGTTGCGCAATTTGGGGGAGGGACTTCCCCAATCGCTTAGCAAAATCGCGAGCACGGTCGCTATATGTACATGAAGCATTAAGGCCAAAAACCAAAGGTGAACTTTCAACTTTTGACTTTGGCAACCATCTTTCTTTTAATAAAACCATAATGCTATAATGATTATGGTTAATTTTTAAGGCTGTGTTATCATCCTGCATGAAAAACCTACAAACCTACAGATTAGCTTTCGGCCAATCAAACAATCATCTGGTTGCTATAGTGGTGTTATACAGGTGTTATACAGGTGTTATACAGCTGTTATACATGTGTTATACATGTGTTATACAGGTGTTATACAGGTGTTATACAGTGTTGTACATGTTTCATAAGGAATAGAAGCAGTCCATCAGCCGAGTATCTCTGCTAAGTAATATATAAACTCAAACAAAAGAATTTTATTGAGCAGGTCAAGCAAATCCTACAAGTAGATTAACGAATAATCATAAAATAATGAAAGTTCATTGAATAAAAATCTGCTTGTATGTGAAAATAGCATAGTCATATTGTCAGGTCACAATTTCATTGCTGACCCGCTGACCTCTAATATCTGTCATACAAAGCATTATCCGCCATCTCAACATTTGATTGGTCCTCAGCATATTGGGCAGAACTCTGATTGGTAGGAGCAAACCCTTCATACAAGCAATTATCTTCCATCACAACCTCATCTGGTTTGGCAGGTAGTACAGGTGCTTCTTCATATAAGGGTCCAGTAGGTGTAAGCAATAGCTGGTTGTTACTTGTAGGTTTGGGTGCCATTTTACCTTGCACTTGAGAGGACACATCACTGTAATATATTGAGTCAAGTTTATTATAATAAGCGTAAGTTAAAGGTTATCTGTTTGTGAAATGCTTTGGAACACTTTACATTCTAATGTGAAGGTAAAAAGACAGGTTTTAGGTACTTTTACAGATGACAATACAGGTTATATTGGTCCAAACCAATTTGTTTGAGTACTTTTTATTGGTCCAAATATACTTGTTTGAGGAGTTTTGTAGATATGAGACACAGTTGATCATCTTTGCCTAAAAAATGATGTCATAATGTTGTTTGTCGGATACTGATTCTGGATTTGTCATTAGCAATGTTGACCTTTTGATCTCTTAAGCTTACCTACTGCTACTGATGGGCAAGTATATCTATATACTCATTGAGGACAGGCTGTTTCTCTATAGCTTTACAATAAAGGCTTGAGACATCTAAACATGATGCCAGGAGTGAGACCTCTGGCAGCTGCATAATATTTTGCTGAATCAGTGCGTAGAAGGGTTGCTAATATGTCAGAGGGAGGGTCACTGAAGGGCCGTCAAACTCTTTTCTGGACTATTCAAGTCAGAACCCAAGTAATGCCAGCCGTAATTGGATGACATAAACCTGCCAGTTTGACTTTTATATGACCGCTACTGACAAAAACGCAAAATATGAAGCAATCTGGGTTGTTACGCTATTCACCATTCTTAGTTCAAAATTCAGGGGAGCTATTCCACACATTTGATTTGTCTTGCTTAGCATTTTCATGTATTTACACTGCCGTTAGCTGAAACACAGATTATATTGAGAAAGGACAACTCCAAACTTCTGTATCAAGGCATTCATGTACATGTATACTAGGCTCTACACAGGACAGTCACTTACTCTCTTTGTGCCGAACTAGTGGATGGAGTTACAGAGAATGTCTGAGAATTACCAGCTGGTATATTTACTTCATCATACTGGTTGGTGTCATCTATCACAGCCATATCATAGGTATTGGCTGATGGGTTGGCTGAAAAGTATACATTGTTCACTAAAGTATATACATCGAACTGTGTGAGATAAACTTGTATGTAGGTTACATCATGTGCACATCTCTGTATATACCCATAGACATGTATGTACATAGATATACATGTATATTTGTATGTACACATAGACATGTATGTATATAGATATACACATATATTTGTATGTACACATAGACATGTATGTACATAGATATACACGTGTATTTGTTTATATGAGAGTATGTATACAAACATACACAGGTATAGTCTCAGCAAATACAAATATCTTACTCGTGGGCTGAAAGTTTGGTGACTCCAGATCTTGATAGAAATTGTCTGTACCATTTACGACAGCTGCAATAAAGAACAGCACAATGTTATATAACAATGCTGACACAAACTACTAGTAATTAAGGGCTGACTTGTCCACGCTGACTCTATATACTGTAGTATTCACCTGCGTGGTTGGTGAGATCTGTCTTGGACTGTGACTCATTCTTCTTACAAGTAGTAGATATACAATTACACGTATCAATACAATCTGACATGAGATTATCAAACATCAGTCCAGTGGCAGTAACTAATCACCTTGTTTTACTTTTCAACAAACATACAATTGTAGCCATAATGGCAATCAGTCTCACTAATCCTCCATCACCGTAGATCATTGTCTCACGTAGTTCTGTGAGGCCATCTTTGTCTGCAAGAAACACCCAAAGAAAAGTAAACAGCAAGAACTTTGCTGAAAAGCTGAGTGAGCCAGAAAAAGGAGAGGCAAAACACTTCTCTATGCACCAACTAGTTCTATACAGTCACAATAACTTTTTTTCCGATATCAACTCACTTCCGAGTGTGTCAGTCTTTGCGGAATTGTCTCCCCTTGAGTTTGGTGGATCAGCAGATATTTTAGAGGATTAACTGTTGTGAGTTTGTGAACAACAAGCTGACAGCCATATATTACCATGTTACAGACCGCACTGAACAGAAAAAGGAAGCGCCCAAGGGGCACGCCCAGAAAGTGCCATAGCTATTCCACTTTCGCATTGTGTAAAATAAACTAAAGAAAACTACATCTCCCTTTTCTCGGAATCAAAATACAAACAAAGATAAGCTTAGGTCATACAAAGCATAACGAGTAAAAATGAAAGTTTGTAATTAACAAAAATATGAGTAAGATTTATGTAACAACTCTAGACAACACACGAAACAAAACCTTTTACTATAATTTCAGGAGTCACAAGTATGAATATATATATATATACTGCACACTGGCAAATGTAAAGTTAATTGAATGTTACTGGTGCGGGACCAAAGAGTACATGACATGGTCATCAAATTCAGACGGAAGCTTCTTTTTACGCTGCGTCAAGGATGGTGTAAAGGGCACCTAAGATCTAGAAGTGGTCGTAGATGTTTTATTTGGAACTGCTTGTACTTGAGGAGTCCAAACAGGAGTAGTGCAAGGATCAACAGTAGGATCACTATTAGCAACAGGTATATCAGCAGTAATGCTAAATGAAGGCACAAGCTTGCTATCTCTAGGGTCCGAAATACCAGAAAGGGGTGGGTAAGCAATTGATGTTATTGTTTTTTGTTAGAGCCATGACATCTGCGGATATTTTTACGATTACGTCTGGTTTTACAGAATTGCGAATCTCATAGCTCCTGTCTCCTATTAAACGTATAACTCTACCAGGTTTCCACTCGCCATTTGCTGTCTTGAAATACACCGATTGACCAGAATGAAGGGGTATTTTCTCTGAGCCTGCATGCCTATCATGATAATGTTTATTGGAGCTTTTTGTTCACGTTAATTTGCTCCTAACTAGCTCCAGATCATACCCAGTAACTTTGTACTTATCAATGGAGACTGGCATAGCATCTCTCGGCAGTCTACCCTGAAGTAGCTCAGCAGGTGATGGTAGACCATCCACAACAGGTGTGTTCCGAAGTACAACAAGACCTCTAAGCCAATCGGAACCCTCATCTTCGCATTTTGACATCTTAGACTTTATTGTGGCTATAGTCCTTTCAGCTTGGCCATTACCTGATGGATGCAATGGAGAACTGGTGTGATGGCGAATTTGATATTCAGAGCAAAAGTTCCGGAATTCTGCACTAGAGAACTGAGGGCCGTTATCAGACACTATTACATCACTTGAGCCAAAATCTGCAAATATCTCTCTCAGACATTGAATGACAACGCTGCTACAAGTACTCTTGGACAAGTCTACTCCAATCATTTCAAATGGTGTGTCAGGTACAGGAAAAGGAATCAATGGCTCTTCGGTTCCATTCTTTTCTGATTTGAGACAAGAAGAACACGATTGGCATTTGTCCTCAATACGATGTCTTAAGCCTGGCCCGAACACACGCTGCATGACTTTATGTAAAGTTTTTGATACACCTTGATGGGCTTCATGAAGTTGATTAACCACAACCCCACGAAATGCAATAGGATTTACCAATCTGTCACCATAGAACAATAGACTATTTACCTCACTGAGGCTACTATGCAAGTTCCAAAGAAGGAATGCTTGACTATTACATGCTTTTTTATGAGATGGCCAACCATTTCTCATGTACTCAAGAACAACATGCAGCTCCTCGTCCTCTAATGTAGCATTTTGATATTTCATCATGACGTCATTGCTATGAATGACCACTGAACACACTGATTTGAGAGGATCAATACCGAGGTCATCATTTTGATCAGTGTCTTTGGGACATGATCTGGATAGAGTATCAACCAACACCATCAACTTGCCAGGCTTATACTCCAACTCAATAGGATATGCCAACAGCTTTATATGTATTACAGCTAATCGAGGAGATAGACTGTTCACATCTTTGCTCATCAACCCAACTAATGGGAGGTGGTTGGTCTCAATCACCACACGTTTCTGCCCCATGCAATAATATTTGAACCTGTCACACACGAAAACTACGGCTAACAGCTCCTTCTCAATTTGGCTCTACCTGGATTGGCAGTCTGTTAATGATTTCGCAGCAAACTCCAGTAGTCTACCATCTTCAAGGACCGTTGCACCAATACTATGAGAAGAGGCATCAGCACTCAGCCTGACCTCAGCACCAGAATAATATGACAGAGTGGGCGCATCAACAATTAAAGAACGAATCAATTCAAAAGCATTGGCTTGATCATTACCCCAGAAGAACTGAACATATTTTTTACACAACTCTCTCAGAGGCTTAGCATGTTCACTTAGATTGGGTATAAATTTGGCCAAGTAATTGATAAAACCTAAAAATCTCTGTACACCAGGCTTGTCCTCAGGGGCAACCATGTTCTTGATAGCCTCAACCTTGGAATGAATAGGTCGAATGTCATGAGCAGACAGCTCATGCCCTGGATAACTGAGAGAATTCTTACATATTACAGCCTTGTCAGGATTTAATGTGAGACCAACTTTTATACATCGCTCTAGGACAGCTCTCAAACAATTATCGTGTTTTTCTTCAGTTGGGGCCTGAACTAGGATGTGATCAATATACAATTCTACTCCAGGTAAATCTGCAAAATTATCAACCATAGTCTGATGGAATATTTCACTAGCATTGCATATTCCTATTCCAAGTCTTACGTAGTGAAATTTACCATAAGGGGTCACGAAACTCAAGAGCCTAGACGATTCTTCATCTAGCGAAATTTGGTGGAATGAAGATTTTGTATCAAGGGTAGAATAATATTTCGAGCCTGACGATCTTGAAAATATCTCGGTTGTTGTTGGAATTGCACATGGAGCTCCCACAAATTGACGGTTCCGATACTGTGGATCCAATACAAGCCTAAGGTCACCTGTAGGCTTGTGAATTAGTACACAAGGAGACAACCACTGTGGAGGTGACGTACCTTTGACTATGACCCCTTGACTGACAAGGTTATCAAGCTCCCTCTTCAACTTTTGTTTTAGCTTATGTGGTACTACACGTGGCGGTACTGCTCCAGGGTTAACATCATCCTTCAATTCTTGAGATATTAGTTCACCAACCTTGCCGAGCCCAGTAAATACATCATTGTACTCACCACCAAGCATTTCATCAACCTGATTAATGACTCTAACATTTGGTAACAGAACTAAATCTTTTATAGCTGGCATCCCAAGTAAAACTTGGTTTCCATCAGTTGTGATATAGAACTTGACTGTAGCTTATTTACCACTTTGCAGTGAAACATTCAATTTCACCCGACCAATGACAGTGATTTTTTTGTTACCGTATCCTGCAAGCCTAGTGGAGGTTCTAAAAACTTTCTCACCTCCCAACAGTAAAACTGAGAAATTGACATTGTACTAACTTGGCACCAGTGTCTACCTTCATCTCTACGCTGTTCCCTTGAATGTTTACAGTGAGCAACCACTTGTTTTTCTTTCAAAAACCCCATTATCAGCACATTTTTCAATTGGGTTCACATGAAAGGATACGCTTTCATCTGTACTTTCATCTGATCGGTCAGCATATTCAACATATGTAATTTTCTTCTAATATGGTTTTCCTTTGGTTTTCAGTTGCATTTCAGGACATTTCCTTCTAAAATGCCCTTTACAAGAGCAGTTATTGCACAGTTTGTTATAAGCAGGACAACGACTTTTTGCGTGATCGAATCCACAGAATGAACAATCTGTGATTATCTGAGAACCAGACCCAGCCTGACCGACACTATTTCTACATCTATAGGGATAAGTTGTTCGTTGCACTAACTGCACTGAGTGTGGGTCGTCAAGTTCTGCCTTTTGGTTCTTTGTAATGATCTCTTCGGTGTGCATTTGTTGTTTTATCTGTTCTATAGTAATATCTGCATGAAGCTGTTACTCTCTACTTAGCTCCTTGTCCCTCATTTCAGCCAACAGTCTTGTGCACATCATATCATCTCTATCATTTGATCCCAGCCACTACACTTTGCAGCCATTTCATGTATATTCTGGATAAACTGCTCATTACTTTCATCTGATAACTGAACTTGAGAGCCAAGTAGAACCACGTAGTGTAGGTGCTTATCAAGAGGTGCAAAATAATTGTCAAGAGCTTCTATTGTCCTGTTGAACAATGTTCCATCAGCATCCTCCACTTCTATATTATTAGCAACATCAGCAAGACAGGGTGGATGCACTACTAGGTGACCATAAATACTTTCCGCCTCTTCACCTATACAATAAAGGAGCATGTCTACTTGTCTCTGAGCATTTCTTTCACTCAAACCTAAAGCACTACGATACCTCAGAAATCTACGCTTCCATTCAGGCCAGCTCTCGGGTGCAGAAAAATCCATCTCCTTTGGTGTAGAAACTTTAAAATTGCCCATAGTTACAGTTAGTTAATAAGTTATAGCAATAGTAGTGGTAATCCTTGACCAATCAACAATAATAATAATAATAACAGTAACAATAACATCAACAATAACAATAACAATAACAATAACAATAACAATAATAATAATAATAAATGTATGTACTACCACTAGCAAGCCAACCAGTAGTATAGTTACAGTAGACAGAAAATGTTAAATCACCAGACAATTTGTCTGAACTGCCTACGACGCCATGTAGAGGATTAACTGTTGTGAGTTTGTTAACAACAAGCTGACAGCCATATATTACCATGTTACAGACCGCACTGAACAGAAAAAGGAAGTGCCCAAAGGGCACGCCCAGAAAGTGCCATAGCTATTCCACTTTCGCATTATGTAAAATAAACTAAAGAAAACAAAACTATTACAGATCTTATCCCAGTAGTTGACGCCAGCTTACTTTTTGACCTAGTAGGAGCTGGTTCACAGACAGGAAGTGAAGACCAAGTGCCATTACTAGAACATATTACTATTTCATTATTGATGTATCCAGCATCGCAATTAGATTTTAGTATATCTGTGTAATAATATCTATCATTGATAACTCTACCATTTGCTATGCTCAGGTTGGTGAGTGTACATTCCACTGTAATCATAGACGTATCAGAGTTACAGACAAAATGAGTTCACAGACATAATGGTGCTTTACAACATCTCGATAAAAA
This sequence comes from Cryptosula pallasiana, assembly GCA_945261195.1. Lineage (NCBI taxonomy): Eukaryota > Metazoa > Bryozoa > Gymnolaemata > Cheilostomatida > Cryptosulidae > Cryptosula > Cryptosula pallasiana. The sequence continues at coordinate 2,260,100 of OX183137.1, forward strand.
TAAAATACATTGTCTGGTCATTAGCGAAGATATTTACAGATCTGCAGTTCTCCGTGGTGTGAAGGTTGCCTGTCAATAAGCTCACTAGACAGCTGATTACCTGGCACCAATCCAGCTAAAAACGGCTTAGCACTTTTTAAACTTATTGTAACAAGAGGAGTCCATTCTGTTTCAAAGACAAAAAAAGTAAATTGTTTCCTATTTAATTACTATCACCACAGACTAAGGTACATGTATTCGCTGCCACAGCTATAAAAAAGATACCAAATCTCTATAAAAATCCTAAACGTAATAATTTAAAAATTGACACTGAAAATTAATTTTTAATACTTTTTTCGGCAATAGCACGTTTTTGTCTCAGTTTAATCTGTAGCAGTTTTTTCACAAAAGTATGATTAAATTGCAAAAATATTTATAACAAACAATAACTTTAAATAAACACGCTTTGTTAAAGATAAGAAACAGTTGAAAAAGCTCCATAAACCATATAAGATAGTTTATCACCGGGTGGCTTTCTCAATGTTGCCTTCAGAACCTCTCTAGTTACAGGTAACTCACAATGCTGTGGCTGCAGGCAGGACAATTGAAGTATTTTAATACAAAATCTGTCTAACGCTGTTCATACTTGCAAGAATAAAACAGGTCAAAACCAGAAATCAGGAATAAAACTGCTTCAAATCTACTTTAGATCCTTTCACAAAAAGTTCATTTGCAAGTTAAAGTTTGTTTGGAAGTTATAAGTAGTATAATTGATTTAGTTGTTTTTACAACATTTCAATTTTAGCTATTTTCGGCCAAACTTGTAGTTGACATCGCACACAACCTTGACCTTGATTTTTAATGGAAAACTTTTAGGCTGTATTATTAATTTTCAAAAGACCAATACTGCTGCTTCTCTGTTGAGGTTTAATGAAATGAGCTTCTAGTATCAGAGAGCAAGCCTCAATAGAATGGACCATGAAGCCCCGGGTTTCATCTTCATCTGGAGAACACAGGCTGTCAGTCGAGTTCCAAATACAGTAAACCGTTTTCTCATCGGGTGAGGTACAGTTTATGGTCCACTCTGATAGAGAGATGTTTTTTGTGAAACCTTCATCACATTCATATGTAGCTGTTAGATTGCCTCCCCCTAGTTTGAGGGTAGAGTTGGCTACAGGAGGGGGAGGGGAGTGACACCATGGTTCTGTGAGCACACAAATTAAATACATTATTCTGTTAAGCCAAAAGCATCCACCAAAGGTGAATACTTGTAAGTTGGCTGGTTTGGAGTTGCATCCCCTGGAGGTCAAATGAAACAAAACAGACACCTACGAGCTGCTGGAGATAACAAATGATTCAAAAATAAGCATTGTTAATTTAATAATTCTTTAGAAAAACTCAGAAATTCAAAAATTCGTTTACAACCAGTGGTACATGTAAATGTAACCAAAATAACTTCAAGAAATTGTATATAATTTACTTTGCTATGAGCTTATGAGAAGGGACAAAACTCAAGTCTAAAGCAATTTTTGTGTGACAGGATATTACTCTGCAGAGAAACATTTTTAAAATTAGTAACAGAGGACGATACTTTTCCCTCATTCACCTATGCCATTTAGGTCATTTCGGTTCTAGGATTCTTTCCAATTTTGTGCATCGTTGAGGCTTATCTACCAATCTCCAAGGTGTGTTTAAGCACACTTGAGATCACAAACACTTGTGATCTTGTAAGACCCAGAACTGCACTAATAATAGTTCATTTAGAAAGAGTCAACAGATGATTAAATCCTGAACAAAGTTTAAATTTGTGTGGGAAGACAACTCTGTATTATACCACTACTACTGAAATGATATTATTGTATGAAGAAATGAGCAGTCAGCTGGAGCTTATTATAATGTTCAAGTATACTATTTGTCTGTAACAACCTAAACTTGTTGCAAGATTTCCTGAGAAGACGGTTGCAGTTTCCGTTTCTAGATGGAATTGGTGTTCCAGTTATTGACATTGACACAAATAGGTGTAAGGGAGTTTGCTTCGTTGGTGACTATAAACTTCCTACAGGAATGCATTCGAAGCCAGGAGATCTGCAGGTCCAAGGGTTAGTATCTCTATCAGATGTGGTACAGTTTACAGTTCCATATGGTGCAGAACTGCTCAAAGTATACTTACCTTTACATTTATATGTAGCTGTTAGATTGTCTCCCCCTAGCTTTAGGGTGGAATTGGCTACACTAGGAGGTGGGGAGTAGCACCAAGGTTCTGTAAGTATTTATATTAATATATATATATATCTATATTATATCATAATCATATCTATCTATCTTGTATAACAGCGTACCAGTAAATACATAGCTTGAGATGAGATGGGTTGTTTGCATATATCAAACTAACTATCATAGCTTCAATATTAAATATACAGCCCTATCGATTGGTTGCGTGAATGCATTAATATATTTGAAAATGAATTTCTGCAACTTTTTAAACTATAATTGAATGAACCCAGGTAGTAGTCATCCAGATTTAAACATACAATTGCCGAGACACCTCTTCAGGTAAGGTCTTACTGAATTACAAACATAATATTCAACCATTGCATAAATTCTTTGAAACATTTGATTAGAAATCAAAAACAGAACATGCAGCTGAAGCTCAAATTCATGACAAGTTCTACACAGAGTTTAGGTGTTAATTAACTGCTGCTGTAACCTGGGATACATTGTATGTTAGAGTGATCACTCCACTCAGCTATCTGGTATGATATACAATAATGATGGTTCTTTACAGACCAGCAAGAATTGTTTGGTAATATTCACCAAGTCACCGCTGTAACTGGCACTGAAGTAACAATCATTGATAATATGTTGATGGTTATATTGTGGTGAATTTTGGTGTCCGACTATTGTCTTTGCTCCTGTACCCTGTGAGATAACAGTTCTCAACTTAACCAATTTAATCAACATAAGATTATTTTTATAAAACATTAGTGAGGGGGTGGAGAGATAGCTTCATTGTCGCAGACCTGATCAATCGGACTTTATCAAATGCTTCAATTATTGAGTGATTTTGGTTTCCAGCTTCTTCTAAACTGATTCTTTTCCATCAAACATCTTTTCAATATTATTAAACCTACAAGGAATTGTACAAGCAGCTAGATTCTTCTCTCCACCTGTGGAACTCAAGACAACCAAGAGTCCAAATGTTACATAATTAATTTCATGTGAAATGTGTTTCTTCATAATTAGCCAAAATCTAAAGTTGCTCAAAAGTTCTCAACGATGTACATGAAAACCTTTTGAAATACTAAGCCTCACTAAACATTGGCACTAACTCTACAAGTCAATGCAATGCTATGCTACCTCTACAAGTCAATGCAGTGCTGCCTCTACAATTCAATGCTATGCTATGCTGCCTCTACAAGTCAATGCAGTGCTATGCTGCCTCTACAAGTCAATGCAGTGCTATGCTACCTCTACAAGTCAATGCAGTGCTATGCTGCCTCTACAAGTCAATGCAGTGCTATGCTGCCTCTACAAGTCAATGCAGTGCTATGCTGCCTCTACAATTCAATGCAATGCTATGCTGCCTCTACAAGTCATTGCAGTGCTATGCTACCTCTACAAGTCAATGCAGTGCTATGCTGCCTCTACAAGTCATTGCAGTGCTATGCTACCTCTACAAGTCAATGCAGTGCTATGCTGCCTCTACAAGTCAATACAGTGCTATGCTACCTCTACAAGTCAATGCAGTGCTATGCTACCTCTACAAGTCAATGCAGTGCTATGCTGCCTCTACAAGTCAATGCAGTGCTATGCTACCTCTACAACTCAATGTAGTGCTATGCTACCTCTACAAGTCAATGCAGTGCTATGCTGCCTCTACAAGTCAATGCAGTGCTATGCTGCCTCTACAAGTCAATGCAGTGCTATGCTGTCTCTACAAGTCAATGCAGTGCTATGCTGCCTCTACAAGTCAATGCAGTGCTATGCTGTCTCTACAAGTCAATGCAGTGCTATGCTGCCTCTACAAGTCAATGCAGTGCTATGCTGTCTCTACAAGTCAATGCAGTGCTATGTGCCTCTACAAGTCAATGCAATGCTATGCTACCTCTACAAGTCAATGCAATGCTACCTCTACAAGTCAATGCAGTGCTATGCTGCCTCTACAAGTCAATGCAGTGCTATGCTGCCTCTACAAGTCAATGCAGTGCTATGCTGCCTCTACAAGTCAATGCAGTGGTATACTACCTCTACAAGTCAATGCAGTGCTATGCTACCTCTACAAGTCAATGCAGTGGTATGCTGCCTCTACAAGTCAATGCAGTGCTATGCTGCCTCTACAAGTCAATGCCGTGCTATGCTGCCTCTACAAGTCAATGCAGTGCTATGCTGCCTCTACAAGTCAATGCAGTGCTATGATGCCTCTACAAGTCAATGCAGTGCTGCCTCTACAAGCCAATGCAGTGCTATGCTGCCTCTACAAGTCAATGCAGTGCTATGCTGTCTCTACAAGTCAATGCAGTGCTATGCTACCTCTACAAGTCAATGTAGTACTATGCTGCCTTTACAAGTCAATGCAGTGCTATGCTGCCTCTACAAGTCAATGTAGTGCTACCTCTACAAGTCAATGCAGTGCTATGCTGCCTCTACAAGTCAATGCAGTGCTGCCTCTACAAGTCAATGCAGTGCTATGCTGTCTCTACAAGTCAATGCAGTGCTATGCTGCCTCTACAAGTCAATGCAGTGCTATGCTGCATCTACAAGTCAATGCAGTGCTATGGTGCACTACCTCTACAAGACAATGCAGTGCTATGCTTCCTCTACAAGTCAATGCAGTGCTATACTACCTCTACAAGTCAATGCAGTGCTGCCTCTACAAGTCAATGCAGTGCTATGCTGCCTATACAAGCCCATGTAGTGCTATGCTGCCTCTACAAGTCAATGCAGTGCTATGCTGCCTCTACAAGTCAATGTAGTGCTATGCTGCCTCTACAAGTCAATGCAGTGCTATGCTGCCTCTACAAGTCAATGCAGTGCTATGCTGCCTCTACAAGTCAGTGCAGTGCTATGCTGCCTCTACAAGTCAATGCAGTGCTATGCTGTCATCAAATGTGTTTCATGTATGCATATGATATACCACAGACACAAGGTATAACAACAGTATAATTAAATACAAAGTAGACAGATTGCTAACAAACAGAAATATTTATTGATTAGTGAAAAACAAAGAAGAGAATATCATATTCTGTCTAGCTCCATGTAGGACTATTGAGTACAAAATAAAATAAATGAATTACATAGACCAAGTCTTAACCAGTGGTAGCAGCATAAAATGGTCACATGATCTACCAGAGTTCTCACTCAAATAGATGTTTGTCCGCTTTAAATGCAGTTTAACGTTAGTTCCACATGCTAGGCTGTCTAGTACCATAAGTGTGATAGCAAATAGATTCAGGCAGTGATAATTGTTTATGATTGACAAATGATAATACAACAGGTCTGCGGTCACAAAATATTGTTAAAATGGTTAAATTTCCTTTAAATTGCTTTTTCGAAATCAAACAATATTTTATTTTGCATGATTGATAGCGATACATAAAAATATAAAAATAGCAATAATTAGACAAAAAGCAGCACACAATCTCACTGCTGACCCGCTGACCTCTAATATCTGTCATACAGAGCATTATCCACCATCTCCACATTTGATTGGTCCTCAGCACGTTGGGCAGACGTCTGATTGATAGGAGCAAACCCTTCATACAAGCAATTATCTTCCATCACAACCTCATCTGGTCTGGCATGTAGTGCAGGTGCTTCTTCATATATGGGTCCAGTTGGTGCAAGTAATGGCTGGTTGTTACTTGGAGGTTTGGGTGCCGTTTTACCTTGCGCTTGAGAGTACTCATCACTGTAATATATTGAGTAAAGATTGCTGTAAAAAGCATAGGTAGAGCTCAAATATGCTTTGGAGAGCAAAAATCACACTTTATTATATGAGAGCAAAGAGCGAACAACTCCTGCATATTACCCCTGATTTCCATGCACAGAAAAATTTGACATGTTGTTAGAGGTGGATGGAGGGTTATCCAAGGCAGCTGCAGTTGATGTTGTGGAGTAGTTGTTCATATCGTCCAACCCAACCGTATTATATGCACCAGCTGATCGGTTGTCTACAATGGTTTCTCAAGGTTTAACAGTAGCGCCATGACAACAATAGACACCATAAGAATTAGAACTAAGTAAATGGTCCTCGCACACCTAACTGTAGTATATCACCAGATAGTGCTAACTGCATCATTAAAACCTGCGCAGCGAGATGGTCTGTGTGGAAATATAATAAGTTGGAGTGAGAATCACCGACTCCACGCAGTGCTGTCGGCAATCCCTTTCAATGGACGATAATATCAAAACCTAGTATGCCACAGCTAACCATCCATGTTTGTGCTAACACTTTATATACTATCTCACAAATAATATTTACCAGTACTTACTCATGGAATCGGTGAGATCTCCTGTAGACTGAGAACCAGTCTTTCTGTAAACACAAAAAGGTACAATGGTAATGAAACTGTAAATTACACGTGCACTGTACGTTATGGAAAAGGCTTTCTGTAAGATTCCATTCTTTTCTGTATTTTGTGAAAACATTTTCACACAAAATTGAAATAATTAAAACCATGATTTACTAAGATATCTAAGAAAGCTGAGACGGTTTCATCAAAGTTAAATACAGCTAGAAGTCATATATATTATTACATCGCTACCCAAAAGAACACAACTTCTTCTTTGATAACCAATCTATTAGGTTGATAGTCTCCATACCCATGTCCTCCAATCAATTTGTTAGAAAAAATGTAATCCAATGATTTTAGAGCAGAAATTGTTGTGAAACAATATTTTCTTTCAACAATGGAATGTTTGTAAATATACAAAAGTTATAAGGGTCTTCAGTTTTACAATGATAGACTGTCAAGTTTCTAGTTTACGATCAAAGGCTATCGGTGGAGCAAACACATCATGAAGATACGAAAAGTAGTTTTAATAGGAATTGTTACTGTATCCAGTAGAAAGCGTTTAACCATCATTAGGAAATTAGTAACAAAATTTTCGATTCACAATATATTGGAGATTTTGTAAAACAAACATGTTTATTTAGTAAAATGCTTTGACCATGTACTTTGTTTAATTCCAAGAATGATTGTATGTTCAACGAAAGGTCAACAAAATTTGTTGTAAAAAATAACCTTTTTAAAAACAAAAAGCAAATGGCAACATCATTAGTTGTTTTCAGCAGCGCTCTAGTTTTATGGCCAATCAAATGCGAGTAGTTGCTGATCAGCCGTTTTATTAATCAATTTGTTTGGTGTACACAGGAATCATTTCTTGGACTGAGCGACAACATTAGAGGGAAGAAAACTCTTGAAAAGAGAGTAAAGTCAACCTCTGCACAAAAATATTTGATCTTGTTCTGAGTTCTTTGTAGTTCGTCCTAGTACTAGTCATTGGCAAGGGGTGGATACAGGGTGTGAGGTGGAAAGAGTGTAGCACAGATTGGAAGGAAAAGGGTGTATTATGTAACAAAACAAACGTATGAGACATCAAGTTGAGTCGTCTGACATCAGTCACAGAGGATAGCAGATAACAATGATAAGCCTAGTAGTCAAGTAGTAATAACTCACTCAGTCTTAGTCTTACGTGTCAGCCAGTACACAGTTAGACCCACTGCACCAGCAACTACCACCAGACCTGCTACACCTCCTATGATGGCTTTATCAGTGTCTGAGAGACCTACAACACAAAACAGTTCAGGTCTCAGTCGATCAACCTTTTAAATGCTGCTTTGGAAATACTTGGTGTCATTTCTAGCAAGAATATCCAACAGAGCTGACTGAAGACTAAACTTGTAATTTGTGTCCTGAGTGGCAGCTTAGCAACGACAAGTTCTGCTGTTGTTTGACTTACCATCAACACTGTTTGTATTTTTGTCTGCATCAGCTGATTGAGTGGACTCACTTGTAGATGTAGTAGGAGTTGGTACACAGAGAGGGAGAGAAGACCAGCTACCATTACTAGTGCATTCTACTACTACATCTCTCACATATCCAACATCACATGTATACAGTAGTAGTTGTGTATAGTAGTATCTACTGTATATAACTCTACCATTTGTTATGTTCTGATACTCGTCCGTCAGTTTGCACTCCACTACAATTATATATTTACATACAAACATTACCCAACGCTCTTGTAAGCTTCTATGTTGTATTTCGATAGTGAACTACAAACAAGTGAGATAAAATTTTAACTCCCGCTTGAATGCTTGACACTGCTGGACAATGGATGCTTGAGGAGAGAAACTAACTCTAGATTGACATTTATTAGCATTCAATAAAACTAATGATCAAGCTTAGGGTGTCCTTACAAAAAAATAGTTCAAGCAGATCTCTTACACGGAAAGTGGCATACCAATAGCTGCCAGTGTATCTCTTGTACATCAGAACAAGGGGAGATAAATCAACCTGCAACTTGAGCAATATTAACGAGGTCGACCAAGTCGATCTAAAAACTGTTGGCTGTACTCAAATGTATGCTAAAAGCACGACAATTTTAGTGACTGGACTTTTGTTATATTTAACTATCAATGGGTTAAACTTAATACCTGCAGGGCACTGGAAGTTGGCAGAGCTCCAAGTCCAAGGAGTTGTCTCTCTATCACATGTTGTACAGTTTATAGTTCTATCTGATTCAGAACTGTTGGTTGTGTAACCTTCTAGACATTCATAGGTAGCCATTAGATTGTTTCCCCTTAATTTGGGAGTGGAGTTGGCTACAGTAGTGGGTGGTGAGTGACACCACGGCTCTGTAAATATACAACCACTGGAAGGTAAAGGCGCTAATCTAAGCCTACACTTCACATGCAAGTCAAAGTATGCATCAAGTAAATAAGAACTGCTTGTGATGGCCGTAAAACTTTTGATGTGATTAGTAAATCAGCGAGCAGTATTTCTACACAATCAGGTTGGTTGGTGTTTACCAGGAAAGACTGAAACTGTGAATCTTTAGAAAAAATAATTAATTAACAATCTACCTTTGGGTAGACGAAGGAAGAGAAATGAAAAGAGTAACTCCAAGTTACAGTTTTTAATTGGGGACACGAGAATTTGCAAAGTACTGAGTGGTAATCTAAAAGTGAAAGTTACCCAATATTCCATTCAGTAAGGTAAAATGGCTGTCATGAACAAGCTGTGATACAACATTGTTTCCAGTTTCATTTATGGCCATGCACAGTAACTATTTGTTGGATGGGGATTTCCCACGAGCTTATATCTTGAGACTTGTAGGATATATTATTAGCAATCAATATAAAACTGTGGAACATTTGAAATTTTAATGTGAAATCAAACTTGTTGAGACATCTAAATTGACCAATCACAAAAGCATTAGCTCTAACTGTAACTAGAAAACCTTTGGTTCTGTAAAAGAAAAAGAAGACTTATCAAACATGATTTTCCAAGTTTTAACAAATATAGTTGCTGTGCAAATTCTCACCTGGGATACATCGTATGTTAGAGTGATCACTCCATTCAGCTATCTCTCTACTTTCATCTACTCTACATTCTATAGTAGAGTTTGTACCAGACTTTAACATCCATTCATCTACACATCTATATGTAACCATAGAACCTGGTAGCCATGGTGTAGGAGTTGTAGAGTTGGTTGTATTTGGTATACCTGGTATATCTCCACAGTGTAGAACTGAAATATAAACCATGTCATACTGTAATGGATTCCGGTCTGGTTACCATAGAAATCTGCTATGCTCAAGTATTATACCTCTCTCCAGAGGGGACACTGTGCTGCTCGACAGTGACAACTGTGTTCAGGCAACCGAATTATCCTGTATAGCTAGAGTCCATGGCTCACACAAACAATACAGAGTGGTGCTTGTAAGTGGCTGTATTCTCATAAGACAAAGTCCTAGGGTGTTTGTTCCTCTAGGGTGTTTGCGGCATGACATGAGAATGAATGCAAGGAGTGTATAAAAAGTCTCTCCTTTTATGGAAGGACTCGCAGGAAATCATTAGCATAGATCATATAAGACAAAAACTACAGGAAGTGAGTAGTAATATATGAGCAGATCTCCCTACCAAGTGTTTTTTGTGGATTTGATCTTGGGGGTTATGCAATGAGTTAAGACGTTGGATGAATTCGCCGAGTTTATATTGTATTTCATTTGGGAGGTATTTGAGTGGCATTTGAGTGGCATTTAAGTGGCGTTTGAGTTTTGATTATTTTTTTACCTAATTTGAACTTATATGGCATATAGATTTTGAATGTGTGGCATTTGATTTTTTTTGATATTTTTTACATTGTATAAAAATGGAACGTAATATGATTGTATTGTTATTGGGAGTTAAGATGTCGACAGAGGATGATGTTGAGATGAGACCGATGAATGAAGTTGATACTGTTGATGGTACTACACGTGATATGATAGATGTTTTACCGAGTATGAAGCGTAAAGCGTTGATAATTATGATGATTTTGGTATTTGTCGTAGGATTTTCCACTGTTGGAGGTGTTACTGAGTTTAGTATGTATGAAGGAGCTATGGAAAAAATACAAAAAGCGAGAAACTCTCCTGTTGGAATCATAAATGAAACTACTGTTGGTTGATGAACATCTTTTTATGATGAATGGGAAACCTGAAGATTATGACCCAAGGATGCGTTCTCCTTTTACAGCAATGATTGCAGGACCAACTGGATCGGGAAAGACGCAAGCGATTTTTCGAATGATTGAAGCTAGTCAGACTATAGCACACCCCCCACCAACAGAAGTTCACTACTGTTATGGAGCCTACCAAAAAGCCTTTGATGATGTACCAGGAGTGATTTTTCATGAAGGGGATGATAGATATAACAGTGAGTTTCCCCAGAGATGGTAAAAATCGATGGCTGATAATTGATGATCTCATGGATGAAGTTTCTGGTAAAGCCGATGCCAATGCTTTGTATACAAAACATAGTCATCATTTGAACGTAAGTGTGTTTTTTATTGTTCAGAATCTGTTTTTAAAAAGAAATCGTACAATTTCCTTGAATAGTCATTATTTTTTTCTTTTTAAAAATCCTAGAGATGCTTCTTCTATTTCCTATTTGGCTCGACAATGTTTTCCATCAAAAGTAAAATATGTACAAGAGGCTTTTGAAGATGCAACAAAAAGCCATACTCTTATTTACGAATAGATACGACTCAACAAACGAATGATCAACATAGACTATTGGGAAATTTTTTATCGGATCTCCCTATGATATTATATGTACCTAAGTAAAAGGATATAAATACAATTACTATTCATTTCACCTCAATCATATTTTGTTGTTCAACGACGCAACACGAAAGAGTTATAATGACTAAAGATTTGGAGAAAAAATTAAAAAGAAATGCTGCTGTGTTGTTATCACTCAACAATGCAACCTTTGCTATTCAAAAGTCTGTTATAGCCAAAGCCAAAAAGGAGTTTATTATGACTCTAATGGAATGCGCTAAAGCTATTATAAATGGAACGATACCATTGACAACATCTCAGTACAATCAGTTGCAGCGGAACGCGAAGGATATTAGTGCTTTAGTAAGAAGATCAACGTTAGATGATAAGAAAGCTGTATTGCAAAAAGGAGGATTTTTAAGCGCTCTACTAGGACCTATCATCAGCAATATAGTTCCTGGGTTATTTAAAAGTGTGCTAGGAGGAGGGAGAAGATAAAGATGAAAGTCTCAACACGAATGATGCGAAATAAAATAGCAATTTTAGCTCTGGATGAACTGAGTAAGAAAGGAAAAATCGCTATAGTCGAAAAGGCTAACTCAGATTTGTTTCAATCATTGATAGAAAGTGTTAAAAATATTATATTAGGTAATGTTCCTCTTGATTCTGAGCAGTTTATTGAGTTGCAGCGTTACAAGAAGGAACTACATAAGCTTAGTGGTAGAGGGACAGTTGATGATAAGCGTAAAATTTTGATTCAGACTGGTAGAGGAAATCTTTTGGATGCTATTATAAACCCCATTGTATCTGTTTTGTGATCAATAAAAAGATGAATCGCCAGCCTTTAACATTCTCCAGACGTATTTTTATACTCACTGAAAATGAATACTATAGATTAACGGAAAAAAAGGAGAATAAAACAGTGGTAAAGGAAGAGAAGACCAGACCTCCATTGTATTATAATCCTATGGAAGCTATAACGGTGAGAAATATGAAGAGAAAGCGAAATGATCTACTGGAAACGGCTCATGATTCTGACTTATCCTCACACGAAAAGTTAGATGAAAATGTTGAAAACCTACGTAGGTATTTGTCTGATGTCAAAAAGATTAAAAATAACCAAAATCAGACACAAAAGGATAGTTGGAGTCCCATTAAGAGAAAAAAGATGGAGTCTATTTCTCCTTTAGCCAATAGCACAGTTATTGATGATAAACTTAATACCCTTTCACCAAATGCTCATAAAGACATTGAGTTAGAATCAGTGAAAATGGATGATGATGATGATGACATTGAGATGGAATTAATAAAAGGGAGGTTGTTTGATACTGAAGACTCAACCCTACTTGGAAATACATTTCTAACTGATGGAGAAGATGAGCATGATAGTGAAAGCAAAAATTTAAAAGAGTTTGAAAAAAAAGCAACTAAATTAACAACAAAAAAGAGTGATCAAACGATTGCTGTCAGAATGTTGAATAATCTGAGTAAAATTGGTAGATTCGACTCGGACAAGAACAGACTGAAAATTGGAGAACATTGGTTGAATCCTAAGACTTCCAAAACTTTACTACGAGACGTTCTAACTGAAGGAGGTAAAATACAATCGGGAAATACCAATTACAGTAGATTTAAAAGCTTGCTAACTGATGAAGGAATCACAACTGTCAGAAAATCCCCGCATCAAACACGTAAGAGTCAGAAGAAAAAGTTGATCATTCCAGGTACTAATTCATGGACATCGACACGCTAAAAGAGTTGTATTACAATCCTGCATTACATACATCTCTACGAGGAGCTAGAGCTTTACTGAAAGCTCGTAGAAAGCGAGAGGGGGAAAAAAGAATCCGTGAATGGTTGAGTGGTGAGGATGCCTACACGTTACATAAAAGAGCTGTAACAAAGTTTAAACGCCGTCCTACAATTGTAGCTGGAATAGGGGAACAGTTACAGGTAGATTTGATGGATGTTCGATCTCGAAAAGAAGAAAATAATAATACAGCATTTTTACTGACTGCTGTTGATTCTCTATCTAGAAAAGGTTGGGCTGTGCCGCTCATCAACAAATCAGGGCAGGTAGTGGCAAGAGGATTGAGAAGAATACTGGAAGGGGAAAACTATAAAGCTTTACAATCCGATAAAGGTAAAGAGTTTGACAATGTCAATGTAAAGACTCTCCTGGCAGAAAAAAAAATCAAGCGCTTTACAACCGAAAATGAGACGATAAAGGCATCGATGGTGGAACGTTTCAACAGAACTTTAAAAGAGAAGATATATAGATATTTGACATATAAAGATAATGACAGATACATTGATGTTCTACCAGAAATGGTTGATGCATACAACAACACAATTCATGGTGCTATAGGTATGAGACCGAATGATGTGAATTTTCAAAATCAGGAACTTGTATGGAATCGTGTGTATGAAGGAGGTGAACATAGTTTAGCTCAAGAAGCAAAACTAAAGATTGGGGATTATGTGAGAATAAGTAAGGCAAGAGGAGCGTTTGAAAGAGGATACACTCCGAATTGGACGATTGAGATTTTTATAATCACTGATGTACTTATTGATGAAAAACCTGTTGTATATAGGGTGAAAGATTTGGCTGAGGAGATGATTGATGGCACCTTTTACGAAAAAGAGTTGCAAAAAGTAAAAAAACCCACGATTTTCAGAATCGAAAAGATATTGGGAAGAAGAATGAGAAGAGGTAAAAGACAGATTCTGGTTAAGTGGTTAGGATACGGAGAAAAGTTCAACAAGTGGGTAGATGAATAGTTTATAAGGAAAGAACGGCTGATATAATCCTCATACGTTGAGAAAATGTCGATGCTGATAACTTTACCCTCAAACTCTAGCGGTGAAGAGTTTCCTGATAATAACAATTCCGAATTTACAGTGAGACTGTATAAATATTTGGTTATCAATGGCGGAAAATGGGAGGTAGCTCTGCTAGATATGTCTTATTCTAATAATTGGAAGAATGTTACCGAAGGGAAAATATATCTAGAAAAGACTAATGTCTCTGGTAAAAGCGAAAAGTCCTTCATCTTAATCGGTAATGGAAGATATGATAGTATGGAGGAGTTGGAGGAGATTATACGAAAGAGAATGAGTGAAATGGGTTTAGACAAAAAATTCGCCATCTCCTACAACAAGATCACCAACACCACTTTACTAACTAACAGCGATCCTGATACTGCCATAAGCTTTTCCAAAGATATAGCATATATTTTTGGATTTGAACCAAAAACTATGTACCCTCATGGTAGATACAATAATATCTCACCACCTGATATAAATTCCGGTTTAACATCTCTGTATGTTTATTCCAACATTGTTGATAATAGAATGGTAGGAGATACTAATGTACCTTTACTGAGAGTAGTTCCGGTTCAAGGAAAGAAGAATAGTGTTGTGTATCAAGAATTTAAAAATCCTCACTATGTTGACGCTTCATCACTAAATAGCGATCTGATTCAAGTACTTATAATGAGTGACGACGGTCAACGAATACCATTTGATGGTGGAAAGGTTGTGTTGACGGTTCACTTTAGAGAGAAAGTATTATAATGAGTTTGGTACGATACACCCCTGAGGACTCAAAAGATTTTTTTGATGAGTACTACAAGATGCAAGCTGGAAATGGAATTGGAGTGTACAGTGGACGGCGGGTGATGCCTAATATGAGAGGAAATGGACTTGGTAGTATTTTTTCAAGTATACTTAAATCCGCAGCACCAATGCTGAAAAGAGGAGCAATTAGTTTGGGGAAAAGAGCACTGTCTGTAGGTGAAAATGTAGCGCGTGATGTCATCGATGGACAAAGCTTTGCAGCATCAGCAAAGAAGAGGGGGTTGGCAGAGTTGAATGATCTGGGGGGAGATGTGCTCAATGCAGTCCGTCTAGATAGTATGAAAAGTAGAAAAACAAAAGGTGGAAAGAAGACGAGAGGTGTTGGTAAACGTGGCATATTTTAATAGTAGCAGAATCCGCTATAAAGACAGCAGAGCTTGATAACTATATTCATTAAGCAGTAACACCACAAGCAATCATCATTTGCAAAAGATGGCTAGCCTAAATGGAACAACAGGTAATAAGTTGGGAGGTTCTTCCTACAACATAAATCCAACAGTGGATGTATTTGCTAGGGAACCAACAAACATATCGGTAGAGAGATCGGAATATGTTGTCATCAGGCCTGATAGGTTAGATCCTTACGGTAGTATTGAGTTAACCTTGTCAGGAAGCACTGAACATTACACAGATCTCTACAACTCGTTTCTGCAAGTTGAAACCACAGTTGTTCAAGATGATGGAAGCAATATTACAGGTAATGATGATGATGCAGTTGTGTGGATGGGGGATTCAATGCACACATTATTCAGTGAGTTGAAAATGTCGATAGAAGGAACCACTGTTGAATACGCTAACAACTACGGTTTACGCTCCTGCTTTTCACAACTACTCGAAAACAGTGCAGAAAGAAATATCAAGGTAAGATGGAAGGATGGTTGTATGATTATTCAACTAGCAAAGACGCTGCTGATCACAAAACCGCAGATAAGAAAAAGAGGAGAGCTCTAATCATAGCTGGAAAGACAATAGAATTAACTGGAAAACCTCATCTTGCATTATTTCAGCAGAAAAAACTAATAATTCCAGGTCCTAGTATGCAGCTGGAGTTTGAGCGTGCCTCCGGCAAACTAGCTTTGTTTGCTGCGAATGAAAACCCTGCAGGAGGAGCAAAAATTAGAATTGATAAATTTGAACTTCATCTTTGTAAAGTTAAGGTGAATCCTACAATACAAAACTCCCAACTCAGTTTGGCGTTGGAAGGTCACAACTACATTTATCCAGTTGATCGAAAACGGATAAAACTATATGGAATTCGTGCTGGGGTTGCGCAGATTGACATCACTTTGGAAGAAAACAAACAAAAACCTAAACAGATCTATTTAGGTTTAGTTGATCACAACGCAATGAACGGACGTTTTGCCTTGAATCCATATAGAATGACACACGCTGATGTTGATAGTATTGTATTGAGAATTGGAAGAAGATTTGAGCCAAATTATGCTAGAGGGGTTTTTGGAAGAGAATATCATCAGTTTCTACACGCTACCGGAACTTTGCTTGAAGGTGATAGTCTCGGTATTACGAAAGAACAATACCTTGATGGTACTACACTTTATGGGTTTGATTTGACAGGTGATTTTCTTAAAGAAGGATTTCACTCTATGAAAAATGTCACAACAAGTGTGGAAATTCGTTTTAGCACTAACACGACTGATGGATTATCCTTGGTAGCATACTTTGTAAGAGACGGTGTGCTGGAGATGAATAGCATTCTTCAATTAACTATCGGGGGAGATGCAGTGCTTTAAACAGAAAGTTAGAGATGAATACCATGCAAATTCGTTCGATCTTATCTTCAGACGTTTTATGTCAAAGCGTAGGGATTCATGTTGGAGCTAGAGAACAGTTTTGGAAGCAAATTTGCAATTTTCCAACAGGATGTTTCGTATTCAACACCCATTATTCTCACCAACCTGGAGAGCATTGGTTGGCTGTGTACGCTAATGATTCAGAGGTGGATTTTTTTTACTCATTTGGGCGTTCTGTTTCCTTTTATCCAGATGTAAATGAAATACTGAGTATTCATGGAGGATATGAAACAATACGAAGTAATGAAACACAACTACAACATTTTTTGTCAACTGTATGTGGCGATTATTGTGTATACTTTTGTTTACTGAGAAGTAGAGGATGGAGTATGGATGAAATTGTTAGAAGTTTACGAGACATAGGAGATAGTGAGATGAGAGATCACTCAATACGGAGATTTATCATACAGTCCTATCCTAACTTCGAGTTCATAGAAGATAATACAGTAGAAGGAATAGATGGTGTACATATACAAGGAACTAATTTACTAAGTAAATTGTTAAAATAAATTATTATAATTGATTTTTATTTGATATAACAAATAAAATGAATAAAACACAACTTATCTCATTATTTGTGCTAAACACTAGAGAACCTATAAAAACTATTATTTTGTAATGTTTCAAGCAAGAAGTAAATAAGATCTTCTCATTTTCTTCCTCAGGAGCGCTCTTTAGTTATATCTAAAAGACATAGTAACTAATGACTCTATCATACATAGTTATATGAATTAATTTTACAAAAATACTGCGGATCTTTCTTTAAATAGATATGAAACTTACCATCATAGAAGACGAGTCACGTCCTTTGTGTTATCGATTAAGACTCCGATGTGCTGTTCTGGACAATTCTCTTTTTCATTTTCATCAAAGTAGGAGAGACAGGTGTGTTGCAGCGAAGTATCAAACAGTTCTGAGGCTTGAATGAAAGCTTGAAGAGCTGAGAGTAGAATAATGTCGTAGGAAATCATGTTGTTCGTATTTTGTTTTAGTCCTTTGAATACGATTACACCGCTTTTTTCCGCCACCACAGATGAAGCTATTTGAGCAGGGATGCTAAGATCTCCAATCAATAGCTCTCCTTTCACCATACATCTGTAATTAGCCACTATAATATCAGCAGTCTTGTTCCAACGAGTATCACATTTTCTTAGCATTCCAGGATTCTCATAAGCTATAACACTTCCTGTCGGAAAATCGTGTAGGTGAGCAACACTGAAATAAGCCTGTATTTGTCTCAAACTCTTGCCGTACAATGAGTTGAATGGATCGTTGATCTTTCGATTATATCCTTGAGATTCAGTGGTACGAAAAATCGCATCTCCTTTCTTTCCTTCTCCCATATAAATTAAAACAATTGGATGTGCTTGCTTAGCTTTATTAACACGCAGTCCTATTTCGGTTGAAACATCACTCTTCACCCGAGTTATCTTTTTATCCTTTCGGTAGTTGTAAATGATGGTGCACTTTGATTCATCACGAAATTCAACAGACAACACCTCCATAACTGTTGGTACTGGTAGTTCGCAGATTTCCATGGATTCTTCAAGTTTTTCTAGACTATCTGGAGAGAGAGAGTTTATTAACCCGGCGCTCTTGTAGGTGAGAGTGGTTAGTTCATTACTTCCAGCATCTTGAAAGGGTATTCTGGTGTGACGAAAAAGCGTTTCGTCTCCAACATCTGTCAAAACTAGTTTTTTGCACTTCGAGCTAGTTTCATTATCATCTTTTGTCAAATCAACAAAAGATCGTTTCCTCATTGATGTTCTTTTTGAAGGTATCTTGTTAGTAGGAGGTGTGAATGAAGTAAAATCTTGTTGGGATTCTGGTTCATCAACCACCAACTGACTTTCTGGCATATCAAAGATAGGAGAAGGTGATGGGGAAAAGGTTTGCTGGGGTCCTGCTTCTTCATTCATCGGTTGACTTCCTTCGTCTTGAGTATTCATTCTAAAAAAACAAAACATTTTGTTTAATTTTTCATAATTAATTTTAAAAGATCATAAAGATCATAAGCCTTCAGCTAGTTGTGTTAGCTAACAGAAAATAAATATTTTTACTCTTACCTTTATAAAGAAGGTGAGCTCCTAGTAGTTGCAATAGAAGGTTTAGTGGATGTTGCTTCTCCGCTAGCTGTTGTAGAACTGGATGCTTTCTGTGTGAAAACAGTGGCTCTTAAATAGGTAAAGTTGTGCTGATTAAAACCTATGAATACCAACCTTCTTTATAATATAACTATGAATCAGCATTTTGTCCACGCGAAAACCAATGCTTTCGCGGGAATAAACACTTTATTTTCACGCGAATGGAAACAGTTGCTTTCGCGGGAATAAAAATTTTATTTTCACGCGAATAAAAACCTATGTTTTCGCAGGAATAAATATTTTATTTTCACGCGAATGGAAACCGTTGCTTTCGCGGGAATAAAAAATTTAATTTCACGCGAAAACAGACCAATGCTTTCGCGGGAATAAACATTTTATTTTCACCCAAATATAAACCAATGTTTTCGCGGAAATAAATAATTTAATTTCACGCGAATGGAAACCGTTGCTTTCGCGGGAATAAACATTTTATTTTCACACGAAGACAAACCAATGCTTTCGCGGGAATAAATAATTCATTTTCACGCAAATGGAAACTGTTGCTTTCGCGGGAATAAACATTTTATTTTCACGCGAATACAAACCAATGCTTTCGCGGGAATAAATAATTTATTTTCACGCGAATGGAAACCGTTGCTTTCGCGGGAATAAACATTTTATTTTCACACGAATACAAACCAATGCTTTCGCGGGAATAAATAATTTATTTTCACGCGAATGGAAACTGTTGCTTTCGCGGGAATAAACATTTTATTTTCACGCGAATACAAACCAATGCTTTCGCGGGAATAAATAATTTATTTTCACGCGAATGGAAACCGTTGCTTTCGCGGGAATAAACATTTTATTTTCACGCGAATACAAACCAATGCTTTTGCGGGAATAAATAATTTATTTTCACGCGAATAGAAACAGTTGCTTTCGCGGGAATACAAATTTTATTTTCACGCGGATACAAACCAATGTTTTCGTGGGAATAAATAATTTATTTTCACGCGAATAGAAACAGTTGCTTTCGCGGGAATACAAATTTGATTTTCACGCGAATGGAAACTGTTGCCTTCGCGGGAATAAACATTTCATTTTCACGCGAATACAAACCAATGCTTTCGCGGGAATAAATACTTTATTTTCACGCGAATAACACTATTCTGATAGAGTTTTCGCGTGAGTGTTTTTATTGGTTATAAGCTAAATGAGTAGGAGTGTCTTATAGTATATAAGAACAACTCTCTCTACATAGAAATCATTCTCTTCAGCAATAACCTCAGGAGCATCAACTACTACAATAACCTCAGGAGCATCAACTAGTACAACTGATAATAACCTCAGGAGCATCAACTACTACAACCGATTTCTTGGTGATAAGGTAAGAATTAATAGAAAAACTATTTTAATCGAAGCTAAAATGTAATTATTTTACAACGCTGTTTAATCATCCTATACTAACACATAACTTTTTTATTTTAGTTCATTATGAGTTCAAAGCCATATACAATAACAGACTTCCTCCCAGAGATTTATCACCAGTATATCAAAAAAAATGTAGCCGTGCAGGGAAATGCGAAATATCCATTAACATTGCAAGCTGCGTTATTCTGTATAACACAGCATTTGCTAACTTTAGCATCTTTATACGGAGAGCTACCCATACAGTACCAACCGCATTCATTACACCAGAATGTTGACGATCAAGAAACATTATTAAAACTAACAATTCAAAACAATTTTGAGACAGTTTTGGAAATGTCTAAAATCGTGAACATTAACGACTTTTTAAAAAAAATTAAGAAAAAGGTATGGGATCAAGATCTCACACAAAGATTAGTTAAAGCCCAATGGAGTGAAGAATTAATGCTCAAGTTTAAACCTATTATTTTACGCTATATTCAAACAGATGAATGTTTATATTCATCTATTACTTCGCTTGAAGTTATGTTATGGCTTTTTCAAGAATATAAACTTTAATATATACAATCATACAATATTTAATTTCTATTCAATGCACATAAATATATATATATATATATATAGCTATCAAAAAAATTATCGAAACTTAAATGTCATACATTCAAAATTTAGATGTCATATAAGCTCAAATTAAGTTCGAGTTATGTAAGAAATTATCAAAACTTGAATTACACACATTCAAAATCTATATGCTATCTAAGTTCAAATCAAGTAAAAAAAATAATCAAAACTCAAATGCCACTTAAATGCCACTCAAATACCAATCAAATACCCCTCAAATGAAATACAATATAAACTCGGCGAATCCATCCAACGCCGTAACCCATTACTTCAACTCCAAGATCAAACCCACAAAAAAACACTTGGTATGGAGATCTGCTCATATATTACTACTGAAGTGATTTAGTCAATGCAATCAAGTATATAAATAAGTATGCAAAAAGGTAATGCAAGTAGGTTAAATAATAAAGGCGCCAAGTGGCTAAGGGCGGAGTTTTATCTCCATGGTCCATTCAGAGGTTCTACAGGGCTCCCAGGCTATAGTTAGAGTACGTTGCTCTAGTTCGGAAATCCGGGGAAGGGAAAATTCCGGATCCTGGCCTTGACTAAGTTCTTGAATACTTTTGAGGTTCCTCTGCTATGTCGGCCATCTTGCTTCGGCCCAGTATAGCTAAGAGGTCAGAGGTAAGAGGTAAGAGGTCAATACCGGCCCTGCAGGGGTCACTACCGGCCCTGCACACTATGCCACCGGCTCTGCCACCGGCTCTGCCACCGGCTCACAAGCTCTGCTTATGAGACTCGTCTTTAGGGTTGCCCACGAGGCACAGCTGAAACAAACAACCAACTAAACAGTATAACTTCTCCTCTAATCAGCAGTTAACCGAATGCTGTAGGCTGAAGTCTAGCGCATTGTTTGCAAAGGGTGGATAGTAAAAGACCTGTTGACTATCAACTTCCAATATTTCTAGCTTCATCTGTTTACTCTCCCACATCTCCTTTTTATATCTCACAGCTTTCTGCTGCTGGAAAACTTCAGTCTCACACCATATGGTAAGATATTATATAACAACATTTGCTATTAACTTTCTCATACTCATTAACATCCGATCTGTTAATTCTGGTCGTGTTAGTCCTTTGGAGCCAAGGCTAACATTACTGAAGAATTTAGTGGAGTTTTGTTGATGGTATTTTAGTTATAATGTGTTATAGATACCCTTTGACCCAAGAACAATTGTAGAAACGTATTTATAAACTGCTGGCTGTAACTTTTAGAAGATGAAAAACGATCTGGTTGCTCTTTGTATACTTAACAAAAGAATTGTATGTTTGTGTAGCATTAGACTTGAATGCATGACAACTATGCTAGAGTAAGTCATTGCTGCATTACAGGAAATGGGTTGAGATAAAGAACTTGTCAAAGGTAATTCTGTGTAGCACCTGTTAGATTATACTTTACCAGGTGGTCATGAATGATGTAACATCAAATGTTTGCAGCATTAGACTTATTTTGTTCAAAAGGTCTTTTTACCCAAACCTTCTCATATCTATTTCACGAAACAATATGTCTTTATTGATTTCTTTCCTAAAATAGTGGCTGAAACAGTAAGTTCTTGTAAATTTCTGATTACAAAGAAAAACATATTGAAAAGCAAAGTTAATGAACTACCTTACTCCATAAAAAGTTTTCTATTGCTACAGTCAAGAACTATTACAACAAGTTGTGTAAAGTTTGCTTGAAAAACCAAATCAGGCTTGTAAACTATAAAATACCCATAATGTATCATTTCTGGGGCCTCTCCGTTGAGAACCAGTCATTTGATCCACCAACTACTAAATCCTACACTGTCACTGTTTATTGATCTGATCACTTGGTATTTCTTTCATATCCTGAAAATTACTTTAAACTTTTTATTTGAAAATTAAATGCTTCCACCGCAATCCAAAGTAACAAAGTTGGTTCAAAGTGTCCGGTTTATTAGGCAGGATAGAAAAAAGGGGGAGGGAGGGAGGGGAAGAGGGAAGTTGCAAACAGAATTAAAATAGCATAAGAAATTATTGATTAATTAAAGATCTGTAGACCAACATCCTAAACATGGAAAGCATTTTTAAGAATGGGAAGTAGTTTCCCCATTGAAAGAACAACTCCACATGAATTTACAATATTTTGTATATTTGTGTGGAGTTATTCTCTCAATGGAGAAACAAAGTTCCTCTTCTGGAATCAATTTATCAAAATTTTCCAATACTCTGCAGCCAGCACCATTTTATTGTCTAAAAGTCCACTTTTGCTGGTTCTTTAAGTCATAAATAGAAACACACCATATAAAATTTTGGAAACATGCCAAAATTTGACAAAATAAGCTTGCATATGCTAAAAAAAGAGGAAACAACTTTTTTCTGCAGCTGATTTCAAATAAAGATTTTTGTACTAATCATGTCCTAAAAAGGCTGCCTTTCAGTCCAGCTGATGAAGAAGATACAGTCATGTCAGAGCTACCAACCCATCAACTAGGTGCTAGGTGAGACTGAATGTTTGGTATATACAGCCATCAATGCTTACTCTCTCCTTGGAGAGATTGTATCATATCAAATCAATCAAGTCACAGTCAACTTTTATATCACTTGACTAAAACTGGTATATTTGTTTGCTCTTTTAAACTTCAGGTATTTAAGACTTTAAAGATTTATCAAACCAGATGGCAGTTAAAGTTATGGTAGGATTTAAATGTGTACATATTGTGTAAGTACATAGTATGTATACATTGTAGGGTTTATCAACTGCTTTACGTGTAAGTGTGTACATTAGGGAGTTTGCGAAAAACCCTGACTAACGAGTACGTTAACGTAGGGTACGCGCCAATTGGCCAAATTATTAAGTTCTGGGATAAGCTCACCAAGTACGTTGCGACAATCTCGCCGAGCGAGCCAATTCCCTGACTGAAAATCATTTCCGTTTTCACAGCGATAGCATTTACACCTTTTCTATTTTTATTTTACTAATAATGGCCTCCCAAACAAAGTTATAAGTTACTATTAACACACAGCTGTATTTATTTATTACGAATGGTGGTGGCTTCCTGTACATGGATTACTGGCCTAACTGATGTTTATTCAAAATGTGTATACGCCAGTGAATGATTGTATTTTTCATGTTTTTTATGGCGTTTAATCAACAATGATAAAAATAACAGATAATAATAAAATTTGCAATGGCGGTAACAAAATTCCCTCCAGTGTAAAAGAGGCGCCTCACGTAGCAAATATTCCCTTCGGTCAAAACAGTAAATTGACGTAAAAAATCTCACGTTTACGAGAGGTACTACGTCGGACGAGACAGCTAATCACCGATAATCCGCTCTAGTGGTACCACGTGACCTCTCTCACGTACTCGTTAACGGCCTCGTTGGGCTTTCGCAAACTCCCTATTAATTGGTTTTTACCAGCCCTGAAGGTAGGAATAGTTCTTGTCATTGTGTACAAGTCTGAGAAAGGACCAATCACGTGTTGGTTTGCTATTGTACATTAAGCACTATGGACTATTCCGCTATTTAACACATGCAATAGCTATGTTGGTGTGCTTCGGGCTTCTTTAGTCAACCAAATTTCTCCTACTGGTATCCAGGTTATTTGATGAAAAACTGCAGTACTTACAGTGCAGGACTTACCATTGAAGGTGAGTAAAAAGCCAGCACGTGACCCATCCTCTGGTACATATCTGATACTGATGGTTCTCTCACTGCTAGTAGTTACTAGT
This sequence comes from Cryptosula pallasiana, assembly GCA_945261195.1. NCBI lineage: Eukaryota > Metazoa > Bryozoa > Gymnolaemata > Cheilostomatida > Cryptosulidae > Cryptosula > Cryptosula pallasiana. Next base: position 2,284,631 of record OX183137.1, read on the forward strand.
AGTGTACTTCCTATAGCATCTCTGCCAGAGAAGGTTTTATCACCGACGCGTAGAGGTTCTGTTAGTGCGTCTGTGTACATGAGTGTGAACTTTACAGAGACATTTCTGGGCAAGTCTATCACCACTCTAGCAGTGCACTGGTTTACATCTCTGGGTGGACTACCATAGGAGGTGCTGATAACTCCAGATAGTTGGTTGACATCAGCCCCACCAGGTACAGCTACATCTGTACCACATACACCAACTGTAACAATACAGAACAGCTCTAAAGTATTTGAATCATTTGCCATTTTTACAAAAATAGTACCCCAACATTCCATGAGTATCTTCTACAGTACAGCATGAGATGAGATAATTTAGTCTTGAAAGAAGGTATTTGTAAAGTGTTAAAGTTATCTCCTCCAGCAGTTGATGTCTCAGTCTGTAACTGAATCTGACCAGCTCTGCTTGAACAGTCAGCAATGCAAAAATTACTGATGCCAGGCATTGTGGTATACATCTTTATCAAGCTTTAGCAAGGTTTTCCTTAATTTGCATGTGATGATAACAAAGTATCATTAAACTTGCTTCATAGCCGCTGACAAGCTCTGAGAGCATTTCTAAGGTAGGTTTATTGGCTAATGAGTTCCATAGTTGCACAGGTATGAAGGGTAAGAATATGTAATCAACCAAGTTGCAGGTAAACTGTGGTGAATTTTATTCTACCAATGGGCAGAGCGGCCAATTTAACTTCAACAAAGTATTCTTCCATCACAAGATATGTGAATGAAATGTTTTGGTGTTTTGGTTATTAATAATTTTTTCTACTGAAGCAAAAATAAATCAACAGCAGATATAGTAAATGTGTGGCTAACATAAAAATGTTTATTGCAGAGAATTTGTCCCACATTTCATCACTATTTATTATTGGCAATAAAAATCAAGCAAATGTTAGTGAGTTTGAAGAGATCAAAGATAATTATTTCAATAGCATGAATTGTATCAACACTGACATTGACTAACATCGACTGCATATCACGAAAATCCTCTTACTTGGTGGTTATATAAGCCTTTCAAAACATAGACGTGTAACAGTATGTTTCATCAAAATTCCATCAATGCTTCTGCCTATTAATTGTCTATAAAAATTTTTAACAAATTTTATAAAATAAACAAAAACTGAATGAGATATCTAGCTACATGCTTGAAAGGTTTATAGGCCCAGAGACATGACCATAGGTTGGTGGAGATGATACAGAAATAGTTGTTTTTGAGAGCTTTTTAGTAAGTAATCGTCTGCTGGGAGTTGGGATTTTTATACAAACATAATTTGTGTGGTCATTAGTAAAATTCTATAGCAGCAGATTAATGTATTAGCGCGGAAATAAATATCTGCAACGGCATATGTAGGATGCTGTCTTATGGATAGCATTGAACTTTTCTGAGAAAAACATGAGAATGAATGTATGATTCAAGCCTCCACAATTGTTATTCCTGCAGAGACTTAGCCTTGGGCTATGAGTGTGACTTTAAGGGAGACAAACTTTAAAATTTAGAGGCTGAGTAAAAAATGGAGAGCGAAGCTTCTGAATTTAACAGCTAATAAGACAACACTTTACTATCATTAGCAGAATTGAGTATGGCCAAGTATCTGGTGAATTGGAGCTTTTGTATCCTAGTAATCCAAATAAGCGCTGAGCAAACATACACAAACAAAAGACCTCAGTGAATTTTAGCTATTATACTTCTGCATACAATATTGACTCATGAATGTAACAGTGTGATGAAACTCATTACAGAAGTTTCTTGAAAATCAAAATCAATTCATATCGTAAAAATGTTGTTCTGCTACATTTTAAAATAAGCAAACCGAAAATTAATTTTATCTTTTTCATGATGGACAGCTACCGAACTAGGAATGTCGTTATGTGGACACGTGCTGATTTGTTGTAGACTTGAAGTAGTAAACAGGTTCCAGCACAAATAAATAGAAAAAGTTCCAATATTCATTTGTGATTTTATTTTTTATAAACATTTTCGCCAAAAGTGAAATATAATTAATTTTTGTTTTTGATTATTTTATGTTTTTGTGTATCTCCTAAAATGATAATTGCACGTTCAATAGTTCATTGAGTTACCTTGTCTCTGTGAGATAAATGGTAACCATTAAATTTTGTAACTATTCGACTGAGAAAACCATTTCTAAAACTCTGGATCGGTTGTACAATAATAGTTACCATACCCACCAGCAATACACACCCACTCTGAACAAAGTGTTATTGATTACAGGGTTTTATAAACCTGCTACAATTGGTTAAGGACTGCTGAGAGGGAGTAAAGCAGACACACGACTCTCGTAACCGTTCGCTAATTCTAAGCAACATGAAAATATTTAAGTTTCAACTTCTTATCAGATAGCCTACATAAACAATTCACAAGTTTCAAACATTATACTTAAGTCTATCACAGTACATTTGGTTAGTTTTTGGTGCACAGTCACTAATGCTGCCATTACCACATCCAATAGTGCTGCCAATACCACATCCACTAGTGCTGCCATTACCACATCCACTAGTGCTGCCATCACCACAGCCACTAGTGCTGCCATTACCACATCCACTAGTGCTGCCACTACCACATCCACTAGTGCTGCCATTACCACATTCACTAGTGCTGCCATTACCACATCCACTAATGCTGCCATTACCACAGCAACAAGTGCTGCCATTACCACATCCACTAGTGCTGACATTACCACAACCACTAGTGCTGCCACAACCACTAATGCTGCCATTACCACATCCACTAGTGCTGCCACTACCACATCCACTAGTGCTGCCACTACCACATCCACTAGTGCTGCCATTACCACAGCCACTAATGCTGCCATTACCATATCCACTAGTGCTGCCATTACCATATCCACTAGTGCTGCCATTACCACATCCACTAGTGCTGCCATTACCACAACCACTAGTGCTACCATTACCACTTCCACTAATGCTGCCATTACCACATCCACTAATGCTGCCATTACCACATCCACTAGTGCTGCCATTACCACAACCACTAGTGCTGCCATTACCACAACCACTAGTGCTGCCATTACCACATCCACTAGTGCTGCCATTACCACATCCACTAGTGCTGCCATTACCACATCCACTAGTGCTGCCATTACCACATCCACTAGTGCTGCCACTACCACATCCACTAGTGCTGCCATTACCACATCCACTAGTGCTGCCATTACCACATCCACTAATGTTGCCATTACCACAGCAACAAGTGCTGCCATTACCACATCCACTAGTGCTGACATTACCACAACCACTAGTGCTGCCATTACCACAACCACTAATGCTGCCATTACCACATCCACTAGTGCTGCCACTACCACATCCACTAGTGCTGCCACTACCACATCCACTAGTGCTGCCATTACCACAGCCACTAATGCTGCCATTACCATATCCACTAGTGCTGCCATTACCATATCCACTAGTGCTGCCATTACCACATCCACTAGTGCTGCCATTACCACAACCACTAGTGCTACCATTACCACAACCACTAGTGCTGCCATTACCACAACCACTAGTGCTGCCACTACCACATCCACTAGTGCTGCCATTACCACAGCCACTAATGCTGCCATTACCATATCCACTAGTGCTGCCATTACCATATCCACTAGTGCTGCCATTACCACATCCACTAGTGCTGCCATTACCACAACCACTAGTGCTACCATTACCACAACCACTAGTGCTGCCATTACCACAACCACTAGTGCTGCCATTACCACACCCACTAGTGCTGCCATTACCAATGTAGCTGCCGACAAATACCATTTTTTCAATGTCAGTTAGTCTGCACATATCACTATTTTGTAAGGAAGTAATCGGCAAGCTCAACAAGATCAGTCTAGCTGTAGTAGATTTACGTTCTCTACTACCGACCCAACAGTATCCACTATCCAACTTCTTCAACAATTTGGGGTCTACTTCCAATAAACGCTGCCAACTCCACGGGGTCCTCGACCCAGACACACAACACCAGAGTTTATCTAACAAACACTTTATTATACAAATCTATTTAGCAATACAAGTAAAGGTACTGTACAAGATCCACTAGACTTCTGTCGTAATGCACCACAAAAGCTCCTTTTATAGGAGAACAGGAGGAAAGTTCAGCCCCTTATTAAGGTGAACCAATCACATAGTATAATAGAAACAATACATCAATCAGAGTATGCAATACAAGTTAGTAAATAAGATATTCCAATAACATAGGCCAGCACATAGTAAGTAACACTGGGCTGCTTTTCCCGCTCTTTCTACGGCCTGAAAATTTCCAACTCCTTATAAGGGTCTTTACTTTCTTGGTCTGTTTTCCAGGCTTCCTAGCTTCGCTCTTGGATTTTCTGCGTTGAGCACCCAGTCCTTCAGGTCTCAGGCGATCCGAATCAGCCATATTTGATACTGGCCCGGGGTAACTGACCCGAGGTAGACCAGGGGTAACCTGGGGTAGGTAATATATGTTGTATAGGCATGGATATAGGGCTTATACAGGGCCAGGGTCGTCGGTATCCAATTTACAGGGGAATTTGTGTCGATATTGAGGAAGGAAGGCTCAGGGATCACTTCTACCTTCGTTATTGACAGGGCAAGTGGTGGAAAGGGGTCTTGGGGTGAGGTGGTAGGCGGGGGGGGGGGGGGGGGAACATACTATCATACAAATTTCTCACATAACCTCACCAAACACAGATAGATATACGGTGGAACAAGTTATTTTACAGATAAATAGATAAATAGATGAAAGTAAAAACTGTTGGTGTTTTATCCTCTCACTACCTGTAAATTACCTGTACACTACCTATACACTAGCTGTACACTACCTATATACGACCTGTACACTACCCGTACACTATCTGTACACTACCTGTACACTACCGGGCACTTTACTTGGACACTATCTGTACACTGCCTGTACACTACCGGCACTCTACTTGTACACTACCTGTACACTGCCTGTACACTACCTGTACACTACCTGTACACTACCGGGCACTTTACTTGGACACTATCTGTACACTGCCTGTACACTACCGGCACTCTACTTGTACACTACCTGTACACTGCCTATACACTACCTGTACACTACCTGCACAATACCTGTACACTACCTGTACACTATCTTTACACTGCCTGTACACTACTTGTACACCACCTGTACACTACATGAATACTAGCTGTACTGCACTACATGTACACTACCTGTACACTACCCTTATAGGTAAACTAATGTAGTATTTTGGTGGAAAACAAGTTGAACACAACTTAATGAATGATTACCAATGCAAAAGATTGAATACTCACTGTTGCTGTAGTACTTCAGAGTAAAGTTTGGTGCAGCAGGTGATGGTAGGATCAAGGTCAGCTGATCATTTGTTAGTTTCACTATTGCTTGATTGGCGGATTGACTATCTTTCACACAATACATCTCATTGTTTATAGTAACTTTTTCAGACCTTACACAACCAGCTGATGAGAATACATTTACATCAGGTATGTAGACATAACTCCCACTAACAAACCCACTCAACGAGAGAGTACAACTTGTACCACTGTCTCTCTGTACATGATGGATAACTCCTGAACTGTTCACACCCACAGTTACTGTATCATCTACACACAGTACATGAGGTCTGATAGTCTGTGCAGAGGTGGACTGTACAGAGATAGTGATTACTAGTAGAATGTAAGGAAACATCTGATGTCTATGGGTTGACATGTTTTGTCTACAAAATAAAACATTGCATGCATTAATTTAATTACAACACCAAACTTTCGATAGCCTGTATGTGATAAATAGTTGTGCCCTCTCTGTGAAGATTAATGTTATTGAGCCGAACATACAAACAATGTCACTTTCTGAGAGCGTTCTATGGTCCATTTAACCTACCAAAGACATATATTGTCTGCAAACAATCATATAGTCTGCATTAGCAGCAATCTATCAGTTCAACTAATAATAACAGAAGATTTCTTATTAAGTTGGATCTTTTTAACACTCTGGCTAAACTTTAAGAGTTTACGATTCTCAAGCAACAAATCAGAAGGCCACGGCAGCAATGCAGCACACTTGAATAATGCTAATGCGCTTGAGTAGTAATATATGAGCAGATCTCCCTACCAAGTGTTTTTTTGTGGATTAGACCTCGTGGGTTATGCGATGGGTTACCGCGTTGGATGGATTCGCCGAGTTAATATTGTATTTTATTTGAGGGCATTTGAGTGGCATTTGAGTGGCATTTAAGTGGTGTTTGAGTTTTGATTATTTTTTTTACTTGATTTGAACTTATATGGCATATAGATTTTGAATGTATGGCATTCAAGTTTTGATAATTTTTTTACATAATTATATACATAATTCTAACTCATAGGGCATCTAGATTTTGAATGTATGGCATTTAAGTTTTGATAATTTTTTGTAATTCCGACTCATATGATATCTTGAGAGAGAGGAGAGAGGGAAAGAGGAGAGAGGAGAAAGGAAAGCATTAGCCCTCTAGATGATTAAAATTTACAGTAAATTTTGTGTAATACAAAGTACTTTAACTTCATTTATTCACTTGAGACTACATATCATCAGCATTCGAGATCGAGTTTACATATAAGAATAATTGTATTTGTATACATCTAGAGAGGGGAGAAAGGAGAGAGGAGAGAGGTTAGAGGAGAGAGAGGAGATATCTTGAGAGAGAGGAGAGAGGATACCATTAGTCCTCTAGATGATTAAAATTTACAGTAAATTTTGCGTAATACAAAGTACTTTAACTTCATTTATCCACTTGAGACTACATATCATCAGCATTCGAGATCGAGTATACATATAAAAATAGCTGTATTTGTATATATCTAGAGAGAGTTTAGAGGAGAGAGGTTAGAGGAGAGAGAGAGGAGACTTGAGCATAAATATTTCTTTTAGTTATATATATTTACAGTTATTATGTTTACCATACATGTAATCAGCGTTAATTTTTGATTTTGTTTAAAAATTATTATTATTTCTAATAAAAAACTACATTAGTTAAGTTTTAAAATCATATGAATGAAAGTTGTGTCAATTTAGTATCTACTGCATTATATATTTGCAATATTACTTTGTAATTATTAGTGAAAGAAATTATGAAATACCGGCGAGTAATTAAGTAATTCAGTAAGGAAATTGGTTGGAATCGCAGTAATATTTTTTAAATACAACATTGCTTTGCAACGACTATTAATGAAAGCAATTATGAAATGTTGATGAGTATCTAAGTAATCTAGTAAGGAAAACTGATTGAAATCACGGTAATATTTGTTAAAAGATACTTGCGACATGTTTTATCAACGAAAAAATCAAGCAATTTTCAAATGTTTACGAGTAACTAAGCGATTCAGTAGGAAAAACCAACTGAAATCACGCGATATCCGTTTTTGAAATATTTACGATAAACACAATTGGGACATTGCTGTTATAAACAAAAAATCAAGCGAGTATCAAATGTTTACGAGTAACTAAGTGATTCAGTTGGCAAAAACCGATTGAGATCATGTGACATCCGTTACAAATATTTACATTAAGTTAGCAACGAGAAAATAAATATTTCTTAGAATATCCGCTATAGCGAGTTACGATAATTTTGTACTCGTCCTAAAGGTTTTCAGTCCATTTTCGGTTAGACCAAAATTTATGCGAGACGTTCTAGGCATTATTTCAGTCGACGTAATGTTACCAGTTCATTTTCACAAGTTTTTAAAAAGTAATTAATTATAATATAACGCAAGTGTCACTTCACTAATAAACTCACTCCAGAAAAGTCATTAATCACCATCTCTCGCCT